>CM035406.1:54194095-54199095 GCA_020310875.1 Ceratopteris richardii | reverse complement strand
TGTTGATCTACAAAAACTTTTTAAGCCATCTGAGAATACAGAGAAGCCTCGACAATTCTATGTTCCAGAAGATCAACTGACCACCTACAATTAAGGGGATGAAGAAAATCCACGACCTATTAAGATAAAGGAGAGCTTACCTGAGTTATTTCAAGCAGATTTAATCCAACTACTTCGAGAATTTTCTGATGTATTTGCATGGGATTACAAAGATATGAAGGGTTTGGACCCACACATCTATCAACACAGGGTCATATTGAAGCCGGAAGCAAAACCACTTAAGCAACCCAGCTACCGGATGAATCCAAACTATGCATCACAGGTAAAGGTAGAACTTGATAGGCTACTCAAAGTCGGATTCATTGTACCAGTAGAGCATGCTGAATGGATCTCACCAATTGTTATTGTCCCTAAAAAGAATAAGCAGTTACGAATATGTGTAGATTACCAAAAACTGAACGCGGCTACGGTGCCTGATCCATTTCCGCTACCTTTTCTTGACACGATGCTTGATAGAGTAGCAGGACATGAAATGTATTCATTCTTAGATGGGTACAATGGGTATAATCAAGTTAGAATGGCTGAACAAGATATACCGAAGACCGCCTTCATTACCAACTGGGGTGTTTTCGCATTTATTGTTATGTGGTTCGGATTAAGAAATGCCCCCAGTACGTTCCAAAGGTGTATGCAAGAAATATTTTCTCCTTACGTTATCTCTTTTATGCAAGTATATCTTGATGATTTTTTGATTTTTGGTAAGATGATAGCACACCTGTTCCATTTACGGTGCTGCTTTGAAAAGTGCAGAGAATACAGACTTTGTTTGAACCCAAACAAATCTGTGTTTGCGGTTTCATGTGGAAAGCTACTTGGTCACATTGTATCTGCACAGGGTATATAGGTGGATCCAGATAAAATCACAGCTGTGTTAGAAGCACCTATACCCACTACACCTAAAGAAGTAATGCGCTTTATGGGCCAAGTAAGATGGCATGGTCGGCACTTACGGTGGCTTGCTCATTTGGCAATACCACTGAACAAATTAATAACCAAGACCCCTCGAAAATTTGACTGGACCCCGGACTGTCAAACTACTTTTGATCGTCTAAAGGGATTACTAATACAGGTTCCAATCTTACAGCCTCTTGACTGGAATCGCCCATTTCATGTATTTGTTGATGCTTCAGATATAGCAATAGGGAGCGTTCTAATGCAACAAACCGATAAATGGTTCAGACCTGTGTACTATGCAAGTCGAAGATTTCCCCCTGCTGAAAAGAATTACTCTGTAACAGAGAGAGAATGTCTAGGTCTAGTATATTCTGTCAAGAAATTCAGACATTATTTGTTGGGCCGTAAATTTACTTTTCATGTAGATCATGCTGCACTTGTCTATCTAGTTCGGCAACAACATCTAAGTGGTTGATTAGCACGATGGGTTCTACTTTTACAAGAGTTTGACTACGAAGTTATTCATCGGCCAGGCAGTTCATATGCCTTAGCAGATTTTCTCTCTCGCTTAGATTCTGGTGAAGCTCCGGTCGGTGTAGATGACACAACACCGGCAATTTATGTCTCTGAACCGACTAATGATGAAATTACAGACCCACCTATGCCATCTACATATTATGATCAGATCTTGACCTTCCTCACTGATGGATACCTTCCCTCTCAGACTTCTCCTGCAATACGAAGAAAAATTTCAGTTTTCAGTCGCCAATTTCGGTTGATTGCTGGGGAATTATACTATATGGATCACACTGGAGTTTTACTTCGTTGTATTCCACCACATGAAGCTAACTCAGTCATTAATTTGGCTCACTCAATTCCTTCCGGTGGCCATTTTGCTGCAAACTTAACACACCGGAAAATTCTGCAAAGTGGTCTTTGGTGGCCTACTATGTACAGGGATGTATCACAGTTTGTCAAACAATGTGGTAGTTGTCAGAGATCTGGACAGCCCCTGCAAAGTCATCTTTTCCCTCTACAACCTGTTTTGCCATTAGAGCCTTTTCAGAAGTGGGGTCTAGATTTCATTGGCCCTATTACACCACCAGCAATCCTCAGTAATAATCGTTATATTTTGACATGTACTGATTATGCTACCAGATGGGCAGAAGCCTAGGCTTTACGGTCTGCCACAGCTGTTGCGGTAGCAAAATGTCTATTGAAAGATGTCTTTCCACGTTTTGGCTTACCGCTGGAACTTGTTACAGATCAAGGCACTCATTTTGTCAACAATTTAATGAAAGTACTCACACATTCGTTTCAGGTCACGCATAAATTCAGTTCACCATATTATCCTCGTGCAAATGGTTCGGCTGAGAGTACAAACAAAACTTTGTTGAGTATGCTTCGAAAACTCATTTTGGAAGCACCGGAAAGATGGGATCAACTGTTACCTGTAGTATTATGGGCATACCGGACTACATACAAGGTAGCAACATGATTAACCCCTTTCAAACTAGCTTATGGATTGGAAGCAATAGCACCGATGGAGATAGTTATGCCAAGTTTACGAGTAGCAATCGCTCAGAAACTGCTACCTGAAGAATCACTGTCATTTCGGTTGGATACACTCAGAGAATTAGACGAGCATCGATGGCATAGTTTTTTGACTATTCAGGAAGTACAGCTAAGACAAGCTCGAACACATGATCAATATTTAAAGACTCCAATTTTTTCGGTGGGACAACTTGTACTCTTTTACAATGCAAAGTCGAATCGCTCTGCTAGCAAATTCAAGTTACGATGGTTTGGTCCCTACCGGATTGCTGAACAAGTGGGCCCAGCAACTTTTCGGTTGACCACTTTGACCGGAAGTCCTCTTCCAAAGGTGATAAATGGATCAAAGTTGCGGCCGTATCAACAAGCATCTAATCCACACTGAAACGTTTCGCGGTTGGCCGCGTCTTTTGGCGTTCTCTTTTCTTTTATTTTCTTTTATTTTCTTTTCTTTTCTTTTTTGGCGTGCTTAATAAAATAAGTCTGTAAATATCCGCGTTTTGATACCTAATTATGTCCACAGCTGCCCTGCCCTTTCCAGCTACTCACGCATGCACACCGAAGTTAAGAATTATCATCTCAATACCGCGCGATGATTAGTCATTCTTGATTGCTCTCCACTACAACGCATCTACTTAACCTTTTCTGTTTCGTCGAAAATTGCTATTGTGTTTGTGTGATTTGTGTTATTGTGCGTACCCTGTGTTTGGTGTACTTGTGATTGCTGTCTCTGTGTGTGCCATGGAAGCTTTGGCTAACTATGCCGCCTTCCGTGATGGACTCCCTGTCGACGTAGGAGAGTTCCTGCGCATTCGTGGGCTATCCAATTTCGCTGAACTCCCTTGGCATTCAGTGGAATCCCACCCCTTCTTTGCCCAGATCATCTCCGCCATCGCCAACACACCTGCCACCGAGCAGAGTTGGCCGATCACCTCCCTACCATCCCGTACACTGATCACCTTCCAAACATTCGCTGAGTCATTCCGACTCCCTTCGCAAGGTCGAGAAAATGGCCTGAACCTCCCCGTAGCAACAATGACCCAATTATTTCCTAGGTATTCTTCAAACGAATACGTGATCCTTTGTCGACCAGAACCTGCAAGATCCGCCCTCCAATTCTTAGTAGCTATCCTCAACCTACAGAAACATACTTATGGAATATCTCGTCCCTTCTACTCCGCCATAGACTTAGCCGCCCGAGAACCAGTGAATTTTGCGTCCTATTTCTTCCACCGCATTCACAAAGAATGCATAGCAATCATCAAACAGGTAAACAAGGGAGGAATGCCAAGATCGAGACTCCCTCATATCATATCCTTCCCGTTTCCGGCCATCCTTGCAGCACAACCACCACCCAGAGGCCCGGTCCTACGACATGAAGAATCTGTGCAATTATGGGACGATGATGAAGAAGATGAAGAGGAGCTAAACCAACTCTTCCGCCGGAAGAGAATCAGAATCAGCTCTTCTGAAAGTGAAGCACAGGGATCAGCCGAAGGAAACAAAGATGATGACAAGGAAGAAGAAAAGCATGACAAAGAAACCTTCCACGACACCGCTACATCAATGCAGCATGAATCCTCCGCGCAGTCATCTTCACAAGGGCAACAAGAACAGGAGGATCACACTAAAACCGACACAAGCTCGTCAGAAGAGGCATCACAACAACAATCGGAGCCGGAAAAACAAACAGATGAAGAACAGGTAGCTAAGGATATTTTCAACGAACTGCTCAGAGCAGTAGAATCTACAATTGCTGATACCGCCGACACTGCACAACCAAACGTAGATAAGGTAACACAATCTCACTATGTCCTTCCCACTCCCCCACTGGAACCGCCACTCGACCCCATTATCCCTATCCAACCCATCCACCCCAACGAACCCACTGACTCTTCATCCTCATCCCCCAACTACTCTCCACCGAACTCCCAGCAACTGCTCACCGCCTCCTCATCCCAACCACGACCTCAGCTGCCACTTCCTTCAATCCCTACGATCTCTGAACTTGCAAACATGGGCCAATTGTTAATTGAGTTATCACAGCAATTGCCAATCCAGATGAGAGAAGTCACCGATAATATTCGAAACGAGCTACAACACAAGGTGGATATCCTAGAAGCAGATATCACGCCTCTACAGGAAGAGATAGATGCAGTCAAAGCAGAAAACCATCAGCTGCACTCCCAAATTACCCATCTCCAAGCCCAGCTTGCAGAACAACAGATAATTGCCGATCAGAGAGATACTGCACTAGCAGATCTCAACCAAAAGGATAAGTTACTAAGCGAAGCACAGGCCAAAATCAGTCAGTTAAAGCTAGATTTACAGGATAAAGAAGATGCCAGAGTAGCATTAGGTAATTTATTAGAAGAGACCAGAGTTCAACTAGACGAAGTGGTACAAAAAGGCCAAGAACAGCACGATCTGGCAATGAAGACAGCGGAAGAACTACAAAGATACAAGGATCAATTAGCTGATGTAAATAATAT
>CM035406.1:54131595-54174095 GCA_020310875.1 Ceratopteris richardii | reverse complement strand
AAAGGGTTGTGTGATTGGATTCGGGAGTTGGGAGATATACCAGTTTTAGTGAGTACTGGTTTGAGGGCAGATAGGTCTTAGGAAGGGTCCAAGCTTCTTGTTGTGCATTTGGAGGAAAAATCTTCCAACAGTGGTATCAGAGCTCCTTGTGGACATCAAGGAGAGTACAAAGAAGGAGGCCAAGCCAAGGAATCAACCATTGAAGCCTTCTCAAAGCTTGAAGGAGGTTGCAAACTTGGAACCAAGGGGGAGCTTCATCTTCATCACACAAAGGGACTTCACTTTCAACAAAGGAGGTAATCCCACACCATATTTGAATTTTAGGTGACTCAAGAAGATGGGAGAGGTATCCAAACAGATTGAGAAGTTGGATAAAGACAACTTTCAACCTTGGAAGTTTAGGATGACAAACTTCATCATGAACAAGGACTTATGAGGCATAATCAATGGAAGTGATGTCAAGCCAATTGTTGTGGATCCAACTAACCCTATCGACCAAGAAAGGAGAGCAATTAGAGAATGGGAGGTAAGAAATAGAAGGTTTATGTTTAGGATATCTGAGCATGTAAGCAACACAATGATAGGTCACATTCAAAGCATGGAGACCGCCAAGGAGATGTGGGAATATTTGGAGAAGATGTTCACCACAAACGCAAAGGCAAAGAAAGTACAACTTCAAAAATGAACTCAACAACTTGAAGAAAGGAGGTAATCAATCCATAAATGATTACATAAATAAATCCAAAGGTATTAGAGATTCATTGGCAGCCATAGGACATTCAATTGATGATGATGACATGGTTGCATTTGTACTTAATGGTCTTAAAGATGATGACAAGTGGAGGAACTTCATATCCTCATTGTATGCTAGGGAAAACATGCCTGATTTTGATCAATTGAACACTTTAATGGTTAATGAAGAAATATTGCAAGGTGGAAGCAAGGGCAAAGGTGCCCAAGGTCAAATGCTATATGCAAGTAGAGGAAGAGGCAAAGCATCAAGAGGTAGAGGAAGAGGAAGGCAAAGCCAAAGCAAGCAAAGTGACAACCAAGAAGACTGAAATGAAGGCTCATCTTCAAATGGAAGAGGTAGAGGCAGGAACAATAGAGGAAGAGGAAGAGGATCAAGAGGCAATGGATGCTTCATTTGTGGGAAGCTAGGACATTGGGCAAATGAATGCTACCAAAGGAGGAACAATGCTCAAGGTAACTATGCTTCAAATGAGTCTACTGATCAAGTTCTTTCCATGAGTCATGCATATGGGGATAGTAAACATGAGAAGGATGATACTTGGTACATAGATAGTGGTTGTAGCAATCATATGTCTTGTAGGGAGGACATGTTTTGCAATTTACAGGCTCCAAAGCAAAGAGGATGTGTAGAGACAAGTGACAATACCGAGCATGAGATCAAACACATTGGAGATGTCAAATTTCAGGATGGCAAGAAGAGCAAGACACTATCCGAGGTATTATATGTCCCTACTATTACAAAGAATCTCATTTCTGTTGGTCAAATGGTAGATAAAGGATACCAAGTGAAGTTCAATAGCAAAGGTTGGTTCATAGAGGATCCAAAGAATGGATTTCAGCTTGTGGCAAAAGGAGAGAAGCAAGGAAGGATGTTTACTCTCAATATCAAGCAAAACCCCAACAAGGTAATGTTCATCACTTCACGAAATAGAAGAATTGCAGATTTGGATTTGTGACATAAAAGGATAGGACATGTAAACATTGAAAAGCTAAAGAACATGGAGAAAAGTGCATTGGTCAAAGGGCTTCCAAACTTCTCAACATCACATCTTCATGAGGTATGTGAAGCTTGTCAATTTGGGAAGCAAACTAGGTTGCCTTTCAAGTCAAGCAAGTATGTTTCTCCAAGGGTTTTGGATTTAGTGCATACAGATGTATGGGGACCTTCAAGAGAACCTTCACATGCAGGTAATAGGTACTTTGTTACCTTATTGATGATGGTTCAAGGAAAATTTGGTTGTATATAATCAAGCAAAAATCAGATGTGTTTGAAGTATTCAAAAAGTACAAAGCACTTGTTGAGAATGAAACAGGTCATAGGATTAAAACCCTAAGGTCAGATGAAGGGGGAGAATATTTCTCCAATGATTTCACAAGGTTCTTAGAAGATGAAGGCATAAGGAGGCAATACACATGCAGGAATACCCCTCAACAAAATGGTATTTCAGAAAGAAAGAATAGACAAATTGCAGAGGTAGCTAGATGCATGTTGAATGAGATGAATGTACCTTTCTCATATTGGGCTGATGCAGCAACCATAGTAGCATATATTATGAACAGGATACCAACTTCAGGAGTTCATGATCTTACTCCAGATGAGGTATACTATCAAAGGAAACTAGATCTGTCTCATTTAAGGATTTTTGGTTGCATATGCTATGTTCATGTCCCACGGGAAGTAAGAGAAGGTAAGCTTGATGCTAGGGCTGAAAAATGCATTTTTGTTGGCTACTCAAATGAGCAAAAGGGGTATAGGTGTTATAATCCGGTCACTAAAAATCTTAGAGTGTCAAGGGATGTTGTGTTTGATGAGTTAAAACCTTGGTATGGAGGTGTGAATGATTTGCAGGAAGAAGACTTTGTACATGTAGATCAGGTACATGAAGAGCAAGTGCAAGTTAGCACTACATTGAGTGGACCAAGTATGCCAAGTCCTTCACAAAGCTCATCATCATGGAAGGGAAAGCAAAAGGAGTTAGAGCATACATTAGAATGTAGCCACAATAGAGGTAATGGAGGTAACTTGGTAAGAGATTTTCATTCAAGTGAAGATGAAGATGAATTTGAAGAAGTTGTAACTCCTGAAGTACAAAAGAAACGGACATTGAAAAAATATCCAATCACAGGTAGTGAAAGGAGGTCAGAAAGGGTAAAACATCCTATTCAAAAGCTCACTTATGATAGCTTTATTGCAAAGCATTATGCTTATATGACACAGGTCATCATAAAGATAAGGAACCATCAAGCTATGAGGAAGCTAGCCAACACAAGGAATGGAGAGATGCTATGGATTAGGAGGTTCAAGCTCTCAAGGAAAACCAAACTTGGGAATTGGTACCTAGAGAAGAAGGCATGAAGGTAGTCACAAAAAAATGGGTGTACAAAGTCAAAAGGAATTCAGATGGATCTTTAGCAAGGTACAAAGCAAGGTTAGTAGCTAAGGGCTACACACAAACATATGGGCTTGATTATGAAGAAAATTTTAGTCCTGTTGCAAATAAGAATACAATTAGGACTTTGATTTCAGTGGTAGCTTCTAAAAGATGGAGAATGTATCAATTGGACATTAAAAATGCTTTTCTGAATGGAAATTTGGAAGAAGTGGTTTATATGTATCAACCCATAGGTTATGAAGATGAAAAGAAGCATGATTTTGTATGTAAACTAAAGAAGGCTTTGTATGCACTCAAGCAAGCACCTAGAGCATGGAATCAGAGATTGGTTGAGTACCTAATGAAGTGTGGTTATGTTGCAAGTGATTGAGATCCTTCACTTTATATCAAAAGGGGTGATGGAGAATCTATATACATATGCATATATGTTGATGATCTTATCATAACAGGTGATAATGATGCAGGTATCAAAGAAATTAAGGCAAAACTTGGGAAGGAATTCAAGATTTCAGATCTTGGAATCCTCAAATACTTCTTCGGCATTCAGGTTATGTAAAGAAATGATGGTCTCTACTTGATGCAAAGAAAATATTTGTTGGATGTATTGTACAGGTTTGGAATGAGTGGATGCAAACAAACCACTAAAGCAACCAATGGATGTAAATACCAAACTTAGCTCCACCCAAGGAGAAGAACTTGAGGACATTCATACCTATAGGAGCCTAATAGGCTCACTTATATATGGAACCATAACTAGACCTGATTTGGCATCTAGTGTAGGAGTTCTTTCTCAATACATGCATGCTCCTACTAATGATCATTTGAATGCAACAACGAGGATACTCAGGTACATCAAAGGTACAATAAATCAAGGACTTTTCTATGCTTATGGAGGATCATTAGAGCTCAAAGGATATGCCGATGCTGATTGGGCGGGCTCCAAAGATGATATAAGAAGCACCACAAGTTATGTGATCATGCTAGGAAACAATTGTGTATCATGGAGTTCAAAGAAGCAACCCACGGTTGCTTTATCTTCAACCGAAGCTGAATATAGAGCCTTTGATGGAGAGTGTTAATCTCCAAAAGAACAACCTACTCTTGAACTTAGAACACCTCTATATCAAGAGTAAGTCAAAACCTTCACCAATTTAAAAGATTAATGACCAAATATCAAATTCTTGAACAAACTGTGAAGAAGGAAATTACTCAGAAAGTCTGCTGCATATATCTTTCTCATTGACTGAGTAAATGTGTAAAGTTTTTTATGAAACTTTGCACAAGGTGTCGCCTAAAGATTGCGCACCTCCTCCAAGTCAAATCACTCCAAAAGATTCAGTAGATCTTGAGGAATCTACTTCACAAGTTACCTATGTCTAAATCTGCATTTCTGAGAAGTCGATTTGGACACCCCTAACTTCTTAGCTTTAGTTCTCACAATGTCGAACCCGTTTTATCAAATCCTTTTGGCTGTAGATAGCTTATCTCTCAACTTAGATTTTGAGCTATCATATGTGTAAAACTTTTCACTGTGCACTGAGCACTACTCATTTCATTGAACTCAAAATCTGCGCCTGTTTCAGGAGACTGTGAACATTCTTTACATATGAATGTTCCTACACACAATTCTCTTAACCTGATTACAATTGGAAGCTGAAATTTTGTACAGAGGTTGATCAACTCTAGACTTAGACTTGTACAAAAGCATTCCACAGAATATCTACCACAGAAGGAGAAGACACGAAAACTTTGGGTGCAACTTTTTCTTCTATTCCTCAGAAAATTACAACTGAGTATGAGAGAGACTTCTACTCACTTCCATGAACTCTAATGAGTATTACAACTTACAAATGCACTATTCTGATACTCTCCTATTGTTTCTTAAAAAGTGATACTGTATCTCAATGTGTTTGGTCCTGGCATGAAAAACAGGATTAGCAGCTAGATATAATGAACTCATGTTATCACCATAAATGATAGGTATGCTCTGTATAGTATCAAAACTCTTCATGAGAGTCTTAAGCCATATCACTTCTTTTGCAGCTTCAACCATGCCTTTGTACTCTGCTTCTGTAGATGACAAAGCAACTGTATGTTGCTTCTTTGAGCACCAAGAGATTAACTTATCTCCCACATAACACATGTATCCATAGGTTGACCTTCTATCATCTGGATTACCTGCCCAATCTGCATCACTATATATTTTGATATTTGTATCTGATGTAAATCCATAATACAAACCTTCTTTGAGTGTACCCTTAATGTACCTCAACACTATTTGACCTGCAATCCAATGTTCTTTTCTAGGACAATGCATGAATTGAGACAAAACCCCAACTGCATATGATAAATCAAGCCTAGTTAATGTAGCATAGATAAGACTACCAACCAAACTCTGATATTGCTTCATGTCCTTGAACTCGTCACCTCCAAATCTGCTTAATTTGTGATTCACCTCCATTGGAGTAGGTGCTACTCTGCAATCATTCATTTTAAACTTGGTTAACAAGTTCTTCAAGTACCTCTCTTGAGTCACATACACTCCATGTTGAGTGTATGAAATCTCCATGCCCAAGAAGTATGACAAATCTCCCAAGTCACTGATTTTGAACTCTTTCTCCATTTGCTTCTTTAGGCTTTGTATGCCTTTCTCATCTGTACCTGTAAGAATTATATCATCAACATATATACATATGTAAATGAACCCATCATCACTTGCTTTGACAAGCAAGCTACTATCTGCTTTAGATACTTGAAATCCAAGTTCCTTTAAGAACTTTACAAGACTATAGTTCCATGCCCTTGGGGCCTGCTTCAAGCCATATAAAGCTCTCTTGAGCTTTGTTGGAAGCAGCCAGAGGCACAGACGCCACGGAAGCATGTAAAGAAGGAGTAGGGAGCCAGGCGGATCAACCAGGCGGATCAATTTTTCAAACAAATATATTTCTTATTAATTCTCCAAACATTCAACAGTGATTATTATCACTAATTGTAACATATGTATCATAGAAAACCACATTTTGTAATCCATAGCTCCATTTTGTGCAAGCCGAGGAGTCCTCGAGCTTGAGGAGCTTAGGTAGAATGCACGTACCAATTTTCGTTATTTTTAGACATCGTTTACCCTTCCAAATAGCATCTAGGACTTATTTTTTAACTAGGCCGGTCACTAGATGTGAAACCGGTCAAAACTAGTCTAGAAACTATAAAAAGAGCTAGAGAGCTCATTTTTGAGGTTGGTTCATTGTAGCTTGGTTGAGATTAGAGTTCTTGTGAGCTTGTAAGAGTATTCTTGAGTAATAGAGCTAATTTCCCACCTTCCATTGTGTCTTGCTTGTCTCTTCATTGTGTGTGTGTACGTGTGTGCACCTTTGTGCTTCTCACCTTCACTCTCACATCATCTCACGTTCACGATCTTCATATTACTCCTACCTCTCCCACGGATTGACATTAAGGAGGTGAAGCTTCTTAACGTGGTTCTCACCATTGTGCTAGAGCAACACCAAATTTGGCACCGTTGCCGGGGATCGAGTCTAGGACGAATGTGTGATGGTAAGAGTATAGCAAGAAGTGGCGTTGGAAGGTAAAAATTTCAGTTTTTGTTGTCGTTTTTACTTAGTTTTTAGTGTTTTTCACCTTCCCCATACTCCATCTTTATCATCGCATCATCATCTCCATTTCCAAAAAAATCAGAAAATTCACCATATCCACCCATTCACCTCATTTCCCCTCATTTGTGCATGCGAGAGAGCGAGAGAGAGTTTTTGCGATTGTATGTGCTTGCTTTTTCTTGAGTTTTCTTGCAGGTACAGAGCTTCAGAGCATCAGGAAAGCTTCCAAAAGGTAAAAAATGTACTTTCTGTCAGAGATTTCCGAGTGTGGCGGACCATCGCGATGGTCTGCAATTTTCGGATTTTGAGGTAGGCGACCACACCACGAGGTAGGCGATCCTTGCGCACGCACGGCACCATAGTTGCATTTCAAAAATTCGTTATTTGGTGGACCATCGCGATTGGCTCGGACCATCGCGATTGTGTCGCACCATCGCGATAGGCTCACGCCATCGCGACGGCTCGCCCGGACCATCGCGACGGTTCGCTTTTTCGGACCATCGCGACGGTTCACTTGAGCCATCGCGACGGTCCACTTGGACCATCGCGACGGTTCATCTGACCCCGGACCATCGCGATTGGCTTATGCCATCGCCACGACAGTGCCACGTGTCACGATAGACCATCGCGACGGTTCATTTTTTGGACCATCGCGACAGCCCAAAATCGGACCATCGCGATTGGCTCAAGCCATCGCATCGCGGACCATCGCGACGGTTCACTTCGGACCATCGCGATTGTCCACCGTTGACCGTGACCGCGCCATTGCGATTGTCCAACTTTGACCGTTGACCCGCGCCATCGCGATTGTCCGCCTGATCACGCCATCGCGACGGTTCATTTTTCGGACCATCGCAACGGTCCATTCCCACGCCATCGCGATCGTTCACTTCGGGCCATCGCGACGGTTCACCTTTTCGCGCCATCGCGATTGTCCAACTTTGACCGTTGACCCGCGCCATCGCGATTGTTCGCTTTTTCGCGCCATCGCGATTGTCCAAATCCCACGCCATCGCGACGGTTCGCTTGGACCATCGCGACGGTCCCAGACCATCGCGATTGCCCACCCCCATCGCAAATTTTGGACTTCAATTTTTGACCAAATTTGAGGGTATTTTTGAAAAAAATTTTGGACCATTAGACTCATAGGAGACCCCTTAGCTCATATTTGAAGGAAAATTTGATTGTCAGTTTTTACCCCCCAGGACCTGAACGCGTATAACTTTTTCATCCGAAGTCCGTTTTTCGAGCTTAATAGCTCGGTAGAAAGCTCGTGACGAGTACTACGTGACCTCAACTGTTTTTTCATAAAAGATACATCTATTTTTAGATAAACTAATTTGAGGTTCACCTAGTTTGGGACTAGGAACCCAGGGGGTACACATTGAAAGTTTGAGCAAAAGGGAAGGGATTTAAAAGATGTATGTGCTCAAGTGTTTAATCATCTTGTGAATTGGTCTAATATTGGAATTTTCCAGGTCTAGAAAGGGCAATCCAAGGCAAGCAAGCGAGGCAGTGAAGACAGCAGAGCTTGGGAAGCACGACTTCTTGGGCAACAGGACACCAGAGCAACAGAAAAGTCGACTCGAGGTTGGAAGATTACTCACCCCCCTCAGTCAATTCTTAGCTTAGGCTAAACGTTAGCATTGTGGATTTAAGTCGATAGGAACGCCTCAAGTTCAAGATACCTAATTCTATCAAGTTTAAGACATAAAGTAAAGGTGTGTGTGACGCGAAAACCTAAAGAAAAGAACATAAGTCTGACGGAACGAAAACTTAAAATCATAATGAAAGTCGAATTCCTGACGCATAAATTAAGACAAGAATCCAGAGAAAATTAAAAAGAATCAAGAGAATAATAACAAAGGACCATTGACGATCTAAGTGTGTAATTGAGTGAGCAAGGAAGGAAATTAATGAACCTTAGATCAGGCAAACATATAGGTAAGTCGGACAGAAGAAGCCTTAGATCATCGGAGGCTAGTGTGAGAACTACCGCTCGATCTTGGGCTCAGCAATTGAATAGCAATTATCCCTACGAGAGCTCAGAGACTAGCGAATCAGAAATGGCATTTAGCACAGACAGACCAGAAGGAGGGTCCCATGTAGCATACCTAGAAAAACCCGAAGGACCCTATAGAACGCAACTCGAGTTTCTCCGAACCAACCGATTAGGTGCTCGCATCTATGAGGATGGTTTGCAAAGGCAAGTGGTGCAACTGCACAACCCTGATCAACCCATTGGATTGGAAAGACCAGTGGTGAAATTTGAGAGAGACGCTTACATAGACAAAGAAGGAACCAAGTACGTACTAAGTACGCAGCCAAACGATACTAATGAGTTTGGCACAATTCAATTAGAGACGGAAACAAAATTTCAAGGAAAAGAACCGTTAGAAGAACCTAGAACACCGAGAGGGAAATCCGTATTAACAAGAGTACTCATCCCAGAGTGGATCCCTCAAGACAACAGGAGCACCGAGTTGTTCGTAAATAAAGAGACAGACGAGGCCTTTTGGAGGTACAGAAAGGAAAACCCCAGTGAGGTAGGCATCATCACAATCTATGAATTCAAGGACCCAGATACACCTGGAAAGGTGGTATACCTGGATGAGACTTCAGAAAGAGTCTTTGTGGTGCCTGAGCGCGCTAAAAACACCTACACTTGGAGAGGTGAATTGATATTCCCTCCATCTCGAACAAACATGAATACAAGTCAACAAGGGGCAGGAACATCCTCAGCCCATGGAAATCAAAGAGAAGGAAATAAAGAGAGACCGGAAGTAAGCTTCAATCACCCCATAGGGAGAGATAGAACAACCACGAACACTAATAGGACGGATAGACAAAGAGAACATGGAATACCAGGTGGTAGAGATGATTTTCCTCTACCTAGACCACGTGAACACGCAAGAGTATTGAGACCCACGCAATTAGTGAAATCAATGAAGAATTACTTTGATGGGACAGGAGATCCCTATGACCACGTTGCAGAATTCAAGCAAGTACTAAGAGCAGAACAAGTCGAGGACATGTTCACGCAATACAACGCATTTGGACTAACGTTAAAGAATACCGCTTTAACTTGGTTCCAACCACTGCAACAAAGGCAATTTAGAGACATCCATCACTTTTTAGAATCATTCATCACTGAATTCTCTAAAAGTGGGATTAGACATGACACGTCTTCGTTGATTCATAGCTTTAAACAGACCCCTCAGGAAACAGTTAGACTGGCAGGACGTAGGTTCAGACAATATGTTGAACGATGTCCAATGCAAGAGCTACCCTCACAAGCTAAGCAAGTGTCTTTGTTCCTAGATGGCTTGTTGAGCGCTAAACTACGTTCTTATGTGTACCTAAAAGAACCCAGAACGCTAGAGGAGTGTGTAAGAATATGTATAGACATCGAGGATAACCTAGGAGAGGAATTAGAGCTCTCGAAGGTCTATAAGGACTCAGATTGTTCTTCTCTAGCATCCACGAAATTGTCTAATTCGATAGAGGACCTAGCAGAAAAAGTGGCCCAAAAACTAGGAGTTTCTAGTAAACAAGTGCCCAAGCTACCAACTAACGTACGTTGTTACACTTGTGGTGGAAATCATTTGGCAAACGTGTGTCCCAATGCACCTCAACCTCACGCCAACCCTAGTGGCCAATATTGCACAATTGAGAGAAGATACACGAATCATACGGCTCAGGACTGCCCATACAACAAACAAACCGTGAGACAGAACTACCCGCAAACATACCAGCAGCCAGGTAGGTATCAAGGCCAATACAATGCTCAGCCTTATTACTATAGGCCTCCCCAGAACTACCCATACCAGGCTCAACAGAGACCTCAACCCGTCTTAGCTCAGCAGCCACCCCCACCAGCGAATGTCATCTCAGTCAAATACGCTGCTGCAGAAGAGAACCTAAGTAGGGCCTTAGTGCCTTCTTCACCCCTGATCACCGAAAGTGACCCGAACTCCAACAGTTTTGACTCTACTCATGTAACTAGTCCACCAGCTTATTACACGGAGTCACCAGAACATGTGGAGACATATCATTATGATAGTCCACCAATGGAACCTAGTTGGGAGCCAGACTATACTAATGTGATGTACACAAACCCAAACCCACGGCCCCAATTGAGACAACAGAGACCACAGGGCCCTAGAGGACCATGCTTTAGGTGCCAAGGAGATCACTTCATAAAGGACTGTCCACATCCCCCAATAGCAAGGCAATCACAGTACTATAACATACAAGGCTTTTGTGCCGATTGTGGCAAAGAGCATATAATTAAAGATTGTCCTAAGAACCCAGTTAACGCTTCGAATGTGACACCGATCAACGTGATAGGTATTGTAAATAACGCAGATGGATCCAACCCTACATACGTGCCTATCCAAGCTATAACCAGAGCCCAGGCACTTTTACAAAACCAACAGCTTAATCAAGAGAAAGTAGCCGTAACCAGTGAAGTTGCAGAATCTAGCAGTAAAAAGACGAAATCTTGGAAAGATTCTAGAGAAAGAATCAAGAGAAAGTGGAGTAAAAAGATAAGTGAGTTGGAAGGAAGTCTAAGAGAATCTAGAGCCAAAATACAAGAATTGACTTCACAAGAATTAAACCAAGAAAATCCAGCTCAAGAATCAGGATCAGTTTTAGCGGAACCCATACCCGAAGATCTAGACATGATGTTTCGTGCATATCAGGCTAGAATAAAAGAGGGACCCCAAGTAACGGAAATGAGTAAAAACTACCCTCGAGCTGATCTAGAAATTGAGAGAACTAAACTTTGCATGAAGATGGTAGAACTAGCCCAAGCTTTGTTCGAAGCCTCTAGATATCTTAATTGGAATAACATGGCAAAACCGGAATTACACTTTCAAGGACTAATGGAGAGGCTAGAACACTTAATAGAAAGCAAAGAGAAAAAGGATCAGCATAGGAACCCTATTGTCCCAGAGACACAGGAAAGGAATCCACCATCCCTGTCTCAAGTACCCAATACAGAAAGTCAAGATAACCTATCTTCCAGACAGAGGTACTCACATGAATTTTTGAGAGAAATACAAGAAGAGAAATGGGGAAAAGAACAAGGAACTCATCCTCCTATTCAAGAAATAGACGATTTGCAGGAACAATTTCCCCAAGACATCCCCTCTATTTACGATGATGTAGAGGTGGAACACCTGAGTGAACCCACAGGATTTGAATCTAATTCTTTGCAAGAATTACCTCAGTTCACAGGACCTTGGGAAGCAAAGTCCATTAGTATGAGAGCACCCACGATAATAGTGAGGAATGAAGAATCAGTGATCCCTAGAAATACGGAAGTGATCAAGAATACCAAAGTACAATGTAATCTCACTCTGGAGGAATTGTTAAAGGTAAAACCAAAATTGTGGAAGCACGTAGCAAATCAATTCCCTGAGCTAGCTACCACACCCTCTCAGAGAGGATCACATAAGAAGGTACCAGAGATACCCGTGGAAAAGATTGGAGACGTAAGCGAAGGAGAGGAAGGTAACACATATCTTCCAATAACCCATCAAGGCTACACCACGAAAGCCATCTTAGATTCAGGAGCCGGAGTAGCCATCGCTACTACCGCTTTATGGAAACGTTGGGGTAAGCCAGCCCTCAGACCCACCAGGATGAAGCTACAAATGGCTGATGGACACATAGAAAAACCATTAGGCTTACTAGAAGGCATATCTCTCACCACTTGTGGTGTAGAATTTGAGCATACCTTTGCCATTTGTGACTTTGCTAAAAATCATGCGTATGAGATGATATTGGGACGACCATTCATGCGTCAGTTGCAAATTGTACAAGATTGGGGAACTAATTCTTTGTACTTGCAACATTTAGGAGTGACTACTAAAGTCAATCTTAAAGACTATTCACATAGAGATGTACCCCCAATACAATGGAATACCATCCATAAGACACCAGTAGAGACGGAATCCGTGCACTCATTAGAATCAGATCCTTCTTGGTTGCATGAGGATACCCATTTATGGATGTGTAAAGTAGCCAAACAAGAGGAAGAATGTTTAGAAGCAAGGACCTTAGGTGCAGAACAACATCCAAGAACCCTTCAAGATCCCGCCTACGCACCTGTAGTATTCCCAGACGAAGAGTTTGAACCCCATGGTTGGGCGGAAATACTAGCAACCATGGATGTAGCCATCAATGAAGAACAATGGACACCCCACTGTGACGAGGATGGCTATGACATTTCAGTTTTCACGATAGAGCCAATTATGTGCGATGCAATTTTAGAAGAGTGTGAACCAGACACTGATGCATTTGAGGATGCGAGCGATTTTGATTTAGAATCAATTATTATGGACCCACCCTTTGCATCAGAGGAAGAATATTTCTACGAAGTAGAGACTCATACTCAGAGACACGAGGAAATTACAAACGAGGTAAGGTTAACCACTCAAGTGACTGATAAGAGTGAAGGCAAGAAAAGAAAGAAGAAAGAAGCCATGTCAGAAAAAGGAGAATCTTTGTTTGAAGTACCCGAGAATTTCAAGAAATATGAAATCGACGATAGAAGAATCATGGTACGAATGCCTAATAGAAAAGAGAAGGATGGACAAGTATATGATAACCGAGAGAAAACCAAAAAAATAATAGTTGCCATAGAAGGAGAAGAAGAAAAATGCACCTACATAGGGCATGATCTGACGACTGAAGAAGAAGAAGAGCTAGTTGCCCTATTGCGTGAATATAGAGATGTTTTTGCTTGGAGTTACAAAGATTTGAAAGGAGTAGATCCAGATATATGTTCTCATAGAATCCCTATGACTCCAGATGCAAAACCGACAAAACAGAAACCTTACACGTACAATGATAATTACGCTGCGAAGATTAAAGAGGAGATAGATCGATTGATAGAAGCAGGATTCATTTACGAAATTGAGCATACCGAATGGGTATCCCCCATTGTGGTTGTGCCCAAGAAGAATGGAAAATTGCGTGTGTGTATTAACCTTAAAAAAGTTAATGCCGCCACGATTAGAGATAGTTATCCTCTTCCTATCACGGAACATCTATTGGAAAGAGTTGCGGGCAAGGAAGTTTACAGCTTTCTTGATGGATTCTCAGGCTATAATCAAGTAGCCATAGCTCCAGAAGACCAACACAAGACGGCTTTTGCCACAGAATGGGGCATATTTGCATTTCGTGTAATGCCATTTGGCTTAACAAATGCACTCGCCACTTTCCAACGACTCATGTGTCATGTTTTTAAGGAATTCTTACGCAAGAGCTTGGAAGTTTATGTCGATGACTTATGTGCACATTCAAATGTAAGACAGACACATATTCCAGAGTTAAGACAAATATTTGACAAATGTCGAGAATATCAGGTTTGTTTGAACCCAGAAAAATGCGTTTTCATGGTCAGACAAGGCAAAATTCTAGGACACATTGTGTCAAAAAATGGAATCTCTACGGACGAGGAAAAGGTGAAGGTAATTGCAGAATTACCAAGACCAACTAATGTGAAAGAGGTACAGGCATTTATGGGCCATTGTGGATATTATCGACGATTCATACACATGTATGCAATCATAGCTAAGCCTCTGTACTCTCTTTTGACCAACTTCGAATGGACAGATGAATGTGAAAATTCATTCAATGAACTTAAACGACGTTTGTGCTCAGCACCTATATTGACCACCCCAGATTGGAGTAAGCCATTCCATGTACATGTGGATGCATCCAATTACGCCGTAGGATGTGTGTTAGCACAACCCACGAAGGAAGGTAACATAGATCTCCCCATAGCCTACGCTAGCAGACAACTGAACGCAGCAGAAAGAAATTACACCACGACGGAACGAGAGGGACTAGGGATGATCTACGCGGTAAAGAAGTTTAGGCACTACTTGTTGGCCAACAAATTCAAGTTCTTTACAGATCATCAAGCCCTATTATATTTAGTCAACAAACCATGTAACACAGGACGATTGATACGTTGGTTTCTATTACTCATGGAGTATGATTTTGAAGTGGTAGTTAGGAAGGGAAAGACGCATCTTAGAGCTGACCACCTCTCAAGATTAACCTCAGGAGAAGCTCCTCAAGGAGTAGCGGATGATCTACCAGATGCATACTTGTTTAACCTTGAGATAGCACCAGAATGGGCTAAGCCGTTAGTCCCTATTCTGACATACGGACCCAAGAATCCTAGGATAAAGATCAAAGAAGGAGAGATTACCAAGTCTCAGAAATATCAAATAATGGCAGGAAGCATATATAAACAAGATAGTCAAAAGATTCTTGCTTGTTGTGTAGATGAATCAGAACATGCGAATTGGTTGCAATTAGCACACATAGGTGCACTAAAGCAACACCATTCAAAACATAGAACACTACAGACTCTGCATAGATTAGGAGTATATTGGCCTACGATGGAAGCAGATGTCTACAAGTTGTGTAAGGAATGCCATGTTTGCCGCGAAAGACCACCAGTAGAGCATGCTACATTATATAATGTGTCTCTCACACCAGATTGGAGTGAACCTTTAGTGACATACTTGAGGACGAACACATTCCCTCAAGGAATGACCTTAGCTCGACAACGCAGTCTAGAGCAGGAAGCTCAAGACTATTCACTTATTGGCGATAATTTATACAAAAGAGGACGAGATGGATATCTAAGACAATGTGTTCATGAGAGCGATTATCTTAGCATACTAGAGACTACACACCAAGGTGTTGCAGGAGGTCATTTTGGACCAGATAGGATAATCAAAGTCATCCTCTTTTCAGGATTATGGTGGCCCACTCTTCACATGGATGCACATACCTATGTAAAGAGATGTGACGTGTGCCAAAGAACTCAGTTTCCTACTCGCAGAGATGAAATGCCATTGAAACCCATGGTGGGCGGACGTGCATTTTCTAAGTGGGGTATAGACTTCGTAGGACCCATTAACCCCCCTGCAAAAGGTACACATGCGGAATACATTATTGTTGCTACAGATTATCTGACGAAATGGGTAGAGGCAAAAGCCACAAAAAAGAATGATGCTCACACGACTGCAAAATTCTTATTTGAAAATGTCTTTACAAGATATGGATTGCCTATAGAGTTAGTGAGCGATCGAGGCACTCACTTTCTAAACCAAGTCATTGAATATTTGTTACAGGATTTTATGGTGATTCACAAGAAATCTGCACCATATCATCCTCAGGCCAATGGTCAGGCTGAAAGCACTAACAAGATATTATGTACCGTACTGACAAAACTCGTGAACAACAAACGTTCAGATTGGGACAAACAGTTACACCACGCTGTTTGGGCATATAGAGTGGCCTACAAGACCGTACTCAATGCAACTCCCTTTCAGATGGTTTTTGGTCAGAATGCAGTGCTTCCCTTGGACTTCTTGATACCGACCCTTAAGGTTGCACAAGAACATCAGTGGACCGGCCATGAATTATCAGTAAGAATAATGGACTTGGAACGATTAGGAGAAACGAGGCTGAGGGCAGCAGCAGGAATATACGCAGCAAAGAAGCGACAGAAAGCTTATTTTGATGCACATGTGAAAGATAAAGGCCTAAAAGAAGGAGATTTAGTTCTAGTGTATACGCTGAAACAGCATGCACGCAAGTTAGAAAAGCGAGGTTATGGACCTATGATCATTAACAGACTCTCGACTAGTGGAGCAGTACAGTTAGCCACCCTAATTACATTAGTGGCTGTAGAGTCAGGTTATATCAAGAGCCTCTTACTGAGGATATGCTTAGACGACTCACGTTGGCAAAGAAGCGTAAGGAGGAAGAAAACCGAATACGAGCCGAAGCTCAGGCAGAAGCCATAGAACGCATTAAGCGCATGAAGCTAAGAAGACAAGGACTAGGGAGAGAACATTATAACCATCTGGAAACATCACCCAGATATCCCATGGCCATGTGTCAAGTAAAGTCAACCACTCATCCTAGCATAGTGGACAGGAGACCATTCGTTACAGTTAGACTAGAGCACGGTAACCATAGCCAAGACCTCAGGGCTTTGATTGACTCAGGTGCTGCTACTAGTGCGATTAGATGGTCCCACTATAAGGATTCAGGAATAGAAATGCGGCCAATTGAGGCATACCTCATAGGCCTAGGAGGTATGGAAACCCCTTGCATGGGTGAGGTGGACCTTCCTATCCTCATAAAGGATGTGACCATGACGGCGAAGCTACTAGTGTGCCATGATGACGACCTGATAGAACCCCTAATCCTTGGCCAAGATTGGCTATACGATCACTCAGTGGACCTAAATCTTAGACAAGGCTCCTTACAGATTGGAACCTTAGAGCAGAAGCGAGTGATACCGCTTGACTTCCCTAACGGCATTCCGCTTGACGGTTGTGACCCTAGACCCTATGAAATGCATGCGACGGAAGACCGAAAGATCTTTAAGCAGACCAGTCACGTTACGTCTACACCCACCCACTCGGGCTTGGCTATAGACAGTTGTCAGTCAGAAGAACGACAGGAGATCTTCCCTGGGACTTCCTGCAAACTAGAAGCGACAGTTACCCAAACGCAAGGACAGACGGGCACAATCAGAGGTCAGGTGGGTTGCATCAACGGCCAATGGAGCACGACACCCTGCGGTGCTCATCCTTCCAAACTTGTTGCGGACTGGCCTAGATTAAAGTTACAAAAGGCATCACTTCCTAATGGGCAGGTCACGCAAGTGTTGGATCTCCCTTCTTTTCCAAAGCAGAGTGTCCATCCGACCTCTCAACCCCAGCAACAACAGAGTCAACCACGACAAAGGAACCCAGACCGACCGCAGTATCGGAGGAATCAACACGGAAAGCAGTTTAGGCCACCGAAAGGAAGCGGCACCAGACAAATATGGGTGCCGAAAGGACAAAAAGCACCGAAGGACTCCAACCAAGCAGAAATCGACAAAAAAAAGGCAGTACAGAAATAGAATCGATATCCACCATCCCCTCGACCTTCTTCTACAGGTCCGAGCATCCGACAAATGTGGATCGCCAAGAAGTACCTTACCCATAGACCCACGCCCACGCAGATTTGGGTACCCAAACCATGTATCATAGCTCAACCCATAAGCCATGTAATATATAACCCCCACAACTCATTTCATCCCTCGATACCACCACACCCAACACCACCCTTTGCCCCTCAGCAGAAACCCACCACCCACTCCAAGATCCTTAGGAAATGGATACCGAAACGTGTCCAACCGTCTTCCCCTAACCCATTGTCTAACTACCCCCGACTAACATACAACCTTGTAGTAAATCACTAACCTGTAAACCTTGTATAAATTCACACACCATCATCACACACCACTCGTAATCTCATCTCATCAAGAAATGTATGCATGATCTGAAACGTATAGGTGTCTAGAGACCTGCACTAGTGCTGCAAGAAACATTGCATCCATCACATCACAGCACTTGGCTACACGGGTTACGCATCAGTTATGGAAAGGGATTGCGGTCTCACTTTAATGGGATCATAATTAATTTCCATGCTAATGTGTTAATCTTTTGTAGCAGATCTTTCTCACTAGCGCATCAGCCACCATGCAAACCGACGAAGGAACATCAGGAGCAGGCCCCAGTGTAGCGGCTGTGCCCCTCAACGTGCTACGAGCAGAGTCCCACCCGACTGCTCCACCGCCGGAATTTCAGGGATTTCCAGGGCCAATGCCTATCGACAACCCACCCATGGGCTACACCGAAAAGATACACAGAAACTCTCATTGGTTTCAGGGCCTTGCAGGACCCCTTGCGGACGCGGACTTTATATTTGAATCCTCTCTGACTTTTGATGACCGCACGTGGGGAAAGTACCAGTTTTTCTCCAGAGAGTTCGAAGCCCTACAAAGCACCCATGATTTAACTCATGTTTGGGCCAGAGCAGGCTTCACAGAGTATTTCAGTGATCCTCTGCCCAAACCGGACTTTTATAGGTGCTATTACTTAATCACTACTTTGCTGGCATCAGAGAATAAGGACATCCCAGGAACCTTCATATTGCCTACTTTAGTGGATGACCCACCTTACAAGAGATTTTATCTCTCTAAGGACTTAATCAGAGCAGCCATCAAGATTCATGGCACCCACACACCCACAGATCGAGAGAGATTAATTCCAGAACCGATGAAACGTGGGGATGTCACGAAGTGGGAGGAGATTTCGGCCATTACACCTGAGCTGTCAAAGCCACTAAGGATATGCATGCAACATTTCGCATTTCCAGCTCAGGACAGATTTACCATGCCCCATAAACGAATTTGGTTCGGATTGTATTTGGCATGCACGGGACCTCAAACAGTTGATCTGGCAAGCTGGATCATAGATCAAATGTATCTGGCACAGCACAGATGGGAGCGTAAAAAAGTGCTTAATGGATGTTGTGCACTCACAAGAATTGTGTATATGTGCTTGGCTTATGACTTGCCAATTGAGCGTGCACTAACAGGAGACGAACTGAAGGCATTCAAGGGCACAACGAAGAAAGCCAGGAAGCCCAGTAGGACACGGGCAGGTAAGCGCATGCGAGGCACCATCCCTTGCCTTCAAGTACCAGAGTCGCCATCACCACAACCCTCTCCAGAGCGACCACAGACAGAAGCTTCTCCCACTGTACAACCCATTCGCATAAGGTTGTCCAGACCAGTGGTTCCGGAGGCCACCACTAGTACCGCTGCACCTCAGGCAGCTGCCACCTCAGAACCCACCACCACAACAGCAGAAGCTCCCACCACTATTGGTGCGGAAGCGTTTTCTTTCCCGATACCACATATGGAGGCCGACCCCATTAACACGACATTTGATTTTGAGATGCCTGATGCATTCTCAAACGAATTCCAGTATTCAGAAGCGCAACTGTTCTCCCAGGAATATGAACGCCCCAGCTACCCTACCACGCCGCGAGACTTGCCACAGGGACAAGCTGTGTCAAGCTCTGAAGAAGAGAGAACTGAAACAGACAACGAGGAAGGCGACGATGAAGCCAGCCAGGGCTCACATGACGAACAGACAGAGGGCCAAGGCCAACAAACCGACACACACGGCGACACCAGCACATATGAAGATGAGACATTCGAAGCCGCAGCGTACACACTGGCTATAAAGAAATTATATCATACCATGGAGAAAGTCTGGGCACGAAAGAAGTTAACTGAAGAGGAGAGCCAGGCATTAATTGAACAGGAACTCATCTCTGGAGGATTCGAAGACGCATACATCAGAGGGTTCAGAGAGTTAGTCAAATCAGTAGGCTCCCATGAAGCGCTCAGGTTTTTACAAAGAAAGCAACTACCACAGTTTGATCCCCGTCGAGTGCGACTACTTTCAAAGCCCGGAGAGTATATTCGTGTACCAACAGGAGCTCAATCCTCAGCACAAGCCAGGGAGGCACGCCTCGCCCCAGAAAGTTCATTGACCGCAGAAACCATCCTTGTAGATTCCCCACCCCGTACTACCATTGTACATACCACTACTATCCTCGAAATAACATCCACCCCTTCGACTCCTCTCTCACCTCATCTTTCACCAACCCATCCTGTATCCCCCGCACACCCACCTGCTTTCCCCACATCCACACCTGTACAAAGCAACATAGCCACAACCTCTTCCTTACCCATTCATACCACCATGCCCACACCCAACCCTCCGCATCCATATGTTAACCCCTTCACCCCTTCATCCTTCCCAGCGTTTCCCCCACCTCTAAGACCCCCATTCCCCTTCCTAACCCCACTAACCTTCTCACCAGTCTCACCTCCCCAACCTACCATAACCCCTATTTCCCCGTTTCACCAAGCTGCTCCTACCATCCCCCCTGTAAACTACTCTACATTTGTAAATCCCGTATTCACACCTACACAACCACCCACGATTACACCACTTTTCACAGTCACAACACTAAACACGTCCAATGGCATGGACATATCACCATCCACCTCACCACCACCCACTCCCCTCACAGCACCCTCATATTTAGGCACTTCACAATTTTCCACAATCACCACTGCATCCACTGTCCCAACCCCATTTCCCATTCCCACTGCATCTACTCCCACTACATCCTCATTTAGCACTCCACTACTACTATCGCCCACCATAGACACCGCATTTCAACACATGTTCGCATGCATGACGCAAGTCCGCGATGAATTTGCATCACTCGGCACCAACTATCAACAGCTGCAGAAAACGACGAACGAATTACAAACGCAGCTTAATTCGTTATCAATTGAGAACGCCTCACTGAACAGTCGATACCAAGAATTACGAGAGGCCTATCACAAGTTAGAACTAGAAAGTGAGGAGAAAACCAAAGAGGCCACCGCGGATTTGGATAACCTACTTAGAGCCCAGACTGTCCGCAATGCAACACTTACTAGAAATATGGGCTTACTAAGAAGACACTTAGCCGCAGCAAAAGAGGAGAACGAGAGACTCCAAGAGCAAAATAGAGAGAACTTGGAAGCGGCTTTAGATCATCCAGAACAGCCACTAAGTCCGAGCAGATTCAAGGCAATCCCATCTGAGTCGATGCGGATGTTGCTAGACGACCATGTTAGATTGCTCGAGGACTATGATCGTATGAACGAAGAACATCAAAAGTTAAAGGAAGATCACAAACTGCTGCAGCTCAGAGAACCAGCAACACAACAAGTACAAGTAGCAGCAGAATTACCAGCGCCTGTGGACCCTCCCCCTGAAGTTTTAGAGGAACTCAACGCACTTCGGGCCCAGGTAACAAATCTTGAATCTAGGATTGCCATCTATGAAGCACCACCAAGGCCAGACTCCCCACCTGAGCTACCAGCTGAGGAAGAAACCGTCACTATCCCGGTGGAGGAGACATTTGAAGAGGCATACGAACCGATACCCATCCCAGGCGGACGTGTCACGGCCGAAGGCCAGATGACCTATGAATTACCTACCCCCGCGTGGATGAAGACAGTGGAAGAACTCGGAACGACACACTCGGCCAGGGTAGAGGCACAGCTACATGCCATGGCCATAATTGAAGAGAAAATTTTACAGTCACCATTCTTTGCTCAATTGGCCCCGCGACGATACATATCTGGGCATGAGCTCCAATATAAACCGTACTTCATGTTAATGGCCGAATACCAGTTAGCCATAGAGAAAGAAACAGGTATGAAACCCACGCATGCCACTCAATTCGAGCCAGAGGACTTGCCACCAAGGGCGCAGAGAGGTGAAATCCTTCAACCAGACTGGCGCAGAGATTTATTGCAAAACTATCCCGAGATGATGAGCACATGGGTAAAAGCGCCGCTGCACTTAAAATTTAATCCGTGCTGGGGACCAGTACCACGACGCCGCTCTTGGACTGCCTTCGCTATTAAGCTACAGAACAATAAGCAGTGCCAAGACTGGCTGAACTATCCCTATTTCAGGCCACCAATCGAGTTACCCACAGTAGGCTACATGATGGCGACGATCCGCCATTGGCTCCCTAGGTTAAAGCATATGGATGATATTGCCGCGCACATGACTGTCAAAATCTTTGACATGATGCAAATGGTCTTTAAAGTCTTCCGACGCGTCAAGGCTCCCCATGTAAACACCCCGGGCTTTGAGCATGGCAACTTTGATTTAGTCTATGATATGAGCACAACGCCATCGCTACGGGTGTGTTACGCCTGGCACTGCAGGATCAAGTATCTACCGGCATGTTACAAGCAGACATTCGAAGAAATGTTCACCACCGGCTTTTGGGAGTACCATTCAGAGGTATTTATAAGCAGGCCCACACACTTATTGCAATTATTCGCCTGTGAACGAATGGTGTACTCCACACATTATCAGCTCCCACCACCAGACGAGCCACAACCTATCGACTGGGAGAAACTCGAGGCTGATCTGGCCCGAGGCATTCGTATCTCAGAGCACACCCTTGCTCAGGACCTCCTACAGAACTACATCCGGCAGACCTCACAACAAGGTTCTGTCAGGGACGACAGAAGCGAGAGGGAGGGGGGTGTTGGAAGCAGCCAGAGGCACAGACGCCACGGAAGCATGTAAAGAAGGAGTAGGGAGCCAGGCAGATCAACCAGGCGGATCAACCAGGCGGATCAATTTTTCAAACAAATATATTTCTTATTAATTCTCCAAACATTCAACAGTGATTATTATCACTAATTGTAACATATGTATCATAGAAAACCACATTTTGTAATCCATAGCTCCATTTTGTGCAAGCCGAGGAGTCCTCGAGCTTGAGGAGCTTAGGTAGAATGCACGTACCAATTTTCGTTATTTTTAGACATCGTTTACCCTTCCAAATAGCATCTAGGACTTATTTTTTAACTAGGCCGGTCACTAGATGTGAAACCGGTCAAAACTAGTCTAGAAACTATAAAAAGAGCTAGAGAGCTCATTTTTGAGGTTGGTTCATTGTAGCTTGGTTGAGATTAGAGTTCTTGTGAGCTTGTAAGAGTATTCTTGAGTAATAGAGCTAATTTCCCACCTTCCATTGTGTCTTGCTTGTCTCTTCATTGTGTGTGTGTACGTGTGTGCACCTTTGTGCTTCTCACCTTCACTCTCACATCATCTCACGTTCACGATCTTCATATTACTCCTACCTCTCCCACGGATTGACATTAAGGAGGTGAAGCTTCTTAACGTGGTTCTCACCATTGTGCTAGAGCAACAAGCTTACACACATAATCTGGATATCTTCCATCTCTGAATCCTTGAGGTTGTTCCATGAAAACATCATCTGAAATATAACCATTCAAAAAAGCATTCTTCACATCTAATTGACACAATTTCCAACCTTTGCATGCAGCAATTGCTATGAGTGTTCTGATGGTTGTCATCTTTGCCACTGGACTATAAGTCTCATCATAGTCAATACCATATGTCTGAGCAAACCCTTTTACAACAAGTCTAGCTTTGTACCTAGACACACTTCCATCTGCAAATCTCTTTGTCTTATAGACCCATTTGCATCCAAATGATCTTCTGGCTATTTGGCTTTGGAACCAAATCCCATGTTTGATTCTCCATCAATGCATCATACTCTTCTTGCATAGCTTTTTCCCAAATCTCTTTACCTTTTGCCTCTTCATATGTAGAAGGGTCTTCATCTGCTTTAATCATGTAAGCATAATCCTTAGTAGTCAAGAATGAAGTATCATAGCTATACCTTGTAGGTTGCCATTTGTTCCTTGTAGACCTCCTAAGTTCTCCACTTCTTGAGGTTTCTGGTTCTTCACATTCAGGATCAAATCTTGGTGTTTCTTCCACTTCAACATGCACTTCATTATTCTCTTGCTCATCAAATATCTGAACCTTTGATTTACCTTTCCTTTGGCTCACAATTTCTTCATCATCTGTTGTAGCTCAGTGATGAGTAGCACCTCCTTTAATGTCAATCCGGGAAGACATGAGGATGGTATGAAGACCTCGAGCAAGTGGAGGCACAAGTGCGTGAGTGAGAAGCACACAAGCATGCACACACATACACACACACGTGCACACACGGCAAGACAAAGAGAGAAGCAATGGAGTTCTTAGATTACTTTCAAAAAGCTCTTACAAGTTCATTTCAATTACAATCTAACCTCAAAAATGAGCTCTCTAGCTCTATTTATAGTTTTTGACTAGGTTTTGGCCCTGTCCAGACCTAGTGTCCGGCCTAGTTAAAAATTAGGTTCTAGGGCCAATTTGAGGGCTTAAACGGAGTCTAAAAAATACGAAAATTGATATGTAGGTACTTCTAAGGCTCCTCAAGCTCAAGGACTCCTTGGCTTGCACAAAATGGAGCTACAAAAATACGAAATGGTATTTACAATGGTTTTTAGTGATTAAAATCACTATTTGTGTAGGGATTTTCTCTGTTGGTTTGTCGTACACATCTTTGAGCTCCCTACTTGCTCTTTCTTCTTGTGTGCTCCACTCCTTGATGTCTGAAAAATTTAGATGGCCTACTTGCCAGATCTTCTTTGGCTACTGTGTCTGCTTGTGCTATCTCTTCGTTCCGACCCTCTTTGTCTTGTGGCTCCTTCGGTTCCCTGGCTGCTGCCAACACCCCCCCCACTCTCGCGTCTGTCGCCCCTAACAGACCCTTGTCTAGATGCTCGTTGAACGTAATATTGGACAACGTCGGAAGTGAGGTGATGTTCTTCTAATCTGAGCCCCCGTGCTAGATCTGTTAATAATGCATCCCAATTCACTGGTCCTGGTACGTCTGGATGTGGCACCCACAGTTGTTCTGAATAGATGGTTCTCTCCACAGCAAATAAGTGGAGGAGATGTGAGGGCCTGGGTACAAATATTTCTGAGTGATATTCCCAAAATCCCGTTATGAACATCTCCTCGAATGTCTGTTTAAAACAAGTTGGGAGGTACTTTATTCTAGCGTGCCAAGCATATATTATCTCTATGGATGGGGTTGTGCTCATGTCGTATACCAGATCTTGATTTCCTGTAAGAAATCCGACACCTGAGAAGTGGGGGTCTTTAATATTCTTGAACGTCCTGAAGGTGATTAGCATTAGTTCAAAGATTTTCATACACATTTGTGCCATCACATCGGGGGTATTCCGTAGTCGAGTGCTCCAGTGTCTGATGGTAGAAATCATGTAATTTACAGTGGGAGGGCCTTGTGGCGGTGCTAGATAAACATAATTTAACCACTTCGCGCAACCCTTGACGTTCTTGACAGCAATGGTAAACTCTGGCCAAGTGCGTCGGCGGAATACTGGAACATAACAAGGATTGTATTTAATAAAAAGGGGCATGTTAGTCCAGGTACGAACCATTTCCGGGTAGGTTTCAAGAAGACGGATTCTCCAAGTTGGTTGATAAATGGAGCCTTTCTTTGCACTTTCTGGGATATCCTCTGGCCCAAATTGTGTGGCAAAAGTGGGAGGTTTGCCACAACTACGTTGAATCTCTGCATTGTAATCCGCAAGGAGCACACAATATGGCACATATTGATCATCGTTGGTGCCAATCCATCTATGATGAGACATGCTTCGAAAGTATTCAGTAATGATGGTGTCTTCTAACTTTGCCATAGATTGGATTTGAATGGCCACTCTATCTTCATGGGTTGTTGTTGTCTTCTCGAGTGTTTGGAGCCATTCAGGTACTTCAACTTCTAATGTGTCCAGTCCTTCTGAGGTCTGTGCACCACCTGGCATTGGCATAGGAACGTATGGTTCCTCATATGTTTCATCCACCTCAATGGGTACTAAATCCTCCGGTTCGGGTTCTACAACTGGGGAGGGCTGCCTTTCATATTCCAGTAACTTTTTCTGGAGTTCAGCCACCTGCTCTGTCAATGCCTTTACTTCCTCTGAAGTCGAGGCCGTTTCTATTACCATGGTTGGAGCCTCCTTTTCCCTGAGCTGGCTACGTAGCTCATCTCGTTCCCTTTCCAAATCATCATGTGCGTCTAATAAATCCGCATAACTTTCCAAGATGGTTTTCATTGTTTCTGTGGGAACCGCTGTAGCCATATGCTTGCGAAGTAGAGTTAAATTACGCCGGACTCTCAGGTTATCTGTTTGGTACACCTCCAGCAAGGCTTCAAGTTTTTTGACACCGGGTTCTGCTGATGGTTGGGGTGTCTCCAGGAGTGTTTGATGGGCTTGCTCGAGAGTTGTATAGTGCTGGTTGAGTTCCACATTTTCTTCTGCTAGCATTGTAAGTTGCCTTTGTAGATTCTGATGATTCGTTGTCAACTGTTGATGGCGGCCTTCGAGATCCCTGTACTTGCGCTGAAGTTGATATACACACTGATGTAATGACAGGAATATACTATTTACATTAAAAGATGCAGGTAAAGATGAAGATGCAAGGGGAATGGGGGTGGGGAAGGGAGTTGTGAATGCTGTGGAATCAAGTGGTGAAGTTGGTGGAGGGGGTATGGGAGATTGAGGTTGTGTGGGGGGTGGGGGTGGTACTGTGGCGGGTGATGTTTCCATTGTGTCAAATGTGTGTGTGACTGTAAAGATGGGGACAGTGGGTGGGGTGGAAGTGATATTTGTGAAGAGTGTCGTGAAGGTGGGCATGGAAACTCCTCCAAATTGGATACCGGGAGAGAGAGGAATTCCCATGACAACTGTGGTAGTGGTAGAAAAGGGCGTGGTCGTGCCGGTTGGTGAGGTGAATTGTGTAGCGAGAGGTGAGGTGGGTGGGGAGAGTGGTTCCTCCTGATGTTCTTCTGTTTGTGTATTGCCTTCCAGTTCTGATACATTGATGTGTATTTGTTTTCCAGATCGCCTAGGGCGGGCAGGCACACATTTCTCAAATCGATTAATGTATGTCATGGCCTCATGTATGGCCTCATCCAAGCCGACTGCCTCTGCGTGTAGGTTCATGGCTTCGATAAACATATCGTCCACCTTCCTCGGCCAATAGTTGGCTCATGAGCACCTTGCCTGATTCAAGTGACATTTTGTGTTGTTCCTGAACTCGCTTCATGGTTTGGTACAATCTTTTTATTTGTGCCAAATATGCTGGGGCACTTGCTAGCTCTAAGAGTTCATCATATTCTTGATATTGTTCTCCGTCAGCTTCTTCTTCTTCTCCTCCTGCCTCTTGTTCATCTCCTTCGACTTCTACGACGACTGGTTGTGTCGGGACTGGTGTTGTTGTGGTGGGGTGTGGTTCCTGGGTTTGGTCTGCTTCTGTTTCAAGATTAGATTCGTAGATCAGTCTGGCAACTTCTTCATCCGTGAGGTCATTGAGAGTAAATCCCTGTGGAAATTCCAAGTCTGATGGAATGGGGGGAAACACCAAGTTGGGTCCTTCTGTACTTGGTCTGGGAAGATGAATGGTGAATGGCCGAACACGCCTAGTTTGCGGAGGAGTCACCTCAGGTGTGGTAGTGGCTCCCCTTGGTTGAGCACATGGTAATTGGACACCCCCTCTCATCTTCTTCGATGGAGGACCCGCTGTTGATAGTCGCCTTTGGAATTCTTGGGCCCTGGACCACACTAGTGCTCTTTGAATGGGCACGTCATATGCTAGGCACCTGTAAATTATTCTTGTTAGGGCACAACAGCCATGAAGTACATTTTTCTGCTTCTTATTCCAGCGCTGATGGGCTAGGTGTATCTGATCGATGACCCAGTGCGGTATGTTGAGGGTGAGGTTCTCTGTTTCTGCCAAGTATAAGCTGAACCATATTTTCTTAGGGGGCATAGTGAATCGTTCTTGTGCGGGAAAAGCAAAATGTTGCATAACAGTTCGTAAGTGGAGAGCAATGGTAGGCGTCATTGCCACCATGTCCTTCAATTTATTGAGCTCCTTATGCTTCATCCTACCCGGAACCATGGTTTCTTTCTCGGTGGGAATGTGCATACCTTGCATGTTCAATGCCTCCCGTACCAGGTTGAGGGTTAGTTTGAATCTCTTGAGTTCGTGTCCTGGCAACAATGATGGTAGTACAAAAGTACTATCACCTCCCTTGACCCTGCTAGGAGTTATGGTACTTATGAAATAGGAGCAGCGTAGAAAATCAGGTTTAGGCAAGTGTGCTCTGAAATATCTATCCAGGCCTGCCTTGGTCCAAACTGATTGCATTACCTCTGCATTCTGATAGTTCTCAAATTCCCGAGCGAAAAAGTGGTAGCGTCCCCATTTGCCATTAAATTCAATTTCTGCTTCCCAGAAGTAGGTGCCGTCACCCAATGGCCCTGCTACATCACTGAACCAATGAGCATGTTTCCCCACTTGAGAAGTGTGCCCCTGAGGAGGGTCCTGGATAGGAAGGACATGCACCGCTTGAAGTTCTTGAGGCCTTTCGGTGAGTGGCGGTTCCAGAAGACTAGTTTCAATGTCCACAATCTGTGCGCTGGACCCTGCCTGGGAACTGGTGCCTCCAGCTTCTGCCATCGTTATTGCTTGCTAGCTGGTTCTGTCGAGAATATAGAAACATGTGTTAACATTGTAAAGGACAAGTTAGAACCGTTTTTGTCCTCATTACAACATTATCATGAGGTCCGGGAGAGATTAGTAGGTTAATAAGTGCTCGGTGCTTGTGTGTGTAGTTAGGAATTGGTTGGACCTAAGAACTAAGTGGCATGATGTAGTGTGGGAGTGACGTAGTTAGTAGGTGGGCATGGATTTACAACTGGGGTCCGGGGGTTTATTACAAGTTTTAGGTTGCCAAAGGTAGTGGATGGGCTTTGATCTTGATTTTGTGGAGACTCTGAAGAGTTTGATAGGGGTATCTGCTTGAAGATGAGGCTTTCTAGGGACCCATTTACCAATGATTCTACTAGGGCTCATGGAAGAATATGTGTCCGTGCGTGAGGTGTAAGACTGGGCCTCAGATGTTCGAGTGAGTGAAACATGTTGTACCGGTTGCGGCCGTGGTGTAGCTATTTGAGCCCGCAAGCAAGCCTTAGGCACCCAGATTTGTCGTGATTGTGGGCTGGCCTTCATTGACTTCTTGGGTACCCAAATAGACTTCACTTTTGCAGAAGAATTAATGAAGGACTTCTTATTAGTGTCGTGTTGTTGATTACTAATAAGAGGTTTTGGGCGTGGGGTTGGCCTGGTCTGAATAGGAAATTTGCCTTTTCGCCTCCATACTTATTTCCATGGATGAAACAATCTGCTCAGCTCCTTTTTTTGGCATCCAGTATCGGTAGTGTTCTGCTTCTTCTGTATTTGATCTGCCGTTGGTTGTTGCAACCTTCTGGTCTTTGGAAAAGAAGGGAGTTCCGTCCTCTCCCTGGCTCCGTTGTTGAGACAAGCCTCTTTCTGCATCATACAGTGTTGGACAAAAATAGCATTGTCAACTTCGGGTGCGCCCCTGGAAGGACCAGGAGTTTGTGCTTTACCTAGTTCCTTGAGTGCCTCCTTTTCCAATTCAACTGTAATTCGGCTATGATCTACCCATACCTGAAGAAGTCCACTTCTTAGGTTGAGGTTGACTGCATGATCATAGATCCAGTCCTGACCCAAGACAAGAGGCTCAGTGAGATCCTCATCTTGACACACTAGTACTTTGACTGTCATCACTTCGTCTTGAATGGAGATGGGAAGATCCACCTCGCCCATGCAAGGTGTTTCCACACCTCTCAATCCTATGAGATATGCTTCTATAGGCTTGACAGTTAATCTCAATTCTTGACAGTAAGACAATTTAACAGCACTAGTGGCTGCACCTGAGTCAATCAAGGCTCTTACAGTCCTTGCACCCTTTCTTTGTCCTATCTCTAAGGTTATAAAAGGACGTCGATCAATTATCCTATGAGAGCTGATACCTGAAACTTCACACATGGCCACATGATATCCTTGGTCTGCATATGCATCTGGCCTAGGTTGCTCTCTACCTTGTCTTCTTAATTTCATTCTCCATATGCGCTCTAAGGCTTCTGCTTGAGCTTCTTCTCGAATCCGCTTTTCTTCTTCTTTGCGTTTCTTAGCAGTGTTGAGTCGACTTAGCATCTCTTCCGTCAGAGGTTCTTGATATAACTTGACCCTGCACCCGCTTATGTAGCTTGGGAGAACGTCGCCTTCTAATGTGGCTAGTTGCACTGCTCCACTTGTTGAGATTCCGTTAATAATCATGGGTCCATAGCCTCTCTTCTCCAGTTTTCTCGCATGTTGCTTCAATGTGTAGACTAAAACTAAGTCGCCTACCTTCAAACCTTTATCCTTAACGTGGGCATCAAAGTATGCCTTCTGTCGTTTCTTAGCTGCATATATCCCTGCAGTCGCCCTCAGTCTTGTTTCTCCTAATCGTTCAAGGTCGAAAAGTCTAGAGGAGAGTTCATGACCCGTCCATTCATGCTCTTGTGCTACTTTCAGTGTAGGTACTAGGAAGTCCAACGGTAGCACTGCATTTTGGCCGAATACCATCTGAAAGGGGGTGGCTTGAAGTACCGTCTTGTAGGTGACTCGGTATGCCCAAAGAGCATGGTGTAGTTGTTTGTCCCAATCAGAGCGTTTATTGTTCACTAATTTTGTCAGTACATTGCATAAGATCTTGTTGGTGCTCTCAGCCTGGCCATTTGCTTGAGGGTGATAGGGGGCAGACTTCTTATGCACTACCAAGAATTCTTGGAGCAGATTTTCAATAACTTCATTCAAGAAGTGAGTGCCTCTATCGCTAACTAGCTCTATAGGTAGCCCGTATCTTGTGAATACATTCTCAAATAAGAACTTAGCAGTAGTCTGAGCATCGTTCTTTGTTGTGGCTTTTATCTCTACCCACTTTGTGAGATAATCCGTGGCCACAATGATATATTCAGCATGTGAACCCTTGGCTGGGGGATTAATAGGGCCTACAAAGTCTATTCTCCACTTAGAGAATGCACGTCCACCCATCATAGGTTTCAGTGGCATCTCATCCTTGCGTATAGGGTACTGAGTTCTCTGACACACATCACACCGTTTCACATAGGTATGTGCATCCATGTGAAGGGTTGGCCACCAAAAGCCCGCAAATAGTATTGACTTGATCACCCGATCTGGTCCAAAGTGTCCCCCTGCTACACCTTGGTGAGCAGTATCCAAGATTTTGAGATATTCACTCTCATGGACACATAGTCTCAGGTAACCATCTTTACCACGCTTGTATAAATTATCACCAATGAGTGAGTAATCCTGGGCTTCTTGTTCTAAACTCCTTTTCCTAGCCAGAGTCATGTCTGGAGGGAATGTTTTCGTCCTCAGAAATGATACTAGTGGTTCACTCCAATCCGGCACTATGGACACTTGATAAAGAGTGGCATGTTCCACAAGTGGTTTAGTGCAACAGATTGGGCATTCCTTGCACAACTTTTGGACATCAGCTTCCATAGTTGGCCAATGCACTCCGAGTCTCCTTAGTGTCTGTAGGGTTCATTGTTTTGAGTAGTGTTGCTCTAATGCACCTACATGTGCTAATTGCAACCATTTAGCGTACTCATCCTCTTCTACACAACAAGCCAAGATCCCTTGATCTGTGTGCTTGTACATACTTCCAGCCATGATGTGGTACTTTTGGGCTTTTACTACCTCTCTATCCTGTGTGGCTATTACTGGGTGGTTAGGCCCGTACGTCAATACTGGCACTAATGGCTTAGCCCACTGCGGCACCACTTCCAAATTAAACAAGTAAGCATCAGGAAGGTCATCTGACACTCCTTGTGGGCCTTCTCCAGATGTGAGCCTAGAGAGATGATCTGCTCTCAAATGAGTCCTCTCTTTTCTCACGACTACCTCAAAGTCATATTCCATTAGTAATAGAAACCATCTTACTAATCTTCCTGTATTGCATGGTTTGTTTACCAAGTACAACAATGTCTGATGGTCAGTAAAAAAATTAAACTTATTTGCAAGCAAATAATGTCTAAACTTTTTAACTGCATATACCATGCCTAATCCTTCTCTCTCCGTAGTGGTATAATTTCGTTCAGCTGCATTCAATTGTCTACTGGCATAGGCAATTGGAAGATCCATATTACCTTCACCAGTAGGTTGAGCAAGCACACACCCAATAGCATAATTGGATGCATCCACGTGAACATGGAATGGCTTATTCCAGTCTGGAGTGGTTAAGATTGGTGCTGAACATAATCTTCGTTTAAGCTCCTGGAAGGAATTCTCGCATTCATCAGTCCACTCAAAGTTAGTCAGAAGTCTGTACATGGGCTTTGCAATGACAGCATACATGTGAATGAACCGGCGGTAGTAACCACAATGTCCCATGAAAGCTTGTACTTCCTTGACATTCCTTGGCCTAGGTAGCTCTGCTATGGCTCTCACTTTCTCTTCATCAGTGGATATGCCATTCTTTGACACTATGTGTCCTAGAATCTTGCCTTGCCTGACCATAAAGACGCACTTTTCTGGGTTCAGGTAGACTTGATATTCTCTACATTTGTCAAAGATTTGTCTGAGTTCAGGAATATGGGTTTGTCTGATGTTGGAATGAGCACAAAGATCATCAACATAGACTTCTAAATTCTTCCTCAGGAACTCCTTAAATACATGGCACATCAGCCTTTGGAAGGTAGCTGGTGCATTGGTAAGCCCAAATGGCATTACACGAAAGGCAAATATACCCCACTCTGTGGCAAATGCCGTCTTATGTTGATCTTCTGGCGCTATGGCTACTTGATTGTAGCCCGAAAATCCATCGAGGAAGCTGTACACTTCTTTGCCTGCTACTCTTTCTAAAAGATGCTCTGTGATAGGAAGCGGATAGTTATCTCAAATTGTGGCTGCATTAACCTTCTTCAAGTTAATGCATACACACAGCTTTCCATTTTTCTTGGGCACCACTACGATGGGGGATACCCACTCTGTATGCTCAATTTCATAGATGAATCCAGCTTCAACCAGTCTATCTATCTCTTCCTTGATCTTGGCCGCATAGTTGTCATTGTATGTGTATGGCTTTTGCTTAGAGGGCCTAGCATCTGAGGTCATGGGGATAGTGTGTGAGCATATGTCTGGATCAACACCCTTCAAATCCTTGTAGCTCCAAGCGAACACATCTCTGTATTCTCTTAGCAGGGCTATTAACGCATGCTCTTCTTCCTCTGTTAGGTCATGGCCTATGTACGTGCATCTCTCCTCTCCTTCTTCTAGGGCCACTACTATTTTTTTGGTGGTTTCTTTGTTATCATAGGCCTCTCCTGATTGTGCCTCTCGTTTAGGCATTCTGATCATGACTCTTTTGTCATCTATCTCATACTTTTTAAAGTTTTCCGGGACCTCAAACAAAGATTCTTCCTCTTCTGGTGTGATTGCTCTCTTCTCTCGTTTCTTCCCTTCTTCCTTCGGGGTCAAATGTGTGGCTAGCCTTACATCATTTGTAAGTTCTCCGTGCCTTTGGGGTTGAAATTCTACTTCATAGAAATATTCTTCATCTGATGCAAAAGGTGGATCCATAATGATTGACTCTAGATCAGAGTCATTTGCATCCCAAATGCATCAGGGCTAGGTTCACACTCTTCTAACACTGCCTCTCCCATGATTGGCTCTATGGAGAAGACTGAAATGTCATAGCCATCTTCATCACAGTGAGGTGTCCATTGTTCTTCATTGATGGCTACATCCATTGTTGCTAGGATTTCTGCCCAGCCGTGGGGTTCAAATTCTTCGTCTGGAAAAACTACAGGTGCATAGGCTGGGTCTTGGATTGATCTATGGGTTTCTTTTGCACCTATCTCCCTGGCTATTTCTCTCTTCTCTTCTTCTACTGCTACCTTACACATCCATAAGTGAGTGTCTTCATGCATCCATGAGGATCCTGATCCTAGGGAATGCACCGATTCTGTATCATCTTTGGCTCTATGGATGGGATTCCATTGGATGGGAGGGACATCTCTATGAGAGTAATCTTTGAGATTCACTTTGGTCGTGACACCTAGGTGCTGCAGGTACAAAGAATTGGTTCCCCAATCCTGTACCACTTGCAACTGTCGCATAAAGGGTCTTCCCAAGATCATCTCATAGGCATGATTTTTGCTGAAGTCACATATAGCAAATGTATGCTCAAACTCGACACCACAGGTGGTGAGAGTTATTCCTTCTAGCAATCCTAAGGGTCTCTCAATATGACCATCGGCCATCTGCAATTTCATTCTCGTTGGCCTGAGTGCTGGCTTGCCCCAACGCTTCCATAGGGAAGTGGTGGCAATTGCAACTCCTGCACCTGAGTCCAAAATTGCCTTGGTGGTGTACCCCTGGTAGGTAATGGGAAGATAGGTGTTCCCTTCTTCACCTTCACACATGTCTCCTATCTTATCCAAGGGTATTTCTGGCATTGTCCTCTGGGATCCTACCTGGGAACGAGGTTTTGCTATCTCGGGCACTTGATTGGCTACATGTTTCCACACTTCTGGTCTAACCTTAAGCAGCTCTTCCAAAGTGAGATTGCACTGCACTTTGGTGTTCTTCACTACCTCTGTGTTCCTAGGTATGACTGAATCTTCGTTTCTTAGCATGACTGTAGGTGCTCTCATACAGGTGGACTTTGCTTCCCATGGGCCTGTGAAATGGGGTAGTTCTTGTAATGAATTAGACTCGAAGTCTAATCTTTCTTGAGATTGGGTACTCTCTTGCTCTCCATAAATGGAAGGAAGGTCTTGTGGGAATTGATCGTGCGTGTCATCTACAAGTTCAATGGGAGGAGGAACTTCACTCTCTTTTGCCCATTTCTCTTCTTGAATCTCTCGCAAGAATTCTGGTGTGTATTGATTCATAGAAGAAGAGGTGTCTGGCTCCGTAGAGTTAGGCACGTAGGCTTTCTGGGTAGGAAGACCTGCTCTTTCACTAGCCTTGTCATGGTGTTGATGGGCGGGTTCCTTTTGTGATTGTGCAATTAGATTCTCTATTCTTTCTAGGGAGGGGGGGTTGTCTGGTTCAGTGGAATTGGGCACATAAGCTTTCGATGGGGGATGGGTCATGTTTTTGCTTGCTTTATCTCTTTCTTGATTTTTTTCTTCCTTGGCAGATCTTGCAATTATGCCCTCTAACTTCTCTAGAAGTCCATCCAAGTGTAATTGCGTCTTGGTTGAGCCCGAGTAATTGAAAAGGCGACTGGCTTAAAACATAGTCTGAGCCAATGCGACCATTTTCGCGCAAAGCTTGGTTCTTTCTATCTCTAGGTCAGCTCTAGGGTAGCACTTGTCATGATCCGTGACATTTGGCCCTTCTTGGATTCTGGCCTGATATGCTTTAAGCATCATGTCTATGTCCTCAGGAGTGGGATCAGCTAATACTGATCCTGCTTGGGGTGGTGGGTGGGTTACGTGGGGTGTATTAGAGGGTGGAGGGATGGAGGGTGATGGGGATGGTAGCGGTGGGAATGTGTGAGAGTGCGGTTGAGATGTGATCTCTATGATTTTGGCCTTGGTTTCTCATAGACTTTCCTCAAGTTCACTCATCTTCTTTGCCCATTGCCTTTTCATACGTTCACGGCTATCTCTCCAAGCTCTTGTTCTCTTCTTATTTTGGCTCTCAGTATCGCTAGCGTCTGGGCTCTTTTCCTAGCTTACCCCTTGGTTTTGCTGCACTGCTTGAGCTCTAGTGACTACCTGTACGGGTGCAGTGGAAGTGACACTTCTTGTGGAATCTACCACTAACCCAATAACATTAATAGGAGTGATTTTTGGCATATTATTAGGATTCTTAGGGCAGTCTCGTAAGATATGCTCCTTTCCACACTCCTGGCAATAGCCCTGGATCGTCACTGACTGGGGTTGTGTAGGTGGAGGCAAGGGACAATCACGAATGAGATGGTCTCCCTGATATCTGTAGCATGGTCCTCTAGGGAATGGAGGTCTTACTTGCCTAGGTTGGGGTCTTGAGTTAGGGTTTGTATACATTACATTGGTGTACTCCGGTTCCCAACTGGGTTCATTTGGCTCTTCACTATAGTAGGACTCACCATGTTCAGGAGATTGCATGTAGTAAGCATGGGGACTATCGACATGTGTAGAATCAAAGCTATGGTCACTTGGATCACTTTCTGAAAGCAATGGTGTTACGGGGACTATAGCTCTATTCAGGTTTTCTTCTGCAGCGGCATACTTTACAGGGATCACGTTGGATGGAGCTGGAGGTTGTTGGGCTAAAACAGGCTGAGGCCTCTGCTGGGCTTGATATTGTGGTTGGTAGGTTTGTTGAGGCCTAGCATACTGTTGTGGTGAATATTGGTTCTGGTATCTTCCTTGTTGAGGGTATGGTTGTGGGTACGTCTGTCTCACGGTTTGCTTATTGTAGGGACAATCTTGTGCGGTGTGATTGGTGTACCTTCGTTCTATGGTGCAGTATTGGCTACTAGGATTAACTTGGGGTTGAGCCATAATGGGACAGACATTCGCCATATGGTCGCCTCCACAAGTGTAGCACCGCTTAACTGGGGCAAATCTCGGAATTTGTTTGCTAGAGACACCTAGTTTTTGAGCTACCTTCTCTACAAGTTCCTCAATTGATGTGGATTGCGTGGAAGAGAGGCTAGAGGCACTATCTGAATCTTTGTATATCTTGGAAAGCTCTAACTCCTCCCCTAGGTTATCCTCAATGTCAATACACATGCGTACACACTCTTCTATGGTCCTAGGGTCCTTCAAGTACACATATGATCTTAATTTGGTACTTGCTGGTGTGGGTAGCTCAGGGATGGGACATCTCTCTAGATACTGCCTAAATCTTCTTCCTGCAAGTCTCACGGTCTCTTGAGGGGTTTGCTTGAAGCTGTGAATCAGTGAGGAGGTATTATGTCTTATGCCACTCTTAGAGAATTCAATAATGAAAGCCTCTAGGAGTTGGTTTATGCTCCTGAACTGTCTCTCATTCAATGGTTGGAACCATGTGAGGGCTGTGTTCCTAAGGGTTAGACCAAAGGCATTATATTGTGTGAATAGGTCCTCCACTTGTTCTGCTCTCAAGACTTGCCTAAACTCTACCACATGATCGTATGGGTCTCCTGTGCCATCGAAGTAATTTTTCATGGACTTGACTAACTGAGTTGGTCTCAGAGTCCTTGTGTGCTCTCTAGGTCGTGGTAGAGGGAACTCATCCACATTTCTTCGATTCCTGGGAGCTCTCAGTACCTCAGGTTCCACTCTGTTTGTTTCCGTCCTCGTTCTTTCTCTGCCCCCTAGGTTGGCAAAGCTTACTTCTGGCCTATCTCTACTTCTGTCTCTTTGAGTTCCATGAGCTTGGGATGTTCCAGCTCCAGGGGGACCATAGGACACATTCGGTCTTGGTTGGGGGAAAACAAATTCACCCTTCCAAGTGTAAGCATGTCTATCATGTTCTGTAACCACAAAGATCCTCTCTGAAATGTGATCTAAGTAGGTCACGCTGCCTGGGCTATCAGGATCCTTAAACTCATAGATCATGATTGTTCCTATATCAGTTGGCTGATCAGATTTATACCTCCAAAAGGCTTCGTCAGTTTCTCGGTTCAGAAGCAGATCTATGCTCTTATTATCTCGGGGAATCCACTCTGGTGTGATAATCCTAGTGAGAACAGATTTGCCTCGGGGGGTCCTTGGTTCCTCATCCCTGTTTCCTTGCTCTAGGTCACCTAAGTCCGTTCCTGGGATCTCATTCCCAAATTCATCAGTCCTATCTCGATGACTGGTGACTACATATATTGTCCCTTCCTTGTCTAAGTAGGCTCCGTTTTCGAACTTGACAGCTGGGCGCTCTAGTCCAATAGATTGGTCAGGATTCTTAATCTGTACTACAGATCTTCCTAGGCCGTCCTCATAGATGCTAGCACCTAATCGGTTGGTCCTAAGGTATTCCAACTGCGTTTTGTAAGGGCCTTCTACCCTGTGCAAGTATGGCACTCCTGAACTTCTCGTAGGTCTGTCCATGCCTTGAGACATCTCTGATTCACTAGTCTCAGAGCTAGGGTAGTATGAGTGGTGGCTCAATTGCTGGGCCCAAGACCTCGCTGTATGATTGACACTAGCCTCTGAAGACCTAAGACTTTGTCTATCTCTCCCTAGATGTCGCCCTGATCTAAGGTTCATAAGCCTGGTTGAATAACCCAAATTTGCCCAAGTACAACCTCGTTGTAGAGTCCTTTTGTATCAGTTACTTGATTCTTTTTAGTTGATTCCCGTGTTAAAATTCTTGTCTGATATCACGTCGTAAGGTATATTTGAGTGTAGTTCTGCACGTAAAGTTGATCGTTCCACGTTAATTTCTTTTCCTTTAAAGTTCTCGATAGTACAAAGATTATGTTCTTAGCTTGAACTTGAAAGTTTAGGTATTCTTCAACTTGATAATTGCCTCTCGTCGCCCTGACTTACTCCTACCTCTAGTCGTTCTTAGCCTAAGCTAGGAATTGACGAAGGGGAGTTGAGAATATTCCGACCTTTCTTGCTGATCCTTGCTCTTTAGTGCTCGAGAAGTTGATTCTCAAGCTTGCACAAAGCCCTTGCTTGAACGCTCTCAATTGCTTCTCAATAGACCTGCATCAGTCCCAAGATTAGCTCCAGGCTTAAATTCAAATGACAGACTAGATCGCTTTCATGCATGTGACTCACCGACCAAATTATCTCTTGCCTTTATAAAAAACAATCCCAAGGATCCCTCAGTTTTCCTACCTCGGGTATGGTTAACTTCTAGAAACCCTATCTAATAATCCTGATCTTAATTTTCGTATGAGGAAGTTATGTCAGTTCAGGCTTCAGGGATTAAAACAAGGTTCAAAACAGTTTAATCAAGCAGGCAGAAATTCTTGAATTACTTGGGTTGCGGCCTCAACATGCAATGCTAACCCCGAGTGTTTGTCCCACAAATTGACCAAATTAGCCCCCTATTCTTTACCCTAGAAAATTGGCCAAATTTGCCCTTCTAACGCGTTCGCAAGTTCTGTCAGTCGCGATTGACAGGTCAGTCGCGATTGATGTGTCGATCGCGATTGACAGGTCCGTCGTGGCTATCAGTCGCGATTGATGTGTCGATCGCGATTGACAGGTCCGTCGTGGCTGTCAGTCGCGATTGACACGTGGCTCGAAAAGTCAATCAGTCGTGGTCAAAGGGTCGTTGACTCTGTCAGTCGCGATTGATGGGTCGATCGCGATTGACAGGTCGGTCGCGAGGGTCTGTCCGTCGTGTTCAAACAATCGTTGACTCTGTCGGTCGCGATTAACAGAGCCGTCGTGGGCTGTCAGTCGCGATTGATGGGTCGATCGCGATTGATGACTCGATCGCGATTGACACGTGTCACGCATATGATCTGTCCATCATGGTCAATCGTCGTTGACTCTGTCGGTCGCGATTGACAGAGCCGTCGTGGGCTGTCAGTCGCGATTGACTGGTCGATCGCGATTGACAGGTCTGTCCGTCGTGGTTTGGCAATCGCGATTGACAGGGAGATCGCGATTGACAGAAATCTGATGAATTTCAAAAATCTAAACACAGTTTTGGGAAGCTCTAGGCCTGTAGATCATGGTTTTGCACTTTGTTTGGCAAATGGAGCATTTTTTCTATCAGTCGCGATTGACAGAGACCGGCGACACAGAGACAGTTGCCAAGATTTCCGTACGTGTGCGAAGTGCTGGAGAAGATGATGCAGCATGTACCTGCAAGACAGCTCAAGAAAGCAAAAACAGCACACACAATATTGCTCTCTCGCTCTCTCTCACAAGTGGAATGAGGGAAATGGAAGGAGGAAGGAAATATAGTCAAAAAACTGAAATTTTTGCGATGATGGAGATGGAGGTGGGAGACGGTGATGATGATGATGGTGATGAAGGAAACAAAAGGAAATAGATAAAAGTGAAGAAAATACCTATAACTCCAACGCTTCAACTCTACGTCTTACCATCACACGCTCGTCCTCAAAGCTCGATCCCCGGCAACGGCGCCAAAATTTGGTGTAGCTCAGTGATGAGTAGCACCTCCTTTAATGTCAATCCGGGAAGACATGAGGATGGTATGAAGACCGCGAGCAAGTGGAGGCACAAGTGCGTGAGTGAGAAGCACACAAGCATGCACACACATACACACACGCGCACACACGGCAAGACAAAGAGTGAGAAGCAATGGAGTTCTTAGATTACTTTCAAAAAGCTCTTACAAGTTCATTTCAATTACAATCTAACCTCAAAAATGAGCTCTCTAGCTCTATTTATAGTTTTTGACTAGGTTTTGGCCCTGTCCAGACCTAGTGTCCGGCCTAGTTAAAAATTAGGTTCCAGGGCCAATTTGAGGGCTTAAACGGAGTCTAAAAAATACGAAAATTGATATGTAGGTACTTCTAAGGCTCCTCAAGCTCAAGGACTCCTTGGCTTGCACAAAATGGAGCTACAAAAATACGAAATGGTATTTACAATGGTTTTTAGTGATTAAAATCACTATTTGTGTAGGGATTTTCTCTGTTGGTTTGTCGTACACATCTTTGAGCTCCCTACTTGCTCTTTCTTCTTGTGTGCTCCACTCCTTGATGTCTGAAAAATTTAGATGGCCTACTTGCCAGATCTTCTTTGGCTACTGTGTCTGCTTGTGCTATCTCTTCGTTCCGACCCTCTTTGTCTTGTGGCTCCTTCGGTTCCCTGGCTGCTGCCAACATCTGTATTAATATTGATAGTACCTGCATACCAAGTACCTTGCTCATCAAATATAACATCTTTTGATACAAGAAAATATTTTGTGGATGGATTCCACAACCTGTATCCCATTTGCTTATCATCATAACCAATAAACACATATTTTTCAGCTTTAGGTTCCAATTTGTGCCTTAATTGTGATGGCATATATGCATAGGCCAAACATCCAAATACTTTGCAATGGTCTAGTGTAGGTCTCTTACCCCACCATGCCTCATAAGATGTCATACCCTGCAATGCTTTACATGGTAGCCTATTAACCAAATAAGTAGTTGTATTTACAGCCTCAGCCCACAAATAATTTGGGCAATTTTTCTCCTTCATCATGGATCTTGCAAACTCAACAAGAGTCCTATTCCTCCTTTCTGCTACACCATTTTGTTGAGGAGAGTACCTGCAAGTAACCTCTCTTTTTATACCTGCATTCCACAAGTAATCTCTGAACTCATTAGAGAAATACTCTCCCCCTCCATCTGACCTTAGTCTCTTCAACTTATGTCCTGTAATTCTCTCTGCATACATATGATAATGTTTGAAAGTATTGAATACTTCTGACTTATCTTTGATCACATAGATAGTGATCCATCTGGTAGCATCATCAACATAAATCACATAATACCTTGAGCCATTGGTACTGAAGTCCTTTGATGGTCCCCACACATCTGTGTGTACCAACTCAAGTTTCTCTAAATACATAAACCCATGCTTAGAATAGGGTTGCTTATGAGCCTTACCTAATTGACATGCCTCACATCTGTATGTCATATGTTGACCTGCAACATTAGGCAATCCAAGCACTGAACCATTATTAATCATGTCTTTAATACCTCTTTCATTGAAATGTCCAAGTCTCTTGTGCCAAAGATCTAACTCAGAGATCTTATGTCCTCCATAAGTGAACAAGGCATGACCAACATTACCTTGAATCTTCAATGTGAACAATCTTCCTTCTTTCTTCCCTGAAACAATTTGTTTATACCCATTGCTAGGGTCTTCCACAAACACTCCTTCATTAGTGAACCTTACTTCATAACCTTTTTCCACAATTTGTCCTACACTTATCAAATTCTTAGGAATTGTAGGAACATACAAGACCTTACTCAATAAAGTGCTACCATCCTTGGCCTTCACTGATCCAATTGACTTCACATTGTGCTTTGTATTATCACCTGTTTGAACAACATGATTAGATACCTTATTCTCCAAATCAGTCATCAAGGCTATGTTACCACTCAGGTGATTGCTACACCCTGAGTCAATGTAGAAGACTCTTTGATCTTCATTCTGCCTTTCACAAGTTGCATTCATTATCAATGTTGAATCTTCCTTCTGATATGAAGCATAATTGTAGTAGGTATTGTTATATTGTTGATTTTGGAAACCTCTACCTGCATTTCTTCCAAAGTAACCCCTACTACCTCTACCTCTGAAATTACCTCTTTGATTTCTGCCTCCTCTTCCTCTTGAATTATAGTTCTGATTGTATCCACCATTACTCTGAGTGTTATGCCAACAATCATTAGCTAAATGATTTGTCTTACCACAAATCCAGCAAGCTTTGGATCCATCTTTGTTACTCCTGCCTCTTCCTCTACCTTTGCCACCTCCTCTTCCTCTTAGGAAGTTGGCTTGACTAGTTGTGCCTTCTTCTTCATTTGC
>CM035406.1:54121595-54126595 GCA_020310875.1 Ceratopteris richardii | reverse complement strand
ACAAAACTAGCTTGGCCTCATCTTGCTCAAGCTATGGAAACTCTCCTACACTGAGTAGTTTCTTCTTACCATCTCTCTCATATGAATACCTGACCTTTCAGGTTTCTGTTATTCATATTTACATACGTGATCTCTGGCGTCTTCTAAAACCTATTCTTGATCTCTATGTGTACTCTATTTCAAACTGCGCGCTCTTCTCACGCACGTTCTTGCTCGCACTCCCTCTCTTTTCTTATGCATGTTCTCTCTTTATATACAGTTTGATTCGGTGTAACGAACTCTAACAAACTCTGATTCTAGAAGATTCTGCACTGTACATAACGGTCGTGAATTTGTCCCTTCACTAAGGCTTTTGATTTTTCTGAATATTTTGATTCCGCTTTTCTTTATCTTTCTTTTTCTTTATGTCTGTTTGTATGTCAAATTCGTGAGTGATTCTTCAACAGCTCCCCCTCAATCACTAATTTGACTCTTCCTGTCTTTCATATATTTTCCTTTCTTTTATACCTGCCATTTCTTTGAATCTGCTTGTCTTTGTTCCATCCAAGCTCTTTGTCAGAATATCTGCAATCTGATCTTTTGTCGGAGTGTATACTATTTCTATCGCCTTCTCCATTACCTTTTCCCTCAGGAAATGATACTGAATTTCTATGTGCTTTGTTCTTGCATGAAATATTGGATTTGCTACAAGATACAGCGAGCTCATATTATCTCCATGTATGATAGGTATACCTTGATCAATACCCATGCTTTTGAGCAAGGTTTGCATCCATATCACTTCTTTAGCTGCTTCTACAAGTCCTTTATATTCTGCTTCTGTTGACGATAAGGCCATTGTGTGTTGTTTCTTCGAACACCAGCTCACTAGCTTATCTCCTAGGTATATCATATACTTATGTGTTGATCTTCTGTCATCTTGACTTCCTACCCAGTCTGAGTCACTGAATGCTCTCAGCTTTATATCTGACGTAAAAGGATAATATAATCCTTCCTTTATAGTTCTTCTGATATATCTAAGAACTCTTTGTCCTGCAACCCAATGTTGATCCTTCGGACAATGCATGAACTGTGAGAGAACTCCTACTGCATAGCTAAGATCCGGTCGTGTTAGTGTAGCGTAAATTAGACTTCCCACTAACGACTGATACTTTCTCATATCTTTAAACTCTGCACGACTATATTTACTGAGTTTATGATTTACTTCAAGCGGTGTTGAAGCTTCTCTGCAATTCTCCATATTAAACTTCTTCAATAAGTTTAGGAGATACCTTTCTTGCGAAACATATACACCATGATCTGTGTATGTGATTTCCATTCCAAGAAAGTATGATAACTTTCCTAGATCACTGAACTTAAACTCCTTTTCAAGCAATCTCTTTACTTCTTTAATTCCTTCCTCTGAGGTACCTGTGATTATAATGTCATCTACATAAATAAAAATGTAAATCATACCTTCTTCTGTTCTCTTGATGAGTAGACTTGCATCTGCCTTCGAACTTTGGTATCCAAGTTCATTGAGATATTTCACAAGTGTGTAATTCCAAGCTCTTGGAGCTTGCTTCAGTCCGTAAAGTGCTTTCCTTAATCTGCAAACAAAGTTTGGGTATCTGGAACTTACAAACCCTTCAGGTTGTTCCATATAGACTTTGTCTGATATATATCCATTCAGAAATGCATTCTTTATATCTAGCTGACTTAGCTTCCATCCTTTTGATGCTGCTATAGCAATCACTGTCCTTATGGTTGACATCCTTGCCACTGGACTAAACGTCTCATCCTAATCTATGCCATGCGCCTGAGCATAGCCCTTGATAACTAGTCTAGCTTTGTATCTGGCTATCCTTCCATCTGCAAGTTTCTTAACTTTGAAAACCCATTTATTTCCAACATTGCTTCTTCCCATTGCTTCTTGCCTTTAGCTTCATCATAGTTTTGAGGTTCTTCATCATCTTTGACCATATATGCATAATTTTTCTGAGTTATGTACGAAGTATCATAAGAATATCTTGTTGGTTGTTTCCTTACCGTGTTTGCCTCCTTCTTGGTTCAAACTCTTCATGTGTATCTGAATACACATCTTCATCAAATCCCTGTTCATCTTCATTTCTCATACCTGATCCGATCCTGGACATACTTGCCTGCATATGATCTTCATCTCTATTCACATGTACAATTGATTTCCCTTTCTCTCTTCTTCTTTCCTCTTCTTCGAATTCTTTCGTTGTATGACTTTGGCCTGCATACCAGCTTTTCTGTTCATCAAATGTAACATCTCTGGAAACAGTGAACTGTTTTGTTAGAGGACTCCATAATCTGTAACCCATCTGCTTTTCATCATATCCGACGAACACATATTTCTCTGCTTTTGGTTCGAGCTTATGTCTGAGTTGTGACGGTACATAAGCATAAGCTACTGATCCGAACACTTTGCAATGATCAAGTGTTGGCTTCTTTCCCCACCAAGCTTCATAAGGAGTCATTCCATCTAAAGCTGTACACGGTAATCTGTTTACCAAGTATGTAGCTGTATTTACAGCTTCAGCCCAAAGATAATTTGGACAATCCTTTTCCTTTAGCATAGCTCGTGCAAACTCGACTAGAGTTCGGTTCCTTCTTTCTGCTACACCATTTTGTTGTGGTGTATACCTGCAGGTTATTTCTCTCTGAATACTTGCATTCCAAAGATAATCATTGAATTCTCGGGAGAAGTATTCTCCCCCTCCATCAAACCTCAGTCTCTTAAGCTTTCGACCTATGAGATGCATGAAAATGCTTGAAGGTTTCAAATACTTCTGATCTTTCCTTCAAAACATATAATGTTATCCATCTTGTAGCATCATCAATGAATAAAACATAATACCTTGAGCCACTGATTGATCCTTCTTTTGTTGGACCCCATACATCTGTATGAATGAGTTCGAATACTTCATCATGTTTGAATCCTTTCTTCTAGAAAGGTAACATGTGGGCTTTTCCCATCTGACATGCTTCGCACTTGTGAATCATGTGTTGGTTATGTACATTCGGTAATCCCAGTACTGACTGATTTGAAATCATAGCTTTAATTCCTTGTTCATTAAAATGACCTAATCTCTTATGCCAAAGATCAAATTCTGTAATCACCTTTTCATCATGTGTGAGCAACGCTTGACCGATGTTCCCTTGTACTCTTAAAGTAAAGAGTCTACCTTCCTTCTTACCAAAGGCGATCTGATGATATCCATTCTCAGGATCTTCTACAAATACTCCTTCATTTGTAAATCTGACCTGAAAACCTTTCTCAACTATCTGTCCCACACTAATCAAATTCTTAGGTATTGTCGGAACATAGAAAACATTGGTTAGCAAATCTGCTCCACTCTTACATTTCACTTTTCCAATTGAATGTACACTATGCCTCGTATTGTCACCTGTTTGAATAGTATGACTGGAACTACCTTTTTCCAATTCTGACATCAGTTCTATATTTCTTGACAAGTGATTAGAACATCCAGAATCAATGTAAAATACCTTTAGGTCTTCGTTATCTGATGTGCTGATTGAGTTCATCATCAATGATGTATGACTTTCATTTTGTGTGTCATTTGCATAATTGTTGCAGGTGGTGTTGTAGGATTGATTCTGTCCCCAGCTTCTTGCTCCACCTCTACCATAGCTTCCTCTTTGATTTTGTTTACCTCTTTGAAAGTTATTCTGATATCTTCCGCTTCTACCTCTGCTGTTACTGTTCTGATTTTGATTTGATCCTTAGGAATTATGCCAGCAATCATGAGCCAGATGATTACTTAGTCCACAAATCCAGCAAGCCTTCTTATTGTTATTCTGGCTACCTCTTCCTCTTCCAAAACCTCTTGCTCTTCCTCTGCTGGTGCCTTTACCTCTTGCATAATAAGCCTGAGAACTCAACTCTTCTTCATCTTTTGACTTACCTTTGTCTGCTTTCTTCTTGTTCTTCATGTACATTGCAAAACTTTGTCCTTTATCTGCATCTCCTTTCAGGTATTGCTCATATGTGAGCATCAAACCAAGCAACTGATTTAAATCTGGTACAAAGTGATTTAAAGAAAGTTCAGTTGAGAGTACGAAAGGTTTCCACCTTTCATCTCCTCTCAAACCTATTAGCAGTTGCGCTATCAATCTATGATCTTCGACATCTTCATTTATGGATCCAAGACTATCTGCTAGATCCTTCATCTTAGTGACATAGTAACTAATGCTTTGACTCGACTTCTTTTTTAACGTTGTGAATTCGGACCATAAGCTAGCCTTCCTAGCTTTCGTAGTATTTTGGAAATGATCTTCCAATGCACTCCATATGTCCTCCGCTTTCTCCAGACCTCTAATGTGCGGTAGTAGATGATCTGTAACGGTATTATAAATGTAAGCTCTTGCCGTTGCATCTTTCTTCTGCCACAGCTTCAAGGCTTATAATTCTTCTTTTTTCGGTTGACTATCATCTTCAAAAGTCGGCTTCTTTTCTTCTCCGGTCACATACATCATTAAGTCCTTACTCATAAGTAAGGCTTCCATGCGCATTACCCACGCGCGATAATTATCTCTGTCCAATTTATCAATTTGGACATGATCTGCCATAATCTTCTTGTTTCTGTTACTTCCGGTGAGTGTAATGTTAAAGGGTTTTACCTTTTGTAAACCTTTACCCTTGAGAATAACTTCAGAACGTTTATTGACGCCGTTTGTTGTTGATTCTCTTTCCGTTCCTTCTTCTGAGAAACTTTTTCCGTTCTTCAGAAACTTTTCTGTTCTGGTTCCACTTGTTGTGGTTAACTGGCTTTGAACCCTCTTCTTAGATCTCACGGCTCTGATACCACTAATGGTGATACTGCAACTATGATACCACTTTCGGTATGGTAGCACAAATACCACATGTTATGGTCGACGTGGCAAAGACTCGAACCTTGTCAAGCCTGCAGAATTCGCTGCACCACCGAAGAGAGCTAAGCTAGAGTGAAAATTAGAACACCTCTATAATCAGCAGT
>CM035406.1:54066595-54106595 GCA_020310875.1 Ceratopteris richardii | reverse complement strand
CACTTAACTCCTATGACTTGATGATTTGTTGGCTTAGGTACAAGAGTCCAAGTCTTGTTCTTCTTTATTGCATCCATTTCTACTTGCATAGCTTCTTCCCACTCGAGTTGTCCTTGAGCCTCTTTATAGGTAGAAGGTTCTGGGATTTTTTGAATGTGATGCATCAAGGCATAATTGACATAATGACTTTGTTCTCACTGTCTCTTGTCAACAATTCTTTGACATCTTCATGGATGACTTGAAGTACTAAACAAATTCACTAAGATAAACACTTAGCAGCACACAACAATAGATATCAAATAGCTTGCACTAACTGAATCAAATGTATAAGATTATGAATGTTTGACAGCTAGTGTACCCGCGATTGAAAGACATGTCCTTTTATAGATGTGATCTAATTTGAATTTTTTGAATCTGCCACCTAAAAGGTGATCCTAACTTTTAGGATCTTGATTGATTTGATTCCACTTATTAGGTGGGTGTCACTTACCTCTTGTAATGTTACGAGATTCTCTCAATCCTTTCCTTTTACATTTAACTTGAGTGTTAAACTCATGGTTTTTACAAGAGGTGTTCATATGTGACTTACAGACAGTCACACAACAATTTATCAAGTAAACCTTGATATTTGGTTAAGACTCAAGGCTTGCCAAATGTACCAACAGCTCTCGCTCAAGCCTAAGATGCTTGATTCTTCATTCCATAGGTATCTCCTGCAATCCAATCATTGATTTGAACATGTTGAGCTTGCTACCATCAAGTGATTTAGTCATCATGTCTGCATATTGCATATGTGTAGGTACATAAGACAATTGTATCTTGCAATCTTTTCTCTAAGAAAGTGATAATGAACTTCTATATGCTTAGTCCTAGCATGATAGGATTAGCAGCTAAATGTAGTGAACTCATATTGTCTCCAAATATAAATGGAGTGCCAAAATCCAACCCTAAATCTGTGTATAGGGTCTTGATCCACATTGCTTCTTGAGTTGCATTTGCCAATCCTCTGTATTCAGCTTCAATTGAAGAAAGAGCTATATTAGGTTGTTTCTTTGAAGACCTAGAATTGAGATTTGTACCTACAAAAGATAGATATCCAGATGTGCTTCTCCTATCATCTTTTGATCCTGCCCAATCTGCATCAGTGAAGAGCTTGACACTCAAATCAGATGTATAAGAATAATATAGACCTTCGTTAATTGTCCCCTTCAAATATTTCAATATCCTTTTGTCCATGAATTGGCTAAGTACACTTACTCCATAACAAATATCTACCGGAGTTAGGGTGGCATAGTTCAAGCTTCCAACTAGGCTTTGTGTTGGCATACAAAGCGTGTTGGCATACAAAGCAACAGAGGAGTCATGCACAATACGGCAACAAGGCCAAATCATTTTTTTCCCATGGATTATTTACAACTCAAGTGATTTTAATCACTACACAAACATTGTAAATCCCGTTTTTGGTAGAATAGACTCCATTTTGTGCAAGCCGAGGAGTCCTCGAGCTTGAGGAGTATTAGAAGTACCATCGTACCAATTTTCATAATTTTTAGACTTCGTTTGAGCCCTCAAATAAGCCCTGAAACCTAATTTTTAACTAGGCCAGACACTAGGTCTGGACAGGGCCAAAACTAGTCAAAAAACTATAAAAAGAGCTAGAGAGCTCATTTTTGGGGTTAGATTGTTTGTGAATTGAGCTTATGTAAGAGACCTATTGATTAATGAAAAGAACTCCATTGTTCCTCTCCTTGTTCTTGCCTTGTGTGCGCGTGTGTGTGTATGTGTGTGCATGCTTGTGTGCTTCTCACTCACGCACTTGTGCCTTCACTTGCTCATAGTCTTCATACTAGTCCTCACGTCTCCACGGATTGACAATTATGAGGTGAAACTTCTCACATTGGTACTCACCATTGTGCTAGAGTGACACCAAATTTGGCGCCGTTGCCGGGGAGAGAGCTTCGAGGACGAGCGTGTGATGGTAAGACGTCGAGTTGAGACATTGGAGTTATAGGTAATATCCTTCTTTCTCTTAATTTTTCTTCATTTTTTCCTTACTTTCGCATCACCATCATCACCATCATCATCTCCACCATCTCCCACCTCCATCTCCATCTCCACAAAAAATTTCAGTTTTTTGGTCATATTACACCCCCCACCTCATTTCCCTCATTTCATTGTGAGAGAGAGCGCTTGCATGCTATCTGTTTTTGGTGTGTTTTTGAGCTTTTGTTGCAGGAACTTGCTGTACCACCTCCTCCAGCAGTGTGCGCAGGTACGACAGACTCTGCACAGGTCCCGGGACGACGACCTCTGTCTGTCGCGACAGACAGAAAAACTTAAAATTTTGTGAATGCATGTTTAGCACGGTAACCTACACCATTAGGGCACTCTAAATCACTAGAAGTTTCTCAAAAATTTGCGTTTTTTCAGTCTATCGCGACAGACACCGTCTATCGCGACAGACACCGTCTATCGCGACAGACAGAGACCCACGACAGACACCGTCTATCGCGACAGACACCGTCTATCGCGACAGACCAAAATTCCACGATAGACACTGTCTATCGCGACAGACACCGTCTATCGCGACAGACACCGTCTATCGCGACAGACACCGTCTATCGCGACAGACCAAAATTCCACGATAGACACCGTCTATCGCGACAGACACCGTCTATCGCGACAGACACCGTCTATCGCGACAGACAGAAATCCGCGACAGACAGCGTCTATCGCGACAGACACCGTCTATCGCGACAGACCAAAATTCCACAATAGACACCGTCTATCGCGACAGACACCGTCTATCGCGACAGACCAAAATTCCACGATAGACACCGTCTATCGCGACAGACACCGTCTATCGCGACAGACAGAAATCCGCGACAGACAGCATCTATCGCGACAGACACCGTCTATCGCGACAGACAGCCCCCATGATAGTTTGTGTCTATCGCGACAGACACCGTCTATCGCGACAGACAGACATTTTTGGCAAAAATTAAGGGGTAAATTTTTGGAAATTTAGGCTAAATTTTGGGCATATTTGCACTCTCAAATACTCATACACTTACAAAGGCCTTAGAAAAATGCATTAAAACCCCTGAAAGGTTCTGTTTGTCTAGTTAACCCCCTAAACCCTGAACGGTCATAACTTTTTCATACGAAATCCATTTTTTGAGCTCTAGGGCTTGTCGGAAAGCTCTTGGCATATACTACACGCCCTCAACTGTTTTTTATAAGAATAACGCGTTGATTTTCAGATAGGATATTTGGAAGTTGACACACAGAGGGGTAGAAACACCAAGGGAGCTCTAGAGGAAATTTCTAGCAATACAAAAGGGGGAACAAGGGTCATTAAAAAAGTGTCTGAAATAAATTGTCTGTCAATTGAAAGGTCAACTTGGAGCTAATCTTGAGACTGATGCAGGTCTATTGAGAAGCAATTGAGAGCGTCCAAGCAAGGGTTTTGCGCAAGCTTGAGAATCAACTTCTCAAGCACTAAAGAGCAAGGTTCAACAAGAAAGGTCGGAATACTCTCAACCCCTCTTCGTCAATTCCTAGCTTAGGCTAAGAACGATTAGAAGTAGGAGTAAGTCAGGGCTACGATAGGCAACTATCAAGTTGAAGCATACCTAAACTTTCAAGCTCAAGCTAAGGGCATAATCCTTGTACTGTCGAGAATTTTAAAGGGAAAGAACTTAACGTGGAACGATCAACTGTAAGTGCGAAACAACATTCAAATATTCCTGACGACGTGATATCAGACAAGACCTTAAACACGATAAAATAACTAAAAAGAACCAAGCGACTAATATAAAGTAACCAGCAACGAGGTTGTACTCTGGGCAAAGAACTGTGCTACTTGGATAGGCATATGAACCTTAGATCAGGACGACATCTAGTAAGGGAGAGACAAAGCCTCAGATCTTCAGAGGCCAGTGTTAACCACACTGCTAGGTCTTGGGCCCAGCAGTTGAGCCACCACTCGTACTACCGTAGCTCTGAGACCAGTGAGTCAGAGATGTCTCAAGGCATGGACAGACCTACAGGAAGTTCAGGAGTGCCTTACTTGCACAGGGTAGAAGGCCCTTACAAAACACAGTTGGAATACCTTAGGACCAACCGATTAGGTGCTAGCATCTATGAGGACGGCCTAGGAAGATCCGTGGTCCAGATTAAAAACCCTGACCAATCCATAGGACTAGAGCACCCAGCTGTCAAGTTTGAAAACGGTACATACCTGGACAAAGAAGGAACCATATACGTAGTCACCAGTCACCCAGATCGGATAGATGAATTTGGAAATGTAATCTCAGAAGCGGACTTAGGTGACTTGGAACAAGGAAACATGGGAGTAGAACCTAGAACACCCCGAGGCAAATCTGTTCTCACTAGGATTATCACGCCTGAGTGGGTTCCCCAAGACAACAAGAGCATAGAGTTGCTCCTCAATCGAGAAACTGACGAAGCCTTCTGGAGGTATAAATCTAATCAGCCAACTGATATAGAAACTATCATGATCTATGAGTTTAAGGATCCGGATAGCCCAGGTAGAGTGACCTACTTAGATCACACTTCGGAAAGGATCTTTGTGGTGACAGAAAATGATAGGCATGCTTACACTTGGAAGGGTGAATTCATTTTCCCTCAACCAAGATCGAATGTATCCTATGGTCACCCTGGAGCTGGAACATCTCAAGCTCATGGAATGCAAAGAGACAGAAGTAGAGATAGACCAGAAGTAAGCTTTGCCAATCCAGTGGGCAGAGAAAGAACGAGGACGGAGACGAATAGGGTAGAACCTGAGGTGCTTAGAGCTCACAGGAACCAAAGAAATGTGGATGGATTCCCTCTGCCGAGACCTAGAGAGCACGCAAGAACTCTGAGACCGACTCAGCTAGTTAAGTCCATGAAGAATTACTTTGATGGCACAGGAGATCCCTATGATCATGTGGCGGAGTTCAAGCAAGTCTTGAGAGCTGAACAAGTGGAGGATCTATTCACGCAGTACAATGCCTTCGGTCTAACCCTTAGGAACACAGCACTTACCTGGTTTCAGCCATTGGATGAGCGCCAGTTCAGGAGCATAGACCAACTCCTAGAAGCATTTATTATTGAATTCTCCAAGAGTGGCATAAGACACAATACCTCCTCGTTGATTCACAGCTTCAAGCAAACCTCTCAAGAGACTGTGAAACTTGCAGGAAGAAGATTTAGGCAATACCTTGAAAGATGTCCTGTTTCGGAGCTACCCACATCTGCCAAACAAGTAGCCTTATTCCTTGATGGATTGCTGAGTACGAAATTGAGATCCTATGTGTATCTGAAAGGCCCTAGGACTATAGAAGAGTGTGTACGCATGTGCATTGACATTGAAGATAACCTAGGGGAAGAACTAGAGCTTTCCAAAATCTACAAAGATTCAGATAGTGCATCTAGTCACTCTTCCACGCAATCCACATCAATTGAGGAACTCGCAGAGAAAGTAGCTCAGAAATTAGGGGTAACTAGTAAACAAATCCCAAGGTTTGCCCCTGTGAAAAGGTGCTACACTTGTGGTGGTGACCACATGGCGAATGTCTGCCCCATTATGGCTCAGCCCCAAGTAAATCCTAGTAGCCAGTACTGCACCATAGAACGGAGATACACCAATCACACCGCACAAGATTGCCCATACAACAAGCAGGCAGTTAGGCAACCCCACCCTCAGCCATACCCTCAGCAGGGAAGATACCAGAACCCGTACCCTCCACAACCATATGGCAGGCCACAACAAAATTTCCAACCACAATATCAAAACCAACAAAGGCCTCAGCCTGTGCTAGCACAACAACCCCCAGCCCCAGCTAATGTGATTCCGGTAAAGTATACTGCTGCAGAAGAGAACCTGAATAGAGCTATAGTCCCTGTAACATCCTTGCTTTCTGAAAGTGACCCGAGTGACCATAGCTTTGATTCTACACATGTTGATAACCCCCAGGCCTACTACATGCAGTCTCCTGAGCATGGTGAGTCCTATTATAGCGAAGAAACAAACAAACCTAGTTGGGAGTCAGATTACACGAACATCATGTATGCAAACCCCAACCCTAGGCCTCAACCTAGGCAGGTAAGACCTCCATTCCCAAGAGGACCGTGCTACAGATGCCAAGGAGATCACCTCATTCGTGATTGCCCCTTACCTTCACCTACACAAAACCAGTCAGTGACGATCCAAGGCTTTTGCCAAGATTGTGGAAAAGAGCATCTCTTACGAGATTGTCCAAAGAACCCCAATAATATGCCAAAAATCACGCCTATCAATGTTATTGAGTTAGTGGTAGATTCCAGCGGAAGTGTTACTTCCACTGCACCCGTACAGGTAGTCACAAGAGCTCAAGCAGTGCAGCAAAACCAAGGGGTAGGCAAGGAAAAGAGCCCAGACGCTAGCGATACTGAGAGCCAAAATAAAAAGGGAACAAGAGCTTGGAGAGATAGCCGCGAACGCATGAAAAGGCAATGGGCAAAGAAGATGAGTGAACTTGAGGAAAGTCTACGAGAAACCAAGGCTAAAATCATAGAGATCACATCTCAACCGCACTCTCACACATTCCCACCGCTACCATCCCCATCACCCTCCATCCCTCCACCCTCTAAGACACCCCACGTAACCCACCCACCACCCCAAACAGGATCAGTATTAGCTGATCCCACTCCTGAAGACATAGACATGATGCTTAAGGCATATCAGGCCAGAATCCAAGAAGGGCCAAACGTCACGGATCATGACAAGTGCTATCCCAGAGCTGACCTAGAGATAGAAAGAACCAAGCTGTGCGCGAAAATGGTCGCATTGGCTCAGACTATGTTTGAAGCCAGTCGCCTTTTCAATTACTCGGGCTCAGCCAAGACGCAATTACACTTGGATGGATTCCTAGAGAAGTTAGAGGGAATAATTGCAAGATCTGCCAAGGAAGAAAAAAATCAAGGAAAAGATAAAGCAAGCAAAAACATGAACCATCCCCCATCGGAAGTTTATGTGGCCAATTCCACTAAACCAGACAACTTCCCCTCCTTAGAAAGAATAGAGAGGCTAATTGCACAATCAGAAAAGGAACCTGCCCCTCAAAGAAAGGAAAGGGCAAGAGAACGGATAAGCAAGCCTCTTCAGGAAGCCCATGTGCCTCCTCAAGAAGCTTATCTTCCCCCCCAAAAGGTACATGAGCCTCCCTCGAAAGCTTGCATACCTCCACAGGTCGCCTACATTCCTTCTCAGGGAGCGTATGAGCCTGTTCGGAAAAGTAATAGAATGAGTAACCCTCCCCAGGAAGCTTGTGCTCCAGCCATCTATGAGAACGAGGAGAGAGCCAACGATAGAATAAGCCCTCCTTCCCAGGTTGCTTATGCGCCTAATTCTACGGAGCCAGACACTTCTTCTTCTATGAATCGGTTTGCACCAGACTTCCTACGAGAGATTCAAGAAGACAAATGGGATAACGAAAGTGAAGTCGCCCCTCCCTTTGAACTTGTGGATGATGCACACGACCAATTCCCACAAGACATCCCATCTATTTACGGGGAACATGAGAGTACTCAATCTCACGAGAGATTGGACTTTGAATCTAATTCCATACAAGAGTTACCCCACTTCACAGGACCATGGGAAGCAAAGTCCACATGTATGAGAGCACCTACAGTCATGGTAAGAAACGAAGATTCAGTCATACCTAGGAACACAGAGGTAGTGAAGAACACTAACGTGCAGTGCAATCTCAAGTTAGAAGAGCTACTCAAGGTTAGACCTGAATTATGGAAACATGTCGCCAAACAAGTACCAGAGATAGCAAAACCTCGTTCCCAGGTAGGATCCCATAGGACAGTGCCAGAAATTCCCTTGGATAAGATAGGAGATATGTGTGAAGGTGAAGAAGGGAACACCTATCTTCCCATCACCTACCAGGAGTACACCACCAAGGCAATTTTGGACTCAGGTGCAGGAGTTGCAATTGCCACTACTTCCCTATGGAAACGTTGGGGCAAGCCGGCACTCAGGCCAACGAGAATGAAATTGCAGATGGCCGATGGTCACATAGAGAGACCCCTAGGATTGCTAGAAGGAATAACTCTCACCACTTGTGGTGTCGAGTTTGAGCATACATTTGCCATATGCGACTTCAGCAAAAATCATGCCTATGAGATGATTTTGGGAAGACCATTTATGCGACAGTTGCAAGTGGTACAGGATTGGGGAACCAACTCCTTGTATTTGCAACACTTGGGTGTTACGACCAAAGTCAATCTCAAGGATTATTCTCATAGAGATGTCCCTCCTATCCAATGGAATCCCATCCATAGAGCCAAAGATGATACAGAATCGGTGCATTCCATAGGGTCCGGATCCTCATGGATGCATGAAGACACTCACTTATGGATGTGCAAGGTAGCAGTAGAAGAAGAGAAGAGAGGGAAAGCCAGAGAGGTAGGTGCAAAAGAAACACATAGATCAATTCAAGACCCAGCCTATGCACCTGTAGTTTTTCCTGATGAGGAATTTGAACCCCATGGCTGGGCAGAAATTTTAGCAACAATGGACGTAGCCATCAATGAAGAACAATGGACACCTCACTGTGATGAGGATGGCTATGACATTTCAGTCTTCTCCATAGAGCCAATCATGGGAGAGGCAGTTCTAGAAGAATGCGAACCTAGCCCTGATGCATTTGAGGATGCAAGTGACTCCGATCTAGAGTCAATCATTATGGACCCACCATTTGCATCAGATGAAGAATACTTCCATGAAGTAGAATTTCAACCCCAGAGGCATGGAGAGGTTACAAATGACGTAAGATTAGCAACACATGTGACCCCGAAGGAAGAAGGAAAGAAACGAAAGAAGAGAGAAGCCTCACCAGAAGAGGAAGAATCTTTGTTTGAGGTCCCAGAAAATTTTAAGAAGTATGAGATAGATGACAAGAGAGTCATGATAAGAATGCCTAAACGAGAGGCACAATCAGGAGAGGCCTATGATAACAAAGAAACCACCAAGAAAATAGTAGTGGCCCTAGAAGAAGGAGAGGAGAGATGCACGTATATAGGCCATGACCTGACAGAAGAAGAAGAGCACGAATTGATTGCCTTGCTAAGAGAATACAGAGATGTATTCGCTTGGAGTTACAAGGATTTGAAAGGTGTTGACCCGGATATATGCTCACACACTATCCCCATGACCCCAGATGCTAAACCCTCTAAGCAAAAGCCCTATACTTATAACGATAATTACGCTGCTAAGATCAAAGAAGAGATAGATAGATTGGTTGAAGCTGGATTTATCTATGAAATTGAGCACACTGAATGGGTATCCCCCATCGTAGTGGTGCCCAAGAAGAATGGCAAACTGCGCGTGTGCATTAACTTGAAGAAGGTTAATGCAGCCACAATTCGAGATAACTATCCGCTTCCCATCACAGAACATCTCTTAGAAAGAGTGGCAGGCAAGGAAGTGTACAGCTTCCTTGATGGATTTTCGGGCTACAATCAAGTAGCCATAGCTCCAGAGGATCAGCATAAGACAGCCTTTGCCACAGAATGGGGCATTTTTGCTTTTAGAGTAATGTCATTTGGGCTTACCAATGCACCAGCTACCTTCCAGAGGCTGATGTGCCATGTGTTTAAGGAGTTCCTGAGGAAGAGTTTAGAAGTCTACGTTGATGATCTTTGTGCTCATTCCAACATTAGACAAACCCATATCCCTGAACTCAAACAAATCTTTGACAAATGTAGAGAATATCAAGTCTTCCTGAACCCAGAAAAGTGCGTTTTTATGGTCAGGCAAGGCAAGATTCTAGGACACATAGTGTCAAAGAATGGCATATCTACCGACGAAGAAAAAGTGAGAGCCATAGCAGAGCTACCTAGGCCAAAGAATGTCAAGGAAGTACAAGCTTTCATGGGGCACTGTGGTTATTACCGACGATTTATACATATGTATGCTGTCATTGCAAAGCCCATGTACGGACTTCTGACTAACTTTGAGTGGACGGATGAATGTGAGAATTCCTTCCAAGAGCTTAAACGAAGATTATGTTCAGCACCAATCTTGACCACACCAGATTGGAATAAGCCATTCCATGTTCACGTAGATGCATCCAATTATGCCATTGGATGTGTGCTCGCCCAACCTACTGGTGAAGGTAATATGGATCTTCCAATTGCCTATGCCAGTAGACAGTTGAATGCGGCTGAACGAAATTACACCACTACGGAGAGAGAAGGTTTAGGCATGGTATATGCAGTTAAGAAATTTAGACACTATTTGCTTGCAAATAAGTTTAAATTTTTTACTGATCATCAAGCATTGTTATATCTCGTAAACAAGCCTTGCAATACAGGAAGATTAGTGAGATGGTTTCTCTTGCTAATGGAATATGATTTTGAGGTTGTGGTAAGAAAAGGTAGGACTCATTTCAGAGCAGATCATCTCTCTAGGCTCACATCGGGAGAAGCCCCACAAGGAGTATCGGATGATCTTCCTGATGCTTACTTGTTTAATTTGGAAGTTATACCGCACTGGGCTAAGCCATTGGTGCCAGTATTGACGTACGGGCCTAACCATCCAGTGGTAAACACACGGAATAGAGAGGTTGTAAAAGCCCAAAAGTACCACATCATGGCAGGAAGCATGTACAAGCACACAGATCAAGGGATCTTGGCTTGTTGCGTAGAAGAGGATGAGTACGCTAAATGGTTGCAATTAGCACATGTAGGTGCGTTAGAGCAACACCATTCAAAGCAACGAACTTTACAGACCCTAAAGAGACTCGGAGTACATTGGCCAACTATGGAAGCTGATGTCCAAAAGTTGTGCAAGGAATGCCCAATCTGTTGCACTAAACCACCTGTGGAACATGCCACTCTTTATCAAGTATCCATTGTGCCAGATTGGAGTGAACCTCTAGTATCATTCTTGAGGACAAACACATTCCCTCCAGACATGACTCTAGCTAGGAAAAGGAGTTTAGAACAAGAAGCCCTGGATTACTCACTCATTGGTGAGAGTCTATACAAGCGTGGTAAAGATGGTTACCTGAGGCTATGTGTCCATGAAAGTGAATATCTTAAGATCTTAGAAACTGCTCACCAAGGTGTAGCAGGAGGACACTTTGGACCGGATCGGGTGATCAAGGCAATACTATTTGCGGGTTTCTGGTGGCCTACCCTTCACATGGATGCACATACCTATGTGAAACGGTGTGATGTCTGTCAGAGGACTCAGTATCCTATACGCAAAGATGAGATGCCATTGAAACCTATGATGGGTGGACGTGCATTCTCTAAGTGGGGAATAGACTTCGTAGGTCCTATTAATCCCCCAGCTAAAGGTTCTCATGCGGAATACATCATTGTTGCAACAGATTATCTCACCAAGTGGGTAGAGGTAAAGGCTACGACAAAGAACGATGCTCAAACAACTGCCAAATTCTTGTTTGAGAATGTATTCACAAGATACGGGCTACCTATAGAGCTTGTAAGTGATAGAGGCACTCATTTCTTAAATGAAGTGATTGGAAATCTACTCCAAGAATTCTTGGTAATACACAAGAAGTCTGCCCCCTATTACCCTCAAGCTAATGGACAAGCTGAGAGCACTAATAAGATCTTATGCAATGTACTGACGAAATTAGTGAACACTAAACGCTCTGATTGGGACAAACAGCTACACCATGCTGTTTGGGCATACCGAGTTGCCTACAAAACGGTACTCCAAGCCACCCCCTTTCAGATGGTATTCGGCCAAAACGCTGTGCTACCCTTGGATTTCCTGATTCCTACGTTGAAAGTAGCACAAGAGCACGAATGGACAGGTCATGAGCTCTCCTCTAGGATCTTTGACCTTGAACGATTAGGGGAAACAAGACTGAGAGCCGCTGCAGGAATATATGCAGCCAAGAAGAGACAGAAGGCATATTTCGATGCCCATGTGAAGGATAAGGGCTTGAAAGCAGCAGATCTAGTTTTAGTCTATACACTGAAACAACACGCAAGGAAGCTAGAAAAGAGAGGCTATGGACCTATGATTATCAATAGGATCTCCACGAGTGGAGCAGTACAATTAGCCACGTTAGAAGGTGATATTCTCCCAAACTATATTAGCGGTTGCAGAGTCAAGTTGTATCAGGAACCCCTCACGGAGGAAATGCTCAGCCGACTCAACACTGCTAAGAAACGCAAAGAGGAAGAAAAGCGAGTTCGAGAAGAAGCTCAAGCAGAAGCTTTAGAACACATCAGAAGGATGAAGTTACGAAGGCAAGGTAGAGATCAGCTTAGAACAAATGACTATGCAGATCAAGGATATCCTATGGCCATGTGTGAAGTCGCAGGAACAAGCTCGCATAGGATAATTGATCGACGTCCTTTCATAACCCTAGATATAGGACAAGGAAAGAGTGCAAGGACTGTAAGAGCCTTGATTGACTCAGGTGAAGCCACTAGTGCTGTTAAATTGTCTTACTGTCAAGAGTTGCAGTTAACTGTCAATCCTGTGGAAGCGTATCTCATAGGATTGGGAGGCGTGGAAACCCCTTGCATGGGCGAGGTGGAACTTCCCCTCTATATTCATGATGAGGCTATAACAGTTAAAGTGCTAGTGTGTCAAGACGAGGATCTCACTGAACCTCTTGTCTTGGGTCAAGATTGGATCTATGACCAAGCAGTCAACTTAAACTTAAGAAGTGGACTTCTTCAGGTTTGGGTCAATCATAGTCGAATGACAGTAGAGTTAGATAAGGGAGCACTCAAGGAACTAAGAAAGGCACAGACTCCTGGTCCTTCCAGGAATACACATGAAGATGACCATGTTGTTCTTGTCCAAAACTATGTGTTGCAGAGGAATGATATTCGCAAGAAAGGAGTCAGGGATGCAAAGGAACTCCCTTCTTTTCCAAAGGCCAGAAGGAGGCAACAACCAAAGGTGGATCAAAGGCAGAAGAAGCAGAGTACTACCTATGTCCGGGATCCAAAGTACCTGCGCAGCAAAATGTCCCAGCAAGTGAAACAAGTGTGGGTGCGGAAAGGTGAACACCCGGTTGCACTCAAGCCCACCACACGGGCAAAGCCTCTTATTAGTAACCAACAACACGACACTAATAAGAAGTCTTTCGGAAATTCTTTTGCCAACGTGAAATCTATTTGGATGCCCAAGAAGCCGATGAAGGCTAGCCCACAATCAAGACAAATTTGGGTGCCTAAGGCTTGCTTGCGGGCGCAAATAGCTACGCCGAAGCCACAACCTATACAGCGTAACCCATTCACTCGCACAACCGGCATCCACTCGTTTTCAACACTCACGAACACACCAAGGCCCATGAGCACGAACAGAATCATTTGTAAATGGGTCCCTAAAAGGCCTCATGTTCAAGCTGATACACCTATAATGTTCTCTAGCGTCTCTACGAAACCAAGGGAAAAACCCATCCACTGCATTTGGCAGCTTAAGACCTGTAATAAACCCCCCGACCCCAATTTGTAAATTCACCCCCACTTACTAACTGCATTAGTCTCCTAGGAATACCCAAGCATTAACTACACACACTATCTTCGTGCACTTACTAACCACTAACTCACCATCTACCTCATGTTAATGTTGTAACGGGGACAACAACGAATTTATTCTGTCCATTACGATGTTAACACATGATTCTATATTCTCACAGAATCAGAAGGCAAGAAGTAAAATGGCAGAAGCGACAGGTTCGGGCTCACAAGTAGGGATACTTACTGCAGGAATTGATGTGGATAGTCTACCTGTGGATGTACCACCAACTGAACGACCAGTGGAGCTGCAGCACCTTCAGCAAATCCCGGTGCCGGATCCACCTACAGGGATCACGGAAAGGGTCCATGCCAATTCTCATTGGTTCAATGGCATGCCAGGTCCATTAGGAGAGGCCAAGTATATATGGGAGTCTAAGTGCGAGTATGACAGATCATGGGTTCGATTCCAATTTTTCTCCAAGGAGTTCGAGACTTTACAGAACACCGAGGATCTCCAGACCATATGGCAACGAGCAGGGCTGGCAGAATACTTTGAAGCCCCACTACCTAAACCAGATCTCCTCCGATGTTACTATTTGGTCTCCACATTACAAGCTAATGAAGAAAAGGACAAACCCGGATCATTTGTTCTTCCCTCCTTGCTGGGCAACAACGAGTTGAAGAGGTTTGAACTTACTGTGGAGTTGGTAAGCGACGCTTTGAATATGCATGGCACGCATGTACCCTCTGAAAAGGATGCTCTTGTTCCCACTAACATGAAGGATAGGAAACTATTGAAGCTTAAAGACATGGCAGCACTCACACCAAACGTGTCCATCCCTCTCCGCATGTGCATGCAACATTTCGCCTTTCCCGGCCAAGACCGCTTCACACAACCACACAAGAGAATCTGGTTCGCTCTCTACTTAGCGGAAGCAGGTGCGTTACCCATTAAGCTACCGGTATGGATTATAGATCAATTGTATGAAGCAAACAAACGGTCTTCTAGGAAATTAGTGGTGAACAGATGCTGTGCAATCACACGCATTATTTACCGGTGCCTAGCATACGATGTCCCCATTGAACGTGCCTTAACTTGGGCACAATTACAAATGTTTAAAAGGCTCAAGACGTCCACACATCAATCCAAGCGTATGAGGGGTGCGATCCCTTGTGTCCAGACAAGGGAAGTTCTGACTACTCCTGAGGTATCGCCACGAAGGGAGGCCACTGTACCTCCCTTTACCATTAGGATACCCAGGTCGGGATCTGAAACTACGACACAAGCTACCCCATCGGCTCCTCCTGTTCCACCTGAATTCGAATTTGCTGCCACTGGAGATGCTGAAGGAATGGACCCCCAGGACTTCGAAGCATTCCTACAAAGTACACAATTCTCTGATGTGGAGTTTTATTCAGAGGCAGAGGAGCAAGGCACATCCTCACGAAGAAGAAGAAAGTCTACAGACGGTCGACATGTACATTGGAGTGACGCTCAGCAAGGTCAACAACAAGGACACCTAGAAGAAGAAGGAGCGTATGAAGAGGAAACCACTGAAGCCCCAGCCTATACAGCAGAACTCCAAAGGCTGTATCAGATTATGGAAAGAGTGCGATCGCAACAACTACTCACCGAACAGAGTAGCAGAGTACTCATGACTCAGTTGTTGGAAGAAGCAGGAGTTGACTCAGAGTATAGGGAAGGTCTCTTATTGATGGCAGAAACATATGGGGTAGTGGAAGCAGTGCGCACTGCCATTCGGAGGTCTCCAGTTCAATATGATCCACGAAGGTTCCAGACACGACCACGCTCAGGTAAGAATATCCAGATTCCCATTACAACTGCAGAAGAGCCAACTATTGCATCTGAACCTATCAGGACAACCTCCCAAGCAACCGAAACGGCTAGCCAAGAGCACCCAGTCACCCATGAGGAGTCCACAGAGCCACAACCACCCACACCCCCACCCTCGCCCCCTCGAGCAGAAACAGTGGAAATCACCTCGACCACTCAACCCACCGAACCAACCTTCATCTTCCGTACTCCCATCTCTAATTCCACCCTATTCTCTACCACTGATAACCCAATCTTTGAGGCAACCCCCATCACTACACAATCCACCGAACCGCTCATAGAGCCTGCCCTAGGGCAACCATCCCCCATGCCCGCAGCCATAGGTCATCCTGACCCTAGATCCACATTCATGGGTTTCCCTGCTACCACGCAACCCTTCATGCCCTCCTCAAATCTACGACCTCAACCCCCGACCTCCATCTCTCCATTTCTACAATCCCTCCATGACCTCCTTGCTAGAACTTTTCAACCCAGGTCTCAACCATTTCCTTTCTTTTCAGCTCCCCACCCCACTTCTCATCTATTCACCACTTCCACACACACACCACCTACCATTCCAATGTATATGGCAGACCCCACACTCGCACCCACTCCTGAAGGTATGGACATTTCACCACCCATGGCACCTCCCCCCACGATTCCACCTCCTCCCATTCCCCCTCCACCAATCTCACTCACACACACGACTTCAATAGACACATCATTCACTCTTCCCCATCCCCAATTCCCTTCCCATGCATCTCCCACTGTAAACACCACCCACTCATCTATAGGAAGTGCATTGGACACCATGCTTGCTTGTATATCAAACTTAAGGACCGATTACCTTCAGCTCCAGCAACAGAATGCACGCCTGCACGAGCACTCTGAAACACTACAGCACCGCCTCGCGGCACTAGAAGAGGAAAATGCTCACCTCCACACACAGTTCCAAACTCTCCAAGAAGCTCATGGCATATTGGAGGTACAGTTACAGAACACAGATCAGGAAGCGATACAGGTGGTAGAAGGTCACCTACGGACACAGCTGGAACGCAACTCAAAGCTTCAGCGAAATATGGCTCTACTCAAACGCCATCTTGCGGCCGCTCAGGAAGAGAATCGACGTCTGCAAGTACAAAATCAAGAGAACTTGGAGGCAGCTATTGAGAGCACACCGGGGGCACCCATCAGCCCATCCAAGTTTCAAGCAGTGACCCCCGATAATATCAAGATCATATTGGAAGACTATGCCATGCTGCTTGAAGCACATGATAAACTATCGGAGGAACTGGAACAATTGAAGCAGGAACACCAAAAAGGACCAACAGCAGCCTCTCCAACCACCCCCTCCGCGGCTTCACTTCTCACAGACGCAGAGGCCATAAAAGATCTCCAGAAACAGATCACTGAATTGCAAACACGCCTACTACAATATGAGAGACCACCTTCCCCTCCAGAGGCTCCCACGGACGAAGAAGTTGTGCAAATTCCTGTGGAACAAACGTTTGACGAAGAATACGATCCACAACCATTCCCAGGAGGCCAACAAACAGAAGAAGCTCAGGACACATTCGAGGCACCACGGCCCCCATGGCTAAGTCAAGTGGAGGAAATCGGGAGTTCGCACGAAGAGCGCACAGTAGTGCAAAATCAGGCCATGAGGGTCATAGAGGAAACTGTGCTACAATCGGCTTACTTCAAGAACCTGTCATCGAGACGCCTGATCCTCTCATCTGAACTCCAATACAGGCCGTATTATATTCTCTTGGCTGATTATAATGCAGAAATACAAAGAGTCACGGGTCAGATTCCTACCTTTGCGACTCAATTTCAACCCGAAGACCTTCCTCCAGAGGTGCAAAAAGGCAAAATTCGTCAACCCACCTGGCGGCAGAAACTTCTAGAGACATATCCAGAAATGCTACGCACGTGGAACAACGCGCCTTTACACCTCCTATACAATCCATGCTACGGTCCAGTCCCACGCCGCAGGTCTTGGAAGGCATTCAATATCAAGGTACAGAACAACGCGCAATGCAAGGAATGGCTGAACTACCCGTACATTGCGCCACCACAGGGACCACCGTCGGTAGCATATATGATGGGAACCATTCGCCACTGGATGCCGCGCTTGAAGCCCATGCAAGATGTAGCAGCGCAAATGATGCTTAAAATCTTAGATATGATGCAAGTAGTCCTGAAGACTTTTAGAAATGCAGCCGCACCACAGGTACGTCTCCCGGGGTTTAGCAATGGAAATTACGACTTGGTGTATGACATGAGCACCACCCCCAGTATTCGTGTGGCTTACGCCTGGCATGCACGCATCAAATACCTCCCTGCCTGCTACAAACAGACCTTCGAAGAAATGTTCAGATCAGGTTTCTGGGAGTATCACTCGGAGATTTTCGCACCAAAGCCAACACATCTGCTCCAACTTTTTGCTTGTGAACAAGCAATGTACTCAGAGTACTACACCACCCCGCAACCAGAGACCCCTGGTGCAATAAATTGGGATGCATTGGAAGCTGATCTAGCAAGAGGCTTAAGGATAGGAGAACATGAACTGGCCACCAATGTCATCCAATATTATATCGACCACCCGAGAGAACAAAGGTCTGTCAGGGGCGACAGACGCTAGGAAGGGGGGCGTGTTGGCATACAAAGCGTGTTGGCATACAAAGCAACAGAGGAGTCATGCACAATACGGCAACAAGGCCAAATCATTTTTTTCCCATGGATTATTTACAACTCAAGTGATTTTAATCACTACACAAACATTGTAAATCCCGTTTTTGGTAGAATATACTCCATCTTGTGCAAGCCGAGGAGTCCTCGAGCTTGAGGAGTATTAGAAGTACCATCGTACCAATTTTCATAATTTTTAGACTTCGTTTGAGCCCTCAAATAAGCCCTGAAACCTAATTTTTAACTAGGCCGGACACTAGGTCTGGACAGGGCCAAAACTAGTCAAAAAACTATAAAAAGAGCTAGAGAGCTCATTTTTGGGGTTAGATTGTTTGTGAATTGAGCTTATGTAAGAGACCTATTGATTAATGAAAAGAACTCCATTGTTCCTCTCCTTGTTCTTGCCTTGTGTGCGCGTGTGTGTGTATGTGTGTGCATGCTTGTGTGCTTCTCACTCACGCACTTGTGCCTTCACTTGCTCATAGTCTTCATACTAGTCCTCACGTCTCCACGGATTGACAATTATGAGGTGAAACTTCTCACGTTGGTACTCACCATTGTGCTAGAGTGACACCAAATTTCGTGTTGGCATACAAAGCGTGTTGGCATACACTTTGGTAGTTGGTAATATCTTTGATTGGTTCTCCTTCATGAGCACTGAACTTGTGATTGACCTCCATGGGAGTACCTGCAACCTTAGTGTCCTGCATTTTGAACTTTGCAATCATTCTTTAACGTACTTCCTTTGTGTAAGGAACATTCCTTGATCTGTGTAGACAACTTCCAATCCAAGAAAATAAGTGATCAATCCAAGGTCACTTATCTTGAATTCTTCTTTCATTTGGGCTTTGATCTTCCTTATTCCATCTGCATCATTACCTGTAAGAATGATAACATCTACATACACACATAAACTTATAACTTCATAGTTATTCTTCTTAATGAACAGTGAAGAATCAGCCTTGCTCAATTTGAATCATTTGTCCTATAAGAATGTGACAAGTCTATGGTTCCAAGCTCTAGGAGCTTGCTTGAGTCCATAGAGAGCTTTGCTGAGTTTGCATAGATACTCAGGGTGTGACTCATCAAAAAATCCAAGAGGTTGCTCCATGTAAACCTCCTCTGAAATTCATCCATTTAAGAATGCATTTTTTACATCTAACTGATAAATGATCCAATTCCTTGAAGCAGTTATGCTCATGAGAACTCTGATTGTTGGCATTTTTGCCACAGGAGAGAAGGTCTCCTCATAATCAACTCCTTGGGTCTGACCAAACCCTTTAGCCACAAGCCTTGCTTTGTACCTGTTAATTGAACCATCTAAATTCTTTTTCACCTTATAGATCCACCTACATCCAATGATCTTCATGGATTATTTCTTAGGAACTAGATCCCAAGCTTGATTCTCTTGGAGTGCTTGTATCTATCCCTCCATTGCTTCTTTCCATTCTGATTTCTTGTTTGCTTCTTCAAAGGTTGATGGATCCTCTGAGTTGATATTCTGGGCAATATAGATTGAGTGCTTAGTAACCAGAGAGGTGTCAAATTCATACCTTTCTGGCTTCTTCTTTTCCCTAGTTGATCTCCTTATTATTTTTTGGGAGGATTTTGTAATATCCCTCAAATCTTGTATCTTCTCTTTACCTTTGTTGTTCCATACCTTGAAATTTCTTCTTGGTGTCTTCTTATCATCATCAGAGTCACTTGTATCTTCATGTTGTTGATCATTCACTTTTTGTAGTGTTGGGAAGTCCTCTTCTAGGTCATAAGGTAGCTTGACTTTTCTGCAATCATCTTTAAACCACGAGCAGTTTTCATCAAAAACAACATCTCTATTCATAATAAAGCCTTTAGTACTTGGATTGTACAATCTATACCCTTTTTTATTTAGATCATATCCTATAAACACAAATTTCTCTGCCTTAGGATCCAATTTACCTCTGATTTGTGATGGAACATGTGCATAAGCTATGCATCCAAATATCCTACAATGATCTAAGCTAGGTCTTCTTCCATTCCAAAATTCATATGGTGTCATCCCGTCCAACTCTTTAGATGGGAGTCTGTTGTCAGATAGGTGGTTGTAGACACAGCCTCTGTGTCACGAGGAAGGAGATAAGGAACAGATCACACACACACTCTCACAATCAAAGAGAAGCACACACTCAGAATGAGGCAAGGAAGAATGATCTTGTTCTTCTTCTTCTATTACATAAAAAGGAATGTACAAGAATGACCTAAAAACAAGAATACAACTACTACAATATATAAAGACCAGTACATAAGGAAAAACCTAATGTCCGTGAATGAATGAGCTAGCAAGAAACAAATGTACCATCACTCTCAGTAGATAAATCTAATAATTCTCAATGAAATGTCCCTGACATATATCGGCGTGACCAATATACATGTTAGAGAAATGAAAAAGTAATACGTGTCATCCTGGATCATCACATGTTGAGGTTGATATCTCAACACTCCCCCTCAAGCTCAACACCATGTCTTCTAATCCAAGCATCTTTCGAAACTTCTTCCGCTTCTCTGCTCCAAGTGCTTTAGTGAAGATATCAACAACCTGCTCATCTATTCTCACATACACAAGATCAATATCACCTGCTAATACCTTCTCTCTGATGAAGTGATAATGTACCTTGATATGCTTTGCTCAAGCATGAAAAATAGGGTTCCGTGCTAGCTGTATGCTGCTAAGATTATCACAATAGATGGTGATAGGCTTTTGCACTTCCACACCTAAATCTCCAAGTAGCATCTCCAGCCATGATGCCTCACATGTTGCCATTGCAACACCTCTATACTCAGTCTCTGTACTCGACAAAGCAACAGTGGATTGCTTCTTGCTACTCCATGTAATAGTTGCACCTCCAAGTGAGAATAGAAAGCCACTAGTAGATCTTCTATCTAGAATACTACCAGCCCAATCTGCATCAATGTATCCATGAACTTGCAAATCTACACCAGCTTCATAAAACAATGCATAATCCAAAGTAACACACACATAACGTAGAGTATGCCTCAGAGCATCCAAATGTGGCTATTGGAACATCAAGCTTATACTATGCTTGCGGTGGATTTGATCTACATCAAAAGCTATCACGTCAAAAGAATATCCATTGGAGAGTCCTTTTTCTTATGCTCACTTATTGTATTTTTTAAAATAGATTTTTCATGGATCTTTTACCATTATAAAAGCTTTGAGCTTTACACATGTGAAAGTAGAAAAAGAGAGCCAAAATCACACGAATTTGTGGTGGTTGAGTTGCATTCAATCAAGCAATCAATCACCTAAAAGTGATCAAACTAGATCTTCACTTAATTATAGGAAAGTGAATTGATTCCCTCCAACAACCATTCCCATCTTCATTTGAATTCAAAATCCACTTGTGGAATTCGTGGAGCACTTCTAGAGTCTATATAAAGACTTGAAACCACTTGTACAATACATGGAAGCAATATACATACACTTGTGACCATCATTGTCTTGCTCCTTCAATTCTCTACATCATCTTCTTCGCCAATAGTAATCTTGCAGAGGCTGCTGCTCTCTCTCCACAGGTCCAAGTTCGATGAAAGATGGCTCATTGGAAAGATATTAGTGTCTTTTTTATGCCTGTAAACTTTCATAGCACTTGATTTAGTAGATTGAGAGAAATCTCAAGTTTTTTGTCTTGGGATCAATCTCTACGTATTCCTGAAAAATAAGAAGTACCACCATTGAATGTTCGATTCATTCCTATAGCATATTTTGCTTATTCCTTATACTTTTGTGCATTATATATACTCAATCCTATGTGTATCACTCCCATAAAAGGATTGTTTCTAATTGTAATCACGCTGGTCGCTATGAGCATTTGAAGTTCATTGTCTCTTCCATGGATATTAAGTTTTTCGAGCTAGTCGACACGAGAACCTATCTATTTTGTATCGACTGTTTCTCCTTGATGCTCCAAAGTACATAGTGCATTTCTTTGCACTTATCGCATGCCTATAAGGTCTATTTGATTCTCCATAAGCTCAAGGGCTGGTCTTGTGCCGGTTGGCTAGATCAAAATTCGTCGCTTCAAAACGCACTTTTCTACCTCCTACAACCTTCTCCAAGTTCTTTCAGTGGTATCAGAGCTAGATCAAGATGGGTGACGGCTTTCCCTCAATGATTGAGAAGCTTGATTGACACAACTAATGGAGGCCTATTTGCAAGGTATAAATATTTATGGAATTGTAGCAGGTGATGAAGCTATGCCTATTCCAAGATCCAAAGGAGGACCTACATAAGAGGAGACAGATAAGCTCACACTTTGGTGCGCAAGGGATGCTCAAGCAAGGTCGTACATACCAAATTCTATCTCTGACTTTCTATTTACCACACATTAGAAGATGCAAGATATCTCAAGAGACTTAGGATTCCCTCGAGACTTTCTTTTCAGCTAGTACTAAAGCAAGAAAGAATCATCTTTGGAACGAGTTCAACCAAATGAAGAAGACACATAAACAAACCATCATGGAGTTTTTTTATCAAGGTTAAGGACGTTGCGGATCAGTTAGCATCCATTGGAGAGCTGATTGAAGAAGAGGCTATCATGAGGCAAATTCTCAATGGTATTAGAAGTGATAAGTAATGGCAATCCTTCACGACGGCTTATGATCTCATCATGGATGTGCAAACTCCAAACTTCAACATCTTTCTTGGACAACTCTTCAATCAAGAGGCCAACAATAGCATAAAGGAAGGTAACTCCTATCATGATAATTCAACTAGTGCTCTATATGTAGATAAGAAGGACAAGAAGTTGAAAGGCAAGAAGAAGAAAGAAGATGAAGAAGAGACTTCCCAAGCCAACTTCGCAAGCGAAAGCAAGTGGAAAGAAAAGAAGAAAGGACCAAAGCAAGAAGAAGCCAAAGGTCAGAATGTTCAACCTTGTGCCATCTGCGATAAGACCAACCACGCCACTCAGAATTGTTAGTTCAATGGGAAGACCCAAAAAGGAAGTGGAAGAGGTGGATATGGCAACGATAGAGGCAGAGGTGGACACAACTTCAACAATAAAAATAGAGGCTATAATAGAAGGGACTCCAATTATTCAGAAGATCAACCACATGAAGACTCATTACTTCTCATGAATCTAAGCCACAAAGAAGGTAAAGAAGATGATGATTTTTTCTACATAGATTCTGGATGTTCGAATCATCTTGCAGGAAACATTGCTCTTCTATCTGATTTAGAAAGTTCAAAGCATAGACATGAAGTACAAACAGGGGATAATACAAAGCACAATGTGCAGAAGATTGGTAATGTCAAAGCTTCCAATGGCAGGACAAACATTCTAAGTAAGGTTCTCTATGTACCCACTATCACTAAAAACCTAATAAGTATAGGCCAAATAGTTGAAAAAGGCTTGCAAGTTAGGTTCACCCAACATGGAGCTTTTATGGAAGATCCATGTCAAGGCTTCAAGAAGATAGCTAGAGGTGAGAAGCATGGTAGGCTATTTACTTTTGAAGTAGGAGAAACCACGAACATAGCTCTATTCACTTTTGGGTCTCAAGCCCTAAGTGAGCTTGAAGTGTGGCATAAGAGACTTGCTCATGTGAATGAAAGAACCTCGAAGGATATATGCAAGGATCAAAGTGTTCTAGGACTACCGAACATATCAAAGCAACACATGATCAACAGGTGCGATGCATGTTAGATTGGGAAGGCACAAAGACAACCATTCAATCGCAAAGGCTATATCCACAACAAATTATTGGACTTAGTACATACAGATGTATGGGGACCAAGTCATGAACCTTCATTGGCAAGATCAAGGTATTATGTCTCATTTATTGACGACCATAGTAGATGGAATGTTCTATACTTTATCAAGAGTAAGAATGAAGTGTTTGATTGATTCAAAAAGTATCTCGCACATGTGGAGAATCATACAAGTAGATCACTAAAAAAGCTTAAATTTGATGGAGGGGGAGAATACTTCTCCAAAGATTTTAATGAGTTCTTGCAGGATAAAGGTATCAAAAGGGAAGTGACTACCAGGTACTCTCCTCAACTAAATGGAATTGCCGAAAGGAGAAACAAGACATTGGTTGGATCAGCCCGAACAATGCTTGAAGAGAAGAAATTGCAACATTATTTATGGGCGTAAGCTATTCCAATTGTTGTGTACCTTGTCAATAGACTACCATCCAAATCACTTCAAGGTATGACTCCTTATGAAGTATGGCATGGAAGAAAACCTAGTCTTGGACATTGCAAGGTTTTTGGTTATTTAGCTTATGTTCATGTACCATCACAAATAAGAGGTAAGCTAGATGAAAGGGTAGAAAAGGTAGTGTTTCTTGGATATGATTCAACTCAGATGGGTTACAGGTTCTATAATCCTTCAACCAAGCAATTCACTACAAGTAGAGATGTTGTGTTTGAAGAACATAGGTCTTGGTATGATGAAGACAAACAAAAGGTAACTCTATCATATGATCTTGATTCTGATTCTTATCAATTAGGAAGCAAGCATGATACACAGGTCCAAGATCCAAGAAGTGATACAGACAATGACCAAGATGAAAGGGAAAAAGATTACAAGCTATGGAAGTCAAGAGGCAAAGCAAAGATGCAAGAGGTTAGAGAATGCTCCAAACAAGCACCTAGAAGATCAGCAAGAGAGAAGAAATAACCAAAAGGTATGGATATGATTCCATATTTATTACGAAGCATTCAATATACTTAGCAAAAGATTCAATTTCAAAGGAACCCTCAAGCTATGAAGAGGCAAAGGGAAACCCTAATTGGGAAAAGGCCATAAAAGAAGAAATAGATGCATTGAAGGAGATGGACACTTGGGATTTGGTTCCAATGTCACCGAATCAAAAGGTAATTGGTTGCAAATGGGTATATAAAGTTAAAAAAAATTCACATGGATCAGTTTACAGGTACAAGGGAAGCTTAGTTGCTAAAGGATGCTCACAAACGCATGGTATAGACTATGAGGAAACATTCTCACCAGTTGTAAAAACGACTACAATTAGAACATTGATAAGTGTAGCTGTTGCAAGGAATTGGAGACTCCTCCAACTTGATGTGAAAAATGCATTCTTAAATGGTTGGATACGTGAAGAGGTATATATGTCACAACTACCAAGTTTTGAAAACATTAATCATGCATCTTATGTTTGAAGACTTAAGAAAGCATTGTATGGATTGAAACAAGCTCCTAGAGCTTGGAATTACACATTGGTTACATACCTTCAAGATCAAGGGTTCAGACCAAGCAACTCAAATCCTTCTCATTAGGGAAAAAAATGAACCCTCCATGGCCGTTTTAGATTAAGGAGTGATTAGCCATGGACCAATGAGAGGAGGGTGGTAGACACAGTCTAGTCCCTTAATCACATAGGCTAGGCATAGGCTTCCCTTGTTTTTATGTGGTCAAAGATTCAAAAACCATCTAAAATTAGTGGGCTTCTTCAAAGAATGGTTTTGGAAAAGTTGAAAAACATTTAGATCCATTGGATTGTTCAAAGATCTAAGGGCCAAGATTAAATGCCAAAACTCAAGGCATCTATGAATGTGGACCCTTGGATTAGCTTCAGATCGAATGGCTTGGAACAAAGCAATGATGAGAAAAAGCGCCTTTTGTAAGGAGCCGTTGGATTGTATCTTTGATCGGATGGTCCCGCTTGAATTCTTGGAAGATTAGGCGCCTCTGTTGTTGGCATTTGGATCGGGCCTCGATCGGATGGTTTAGATTCAGTCCATAGAAGAAGAAGGCACCTTTTAAAGGCAGCCATTAGATGATCTTCGAATCAGACGGCGCAGATGCATCTCCGAAAAAGGATCAGCCCCATTCGCGGGGATCCGTTGGATCATAAAATATCCAAGGGCCAAGATTTAAGCAGAGATTCTATCCCATTCTTGTCTTTATTCCCACAAATTTGAATGCATTCTCTCTCTAGATTCTTGTCGAATTCAATATAGGCCATCGATTTGAGCAATCCAAAGGCTCACGTTTTCTCATGAATGAGAGACCAAACACAGACTTTTATGTACATTATTTTAATTCACAATACCACTAGTGGTTTCATGTGGCTCCTTAAGCTCATAGATTAAGCCTTTTAATCCCTAAAAATTAGGGATCCTTACAAGGCCCATGCAAGGCTCACTTTTTCCCCTAATGTCTATTCATCAAAAAGGATCACGATGAGGTTATCTACCTATGTGTATATGTAGATGATATTATTGTGACACGTGATGATCTAAATGGCATTCACAGGATCAAGAGGCACATGCAAGAGGAGTTCAAAATCAGTGACCTAGATGAGCTCACATATTTCCTAGGTATGCAGATGATATACACAGATGAAGGAATGTATTTGACTCAGAGAAGATACATTCAGGATCTACTTATTAAGTTCAAAATGGAGAACACTAAACCTTCAGGTACACCTTTGGAGATGTATCATAAACTAAGTGTTTATGAAGGTGAGAAAATTGAAGACATAAAAGAATATCAAAGTTTGGTAGGTAGCTTGATATATGCTACTCATACAAGGGCAGATATCTCATATAGTGTACGAGTGCTTAGTGAGTTCATGTACTCGCCAAGAAGACCACACATGGATGCGGCTAAGAGAGTACTTAAGTATCTCAAAGGTATAATGAATGAAGGTATATTCTATCCTTACTCTTCAGATTTAGATATCAAAATCTATTCAGATGTAGATTGAGCAAGAGCTAAGGATGATAGAAAAAGTACTTCTGGTTACTTAGCATTTGTAGGTTCAAAGCTAGTGTCATGGAGTTCCAAGAAGCAACCTACATTTTCTTTATCCTCAACTGAAGCAGAGTACAGAGGCTTGACCATAGCAACTCAAAGAAGCAATATGGTTAAAGGCATTGTATACAGATTTGGGACTTGTGAGTTCCAAACCTCACATATTTGGAGATAATGTATGTTCCATGCATCTAGAAGCAAACCCTATTGTCCATGCAAGAACCAAACACATAGAGATTCATTACCACTTCATCCGAGAGAAGCTCATGGCAAAGGAGATTGACATTTCTTTTGTTCTAGCTGAAAAGCAAGTAGCAGATATGATGATAAAGGCACTTGATGGAATAAAGCTTTGTAGATTCAAAGCTATGGTAGGTATTCAACCTATCATAGAGTGAAGACTCAAGCATAATTTATCTTGAGGGGGAGCTATTGAAACATCAAGCTTACACTATGCTTGAGGTGGATTTGATATAAATCAAAGGCTATCGCATCAAAAGAATATCCATTAGAGAGTTCTTTTTCTTATGCTCACTTATTGTTTTTTTTTTTTATTCATGGATCTTTTACCATTGTAAAATCTTTGAGCTTTACACATGTAAAACTAGAAAAAGAGAGCCCAAATCCCACAAATTTGTGATGGTTGAGTTGCATTCAATCAACCAATCAATCACCTAAAAGTGGATCAAACTAGATCTTCACTTTTCCTAGATTGTAGGAAAGTGAATTGATTCCGTCCAACAACCATTCCCACCTTCATTTGAATTCAAAATCCACTTATAGAAGCCGTGGAGCACTTCTAGAGTAAAAACTTGAAATCACTCGTACAATACATGGAAGCAATATACATACACTTGTGACCATCATTGTCTTGCTCCTTCAATTCTCTACATCATCTTCTTTGCCAAAAATAATCTTGCAGAGGCTACTTCTCTCTCTCCAGAGCTCTAACTTTGATGAAAGATGGCTCCCTGGAAAGATATTAGTGTCTAGTTTATGCTTGTAGATTTTCATACAATTTGGTTCAGAAGAGTGAGAGAAATCATAGGTTTTTTGTCTCGGGGTCAATCTCTACATATTCCTGAAAAATAGAAAGTACCACCGTTGAGTTCCCACAATTTTCCTATACATAGTAGCATTTTCCAATGCTTCATTGATGTAGTATCCAACTTCAAATTCTAATCTAATGGCGTAGAAATTGGCTTACAATCAGCCATACCATACTTTTGCACCATATTCAAGGCATATTTCCTTTGTGACATCCATATACATGTTTCTATATGTATGAAATCAATGCCCAGAAGTAGCGCAACACACCAAGATCTTTCATGTCAAATTCTTGCATAAGAAGTTGCTTTACCTCTTTAATGCTTTCTTCATTATCACCACCTACAATCAAGTTAAGTTGTGGAGGGAGAATCAAGCAAAAAGAGAAGAAGAAGAAGAAGAAGATCAAAGAATAAAATTGTGCAATAAAAAAGAACCGCCCTCTGCCCAAAGCCCCGTAGGGGCATGCATCAGGCTACAACACCAAAGGACCAGGTCCCGAAGAGTGGAAACAAAGATTTACAACAACTTAGACCTTTCAAAGAGAGGTTGCATAGAGCTTCCTCATCCACTAGGTGCATGGGGCAAAAAGAAATGAACAGACTCAAGAGAATGCATCAGGTCCCAAAGGATGTAATAGAAGATTAAAGAACAGGACCTTTAAAATGCAATGCCAGCTTAAAAGGGATGCAAAGATGACCAAGTGATGCATGTGGTTGAAAGAAGTAAACACGCTGAAGAAATACAACTGGGTCAAATGTGTGAGAACAAAGACATATCCGAAAACCAAAAGTTAGAAAAAGGAGAGGCTGAGAAGCGGAAACGGGTGACTAATAATATCACACTCTTAGCCATTGAATGTATGTGTGGTAGCCCGAATCAAACACAGCAAGCAAAGACATGAAGCAAAGCCTATCAAGGGACGACAGAGACAAAGAGGGGGAGAGTGTTGCAGAGTAAAGAAGCACAAAAGAGGACCCCCCAAAAATTTTCAAATTACAAGCATAATTTTTCTTCTTCAAAATCTTATGAAACTCCCTTGAAGCTATGTAAATGCACTAGAGGAGTCTTCTAGATACATGAGCCCAAATCATTGTAACATAACTCTTGTAAAATAATAGCAAATAAGAGTTAGTCAATAAAAGTGCCAGTCTCTTGTGTGAAAGGACCATTTTTAGGGCACATGTATATAAGTCACTTTGTGACTCTTGTAAAGAACTTTTTGCCATTGTGAAGGCTGAAGAAGATTTTTGAATTTGCTTCTTTCCTGCTAATTTCCTCCTTCTCCGTGATCTTTTGTGTGTGTGTAATGCTTGAAATGTGTATATAACATTGTTGCCTACCCCTTCCCATCACTTTTGAACTGTTGTAGTGTGTGTGTGAGCCATCACGATTTGTGGAGCGAGTGTTGGTGTTTCCCACCATTCACTATTTTGCTCATAACTTGAAGCACGTCTATGAGATTCGACTAAAAATACCATGAATAGATGCGACTCGTTGAGAACTTCGAGACAAACCTGCTATTGACTATATTTGGAGTTCGGAGCTGAGATAAAATTTTCAATTTGTGCTTACTACTGGGAATGGTATCGTGGCATGCATTTTCTGAGTATTAGTGAGTTGGAGAGGTAGTTGAATGGTTTACATGCATTGTAGCTTAAACACTTCACTTATCATCACGTATGTACACGTCTTCATACACTTGGTTCTTGTAGTTCCTCGGATTGATAATTAAACATGTATTAATCCACCACTATATGCACTTGTGGGGCGATTGAGGTCTAGTCTCATCGACACAAGTCCTTAATGCTTCACGACTTAGGTACATAAGTTTTTGGCGCCGTTGCCGGGAAGAAATCTAACCAAGGTGCCTTCGTGATGGTTTGAGCTCTGGAGTGAAGGAATCATACTTGCAGAGGTGAATTTGTTATGTGGCAAGTAAAGTATTTCAGCACTTGTTACTTCACACTCTTGGGGTGTGTGTAATGAGTTTTTAGGTTTAGGGTTAGAAGTGAGGAAGTAAGGGAAGAGTTAAGGTTAGGCAAGAGAGAGGAATAGAGTAGGGAGAAGTAGAATACCTCAAGAAAAACCCAAAAAATTTATCAAATCCAGTTCAGTTTAGGTTCTAGGCAACACAAGACTATGTAGTAGGACGTCAGAGCCAGACACCATAGAAGCAATTTGTGTTGTCACTCAGCTATGCATCATGAACCATCTTAAGTTTAACCAGATCTGGGTGAAAACTTGATTATTATTTCAAGATGAAAAAGAGCGTTTCTTTTTAATTAGTTTAAGATTATTCGAAGTACTGCGAGATCTTGCATTAACGAGACAATTTTCAGAGACAAGAAGAGCTTTAGTCTTCATATACAAACATTTCCCTTTAAAATATCATGAAAGAGAACATACCATGCAATTGTAAATATAATCGGAAGTGTAGCTTCTGTTGCATTGAAGATCAAAAGACTTGTAATTCCTTTCAAACAACTCATGGTATTGTCATTAGTTCCATTGCAGTTCACATAAGATGGACTATGCACAAATGCTAGAGTTTAGACTAATCGATATGGATGGATAAACAATAAGCATTTTTGTCACCATAAGAGAGTTCAAATACATTGCTTTCTAAAAATAATTACAAAACCCACACACGTCATTTCCGTGACTTACACTTCATCTCAAGTCCTATACATATGTATCAATATTTATATTCTTCATAGCTTTTAATTCAATTGAGTGAATAAAGAGAAAGCCATGCTGAAAAAGGGAAACATCAAAAACTTGCCTGTAACGTTAACTGAACATGCATTCCAACCGAATTTTTCCATAACAATGCTTTATGTCTATCCATAACAATGCTTTATATCTCTAGGCTGATGCAAATTTAACTCAATAGCACCTACACATGAAATGTTAATCCTTCTTCGAATCTTTTTTATTATGTCATTGTTCTACACCTTCTCAGAAATCATTACAGGACATCATTTTTGTATCTACAAAATAAAGTACAAAGAGGCATAGCATTTGTGTACTGCTCTCAGGTCTTCATCTCAGACTTACCGATTTATTCCATGCAAAGAAAATAACAGTTTGCACATTCAAACAAAACACTTAACTGAGATGTGTAGAGCGGCATAGGAAAATTTATCTGGATAACCATATGAGCGCCAAAGTGCAGAATTTGTATTAAATAATTGTTGTTGGCCACTGATAGAAAATGTGCAGTAACATCAAAACCAACAGCAATTTGTTCAGCCAAGATGACCCCTTCTCTCTGATTCTTTCAAACACTAGGAGCGGTTGTTAACTCTGTTGGTCCTACTTTCTCTCTGTATGCATGCCTGTCCAGCCAAGATGATCCTTTTTCCTCCAAGTAGTGTTAGTCAGACATGAAACATGGGAACAGAATGGGCGAAGACTTTTGCAAAGTCGAGCCTAAAGCTACAACTATCCATTGCCGACAATGACATTATTCATATGAGAGCTGCCTTGACAGTCCATGGTCATATTATTCTTAGAGCCACTTTCCACAGTCACAGGATCATGCATTACTATCTTTGTTAAAGGACAAACAAATGATTCATAAAGCGGTTCAACATGCCTTTGCTCATGGTAACCACTTGTAGTTCCAGCAGATGTATTTATTGAATCTGCACTTTGTGCCCAATTCACTACCAAATTTCCTAGAAGATCCATCATTTGCAAATCATATGCCTCAATTGCACCTTGTAAGCCATTTTTAAGAAGTTCAACATGAAGCTTTAGGGCGCTTGAATTTTGGGAGACATCTTTGATACCAATTGAACGAGCAAGAATAAACAGTAAATCTGTTTACAGTTTAGGAGTGCCTTGCAAGGGCGTACTATTTTGGCTCAAAATCTAAGCAATCGTGCTATTGGTACCCAGCTTTGGTTGTCCTTATTGACACTCAGAGGAATATTCGACACATGCCGGTTTCTAAGAGATTGCCATGCTGATTGACATAGACCAATCACTAGAGCTAGTGTTCCATAATGTTTCAGGAAAGAACACTCTTGTTATTATATGACATCCTGAACATTATTTGCGATTCTTGGAAGAACTCTGATAGCCGGTACAGCAGCTCTGCTTTTGAGGATTGAGACACATCTCTTACGGATGATGAAGCGAGGCACTTATATATGTGTCCATTTTTTTCTCAAAGAGCAGAACCAAATTGTCTTTTGCAGTCAGGAAAGGATCTCAGATGCAAGGTTACGATAAAGTTGGGCAGTGCTCAAAAATCTTCCATGTCTGCTATATTATTTCGCAAAGTTAAACTGGCTCAAGGAACCTCGATTTCTGAATATGCCATCTCTCTTCTGCACCATGATGAAGATTGCCAAGAAAACGATGCCAATTCCCTGGTGCTCGTGATGTACGATGCCTTAGAGTAACTCCCTAATCGCATGCCAGTTGCCCCTGATGGCGACCATCATCATTATCTCCTGTATAGCGAACACCTCAATTTCCATGCTCACCGTTTCCCCCATCAGCAGCTCCTTCTAGAAGTGAACCGAAACCACAGAGTGCGCCTTCCCCCTTGGACCGTTTCCCCAAAGAGAATGATTCCCTGTTGTGTTATTTCTTTCCTCGATGGCTAATGACCATGCAACCTAAGACACAGGAGGCCTTTTTGCCCCTAGAGGAAGAATCAAGCTGATAGACTTCCTCAGCCTCCAATCTTGGTCATCAAAAAAAACGCGCCTGTTCTTTGATCATAAGACCAGCCTATAAATATAGCGCTGTGGTGCACTAGAATCCAATTTAGAAAACACACTAACTTCCCTAGTGCTCCTCGGTCCCCAGGCTGAGTCCGAGACAGCATGAAGCTTCTCGAAGATATGGAAAGTTTATTAGTGACGGAGTGAATCCAGTTGCAGTGTAGGGGTGTCGATGCAAAGGGAAAGGGAAATGGGGATGGGAATATGGATGCAGTGGTGATTGTGGAAAATTGTGATGTGCCTAAATATGGTGGTACACTAAAAGATGTGAGTGGTGGTGGTGATATATCCATGTCATTCGATGTGGTATCAAGTGTGGTGACTGTGAATAATGGGGTGACAGTGGGTGCGTGCGTGGGTGTAAATACAGGATTTACAAAGGTTGAAGAGTAATTTACAGAGGGGTTATCTTGTACTGCTTGGTGGAGAGAAGGAAGAGGAAAGGCAGTTGGGCGGGGAGGTGAGACTGGGGAGAAGGTAGAAAGTCCCCAGAAACTGTGATTAGAAAGTTTCCTTGATGTTCTTCATCAAGCATCTATTGGGATCATAATGAGCTGTGAATATGCTCACGTGATGACCTCTCGTAGCAAGTTCCTCAGCAGCAAAGTGAAGACTGATGGCCCATATTAATACTATCATGGCACGTATAGAATCATGATGTCAAGTATATATCTACCTTTAGTGTACAATACGAAGTATCACGTCTTTCCCAGCAGCGAGAATGCATTTCTTTATCCACCCTCGTTCATTTCTACCCACTGGTTGCTTCATCTATCGCTAAAAGCATACAAAGCTATTGATGGAAGTGTCTGCTCCACCTAAAATAAAGTTTCCACTCCATATATATGAGGCTCCTAGCACACAACCTTGCTTTTAGGAGGTAACTCTTTGATATGTACTTGTTTTTTGAGTATAGTAAGGCCACCTAGTCCTAGAGAAAAATGAAGCATGCCGAAATATGAGACGATGAGGTTCAGAATAGAATCAAGATCCCACTCAACATGAGAAAGCTATGAAAACTCCAATATCCATTTGCTTTTATTATTATTTAGTTTTGGTTAGTTGTTGCTTCCACTATGGTTTGCTTGCTCGATTTGCATATCACGACCACACCGGTAGTAGTGGTTTGGTGTTCCATGACACTATCGAGTCCAGAGAGGATTTGATGGGAGCAGAAGTGATCGGAAATTATAGTGAAGGAACTAATCAACTTGTTGGAATTCTTGAGCAAATTACGGATCTTAACCCTGAACCAAGAGCATCTACTGAGCAACTGGCGCAAGACGAATCCTCTAAGGTGGGGAGTAATAGGGGATATTCAATTGCTGATTATTTTTTAAGAGAGCGGGACCCTACACATTTCTTCAAAATCACATTTCGAGAGGGTTGAGTGTTCAACCGTAAACCAGCAAGATTAGAACAACAGTGAGTTGTTATCTCTGGAGGGATCAGTAGATAGCTACAGAACAGGTCAGCCTATAAACACTTTTGAGGCACAACAATCTGAACAACCGGTAGATCTTTATCTGGTCGATATGGAAGATTATCACAATCAACATCAACAACAACACCAGCAGCAACAACAACAACAACAACAGTACAAACAACAACATCAACAGGGCCACCACTGGAGACCCTCCACTGTGGGGATCACCTGTGCAAAGTTTGGGGGTTTCCCTGGTGATGATCCAGATGCACATGTACGAACTTTCGAGATTAACTATGGAGTGCTAAATAACCCAGCGGACCCGACATATAAGGCTATCGTGTTCCAATCTACTTTAGTAAATGAAGCAGCTCGGTGGTTGACGGAGTATGATATTAATCATTTGAGACTTTACGATGATGTGAAGAACGCTTTCTTACAACGCTTCAGGTCAAAGAAAAATGTGGCGGAGATCTTTGATTACCTACAAAATAACAGACATAAGCCACATCAAAGTGTATAGGAATATGCAACCTTGTTTCGTACTCACTTACGACAACTACCACCAGCTCATGCTAATTTGCCGGACGATGTAATAACCCAATGGTTCATTAATGGTTTGAATCCCCAACTGCAATAGGTAATGATTATTCACTATGCGGGTAGAATGACCCTTGATGCAGTAATTGCTATGGCACTCCAATTAGAACACAAAGTGAGTGGTTTTACAGAAGACCTAGAATGGTTTTATAAAAGACCTAGAAAGGTTAAATGCTAGGAAAAATAAAAGTGATGATCAATTAAAAGAGGTCTATTGTACTAAATGTAAAAACTACGTACATGTTGCCAGTAATTATGCTCTTAATCATATTTATTGTGCAATCTGCGACACCACTAGTCATGCTATAAAAACGTCCCTATAACGCCAAGACACATAATCAAATTATGGTGAATGTTGTTTTACAAGAACAGAGCCAACCAATGACTAGCTATGTTTTGCCGCACTTGAGAAACACAACTTATACTAATTATACCAATTATAGAGGTGGATGCACAGGGAATTTTAACCGGATTCAGTGGAATCAAGATCAATCCAATAGTAGTTCGAGTTTACCACCATCGTGCTGCCATTTTTGTGGGGAAGTGGGACACATTCGAAGGCATTATAAGGATGCCCAAGAGTATGATAAAAGGAATAACGAGAGGCAAAACTCGATGGCCAACATGTTCAAATTTTGACAGTCGATATGCAGGCGGCAGCAGTGGAGACACATTTCGGTAAGACGCTCCATTTGACTGCTGAAATTTTTGAACCAAGAGTAAAAGAACATCAATGTATGTTCACTAAGGCAACTCGATGGGTTAGAGAAGAACTGTCAGTCTTCGCAAATCCTATACCAGTCGCTCAATAGCAATCTGGACCATCAAAATCTACACCAGAATCTATTGCAATTCGGTCAAGAATTTCACGGAATCAACATCAGACTTGAGTAGTTCAAGTGCTGGCTGGGACATCATATCCAGAGCTTCAATCACCATCCACTTGGGACAACTAATAAATTTGGTACAAGGAATTCGACAATAATTTCAACAGCAGATTGATGCGAGTTCAACCCGTGCACCTACCACTGCTACAATTAATCCGAAAATGGATGCTACGGTACATCATGTTGTTCCCTTGTTTACTATGTGGTTCAAAAATCATAAAATATCTCAGGTATTAATTGATGGAGGGTGAGGAGTGAACATTTCCATGGCACCACCTTGTAAGAGGTTGGGATGGAATCATATTGAACCTGTTAACTTTTTTTTGTGTATGGTTGACCAGTCACAAGTTCACCCAATTGTGTTGGTACAAGATATCCTTATTACCCTATTTGGCAATATTTAAAATGACCTTCGTAGTGATGGAATTGCCCAAATCTAGTTTAGACGACAATCTATTATTCGATAGACCTTGGCTCAAACAAGCTAAAGTGTTGCAAGATTGGTCCTCCCAAGAACTTATTTTTAAATGTAACTACCAAAAATATGTGGTTCCCCTCGACGATATGAAGCCTTGCGATTTGCATGCATGACCTTATGTCGTCAAGCCTGTGCATATGCTCGAGGGATTGTCGGATGATGAGGAAGAAGCATTCTTAACTGTTAATCAAGATTTGTTACCTTTGGGAACCATTGATTTACAGCAAGTGCTAGATAGTTGCTCTCCAGCGACCTGTATGGTGTAACTACTCATGCATGATGCTGTTAAATCCACGGATAATCTTTTAGGTGCTCAAGATATGGAACACTTGTTTTGACACCTTGGAGATCTTGATCTGCCTCGACAGTTTTATGTATCGAAAGATCAATTAGTTACGTGTAACTTAGGAGATGATGCTAGCCCGTGCCTGGTCAAGATTAAGGACAGACTGGCTCCTATATTCCAGGAAGATTTTCTTAGACTCCTCCAAGAATTTAGTGACTTCTTTGCTTGGGACTATCATGATATGAAGGGCTTGGACCCCCGTATTTACCAACATCGTGTAGTGTTAAAATCGGATGTATGGCTTGTTAAGCAACAGAGCTATCGAATGAGCCTGAATTATGCCCAACATGTGAAAGAGGAATTTGATAGATTACTAAAGGTCAGATTTATTGTCCCTGTCAAGCATGTGGTGTGGATTTCACCCATAGTGATTGTCCCAAAAAAGAATAAACAATTATGAATATGTGTTGATTATTGTAAGTTGAATGCTGCTACAGTCTCGGAACCTTTTCCCTTACCTATCCTTGATAGTATGTTGGATGATGTAGTTGGGAATGATATGAATGGCTATAGTGGGTATAATCAGGTCCGAATGGTTGAGGCAGATATCCCCAAAACAACTTTTATCACTAATTGGGATTTCTACGCATGTATTGTGATGTGGTTCGGTTTGTGAAATGCACCTAGTACGTTCCAACATTGTATGCAAGAGATATTTGCCCCATATCTCATGAGTTGTATGCACATATACTTAGATGATTTCTCATACCAATTATTCTTAAACCTTTTTGCGGTGGCCTAGGGTAAACTTCTGGGGCATATAATATCCAAACAAGGTATAAAGGTCGATCTTGATAAAGTCCGTGTTATTATCGATGCACAGCCACCCACAACCCCCAAGGAAATTATGTGTTTCTTTGGACAGATTCGCTAGCATGGCCGCCATCTCCGCTGGCTAGCCCATGTGGCCATCCCTCTTATGTGCTTGACTATGGTCCACAACGGCAATTTTGTTGGACTAATGAATTTCAACTCAGCTTCGATCAACTGAAAACTTTGATCACACAGGCATCAATTCTCCAGCCGTCGGATTTGCAACTAGCATTTCATGTGTTTATGGATGCATCTAATATCGCTATCAGTAGTGTTCTTATGCAACAGCAGGATAAATGGTATAGACCGGTGTATTATGCAAGCCACCACCTTAGTTCAATGTAACATAGTTATTTTGTCACCAAACAAGAATGTTTAGGCTTAATATATTCCATAAAGAAGTTCATACACTATTTACTCGGCCAAAAATTCACCTTCCATGTCAACCATGCGGCTTTAGTCTATCTTGTATGGCAACAACATTTGGGTCGGTGCCTGGCTCGTTGGGTCTTGCTGCTTCAAGAGTTTGACTATGACGTGGTACACCGACCCGACAAGGCACATACGATTGCCAATTTTCTATTGTGATTGGATTTTGGTGAACTACTAGAGGGGATTGATGACTCATCACCTGCTATTTATATAATCGCTACACACACTCTAACTGCTAATGGTGTACCTATGGTTGATTCTTACTATGACACTCTCATGATTTTTTTGACTACTGGTTGTCCACCGACGATGGTGTCCAAAACAGCCCATCAAAAACTCGCCATTTACAACCAAAGTTTTTGGATCATTGTCGGTCAATTATATTATGTGGATCATTCTAGTGCTCTCCTCTGTTGTATCCCTCCTCATGAAGTTCCTTCTATGCTGCATATGGCACATTCTATCCCCTCTGGTGGCCATTTCTCAACGGTTTCACTTACTAGAAAATTCCACAGAGTCATTTATGGTGGCCTACTATGAAACATGATGCACATACTTATGTTAAACACTGTGATTCCTATGAGCGGATGGGCTAGCCCCTGTAGCGGCATTATTTTCCTCTTCAACCCATCCTACCCCTTGAACCCTTCCAAAAATGGGGACTCGATTTCATTGGATCTATTTCCCCTCTAGCTATTTCTACTAATAACCGCTACATTCTCACTTGTACTGATTATGCTACCCGATGGGCCGAAGCTTTGGCTGTCTGGTCTGCTACAGGTCAAGTGGTGGCTAAGTGCCTGATGCATGATGTTTTCCCTCGTTTTGGCTTGCCGTTGGAAATTGTTTCCGATCGGGGAACCCACTTCACTAACACTCTTATACAAGCTCTAACTCAAACATTTAATATTATCCATAAGTTCAACACTCCCTATTACCCGCGTGCTAACGGCTTGGCTGAAAGCACTAATAAAACTTTACTCACTATTTTGAAGAAACTTATTCTGGACTGTCTTGAGCATTGGGATCAGCTTTTACCTGCTGTGTTGTGGGCTTATCATACCACGTACAAAGTCATTATTAGTTGCACACCGTTTAAATTAGCTTACCGATTGGAGCCCATTCCGCCGATGGAGCTGGTTATCCCTAGTCTACGGGTGGGCTTGGAGTAGAAACTATTACCTGAAGAATCAGTCCCTACACGGCTAGATACTTTATGGTCTCTTGATGAGCAATGGCTGGAAAGTTTTCACCTTTTACAAGAAGTTCAGCTACGCCAAGCTAAAACTCATGATCATTTTCTTTGCATGCTGGTGTTTCAAGTTGGCCAGTTGGTGTTATTCTATAACTCTAAAGCCGACTGTGCAAAAGGAAAATTTAAACTTTGTTAGTTTGGACCCTACTATATTTCTACTCAACTGGGTCCAACTACATTTTGCTTAGCAACCATTACTTGAGTGCTTCTACCTAACCCTGTGAATGGTTCTAAACTCCACCCTTATTGTCCATCGTCCACAACTCTTTGAATCCGGTGCCCACCGTAAAATACATACATACATACATACATACACACACACACACACACACACACACATATATATATATATATATATATATATATATATATATATATATATATATATATATATATATATATATATATATATATATATATATATATATATATATATATATATATATATATATATATATATATATATATATATATATATATATAACCCTTCACGGTCTCCGGTTCTTTTCCGACTGACTATTTAATTGTTCCCTTGGTCACTTCATCTTTTTTTTAATTGTTGCATATACCTTACGATTTCGCGTCACCCCCTGCCATTTATGTTTTATTAAAGTGATATACCCTTGATGATTTACGATGGCCGAGACTTACTATGTCGCTCACTTTGATGATTAATCGCATGCAGTCATCCCACGCAGATTACTTAACCCGTGATTTTTTGTATTCATGATCAATTGATTGTGTATGCTACGTGTGTGCGCTTTGTGTGTGCTCTGTTTTGTTCGTGCTCGCTATGTGTTCTGTACATACGTGCATTGCTTTCGCCATGGAAGCTTTGATGCACCAGGCATGCCAATGTTACATGGCAGGATAGCACTGCCATGTACATGGAATAAGAGAAAGACAAGGAGAACAAGAGTTCAACTCCATCACCCTTAGGTCACCATATGTTCACAATCAAAAACAGTAAGAAGGAAGAAACATGCATTCCTAAGACAAGAAACAAGAAGACTAACTAACTCAAGAACAAGAAGAAGCAAATAAACCTCACAAGCCATTCGAAAAGGCGACGGAAAAAGCGAGAGAGAAATCTTCCATTAGAACAAATGCCATATTTATACAAAAAGGTGGCCTTTAATGCTCTTCCCACTCAA
>CM035406.1:53829095-54064095 GCA_020310875.1 Ceratopteris richardii | reverse complement strand
GGTCTAGGGGGCCTATCCCCCCGGCGCGTGGGCCGAGATGGTAGGACTTCTGGTCATGGATATATTTTCGGATCATATATGTTACCGACTATTTTGTATCTCCCGACTACGTTTATCTATACCGAACCGCCTTGTAAAAGCTATATAAGCACGGCCCAAGTTGAGCTTTACATAGCATTGCGCACTAGTAAGCCCTTCATCTAGAGTCTATCTAGATCGCCATCTAAGCTCCACAGTGGGAGCGCACGGGTGGACAGCACCATCATTGTAACTGCATTACGCTTGGCAATCTGAGAATTTGAGTTCTCTATCTCTTAGTCTCCATCTATCTTTGTCTGTGTTTTTCTCTCAACTCTGTCTATAGGTCTATCCCGTTGTGCTGATATTTTCTTAGAGCAACACATGAACCTTAGCATACACAAGTTAGTCACTCAAAGAGATGATGAGTGAGAGATAGATAGAGAATAGGAAAATTTCCAAAGTGTAACAGTAAGTTAAGATGCTTATCCACACTGTCGTATATTCCAATGTCAAATCATAGTGTGTGAATATGATACAAACTAATAGTATCTGAATTTAGGGAGAAATAAGAATTAGATAGAAGAGATTGTGTGCCTAGGAGGTATGAAGAGTGTGTGTGTGGGAGAGAGAGAGAGAGAGAGAGTTTGGAGAATATGAATAGTTTAGAGTTTTTTTACAACAAACCTGAATGTCCATTAACTTAAATCAGAAACTAGTGGATGAAAAAGTGAGGAGAAATAGAATTTCTACTCATAGTAACTCTGCAAGTGATGTTGATGGTTGGCTAAAACAAAATCCTCCATGTATCTCCAGATGCAGAGTACACCTCCTCCAAGTGTGTAAGAACACTCCTCCTAGTAGAGAACCTCCCTGATCACCAAGTGTAGAGCCTTAAAATCCTTGAGTGATGATCTAAAGTGTGACCATGATCTTCCTTGTATAGGTTTTATGTCTTATGATCTCAACCACAAGACCCATGCTAAAAAACTATCGTGCAAAACAACGCTAATCAAAAATCACTCACAAACTAATATCACTATGTTTTCCATGTTGCCACCATTTTCGTGTTGCACACGCTGGGAATTGAACCCGAGTGGGTTTTTTACAAGGCATATAAGCTACCCAAGAATTCCCATGCTTTTTCTTGTGGGGATTCTACTAAAGTCTTTAGTATATGCTAGAATATTGGACTATTGGACATTGCTTCCAACAATCCCCCTTCAATGCAATAAAGATACATGGTTTAATACGTGAAAAACTTCCTATGACTCTTTCTGGTCAATGCTTTGCTAAAAATATTTGCAATAACTAAAAGACCTTTATGAATTGTGATGACTTGGGAAATAACATAGCATAATTGGAAGTTCCCTTCAAATATTTGAAAATTCTCTTAATTGAATTCCATTGAATCTTGAGATGAATGTGCATAAATCTAAATTGAACTAAAAATTGAATACATAGGTCACTAAACTTCAAAATGTGTGATTGATCTTTGAACTTTGAAATGTGTGGCTGAATCGGCCCACCAACTTTGAGCTTCAAAATATGTGATTGAACTGAATCACAAACTCTGAGCTTCAAAAATATGTGACTGAACTAAATCACCAACTTTCATGCTTGCATTGGCTAGTTGTCTCCTTAGATGAGCTTTCCTAGCAGGGTTTCTGCTATGATTGAGATTCTCAAGCCAGATGAGAGGTTCTACATGACTTGATTTGGGGTATAATATGCCTCTTGACTCCCATAGCAATATATGAAAGTGCTTGTGCATCCCTTGAATCCCATCTGATTGCTCTGCTATAGGAAGTAATCTGGTAGTAGTATTGACTCCTGATGATGAAGTAGTTTCTTCTTCTTCACTAACCACCTGTTGAGTAGAATAAGGAACAACAAGTCTTCTAGAAGATGAAGTAGCTTCTTCTCTGACTTTTCTTGGCCTTGGATAAGTGAAATTGACAATATTCCATAAGTCCTTTGATACTAACATATTCATTATCATAAAACTCCACATTGGATAATTAGACATTCCCTCAAGCTTGTCTGCATTCTCAACTCTATAATCACTCATCTTGTTAAGGTTTTATGTCAACTATGCTTTGATACCAAATGTTCAAAGTGGGGTGGGCCTCAATAACAATTAATCATAGGTTTACATGATCTTCCAACACATGAACCTTATCGAACACACCTTAATCACTCAAAAAGATGATGAATAAGAGATAGAGAGAGAATAGGTAAATTTTCAAAGTGTACCATAAGCTAAGATACTCATCTACACTCTCTTATATTCTAATGGCAAATCACAATGTGTGAATATGATACAAACTGACAATATCTAAATCTAGGCAGAAATAGGAAGTAGATACAAGAGATTGTGTACCTAAGAGGTATGGAGAGTGTGCGTGGTTTGCTCAAACCCATGGAGTGGACTATGAAGAAACCTTTTCACCTGTGGCAAAGATGCAAACAATTAGGGTTTTGGTAACTGTTGCTGCTTCCAAGAATTGGAACATATATCAGTTAGATGTCAAGAATGCATTCTTAAATGGATGGATATTAGAAGAAGTTATATGGCATAACCATCACGGTTTGAAGATAAAGGCAAATCAGGTTATGTATGCAAGCTAAAGAAGGCACTTTATTCCTTAAAGCAAGCTCCTAGAGCTTGGAACCATAGGCTTGTTACTTATTTGCAGGAAATCAAGGAGAAATGAAGACCAAGCATGTTAGGCTTGAGGGGGAGTTGTTGGTGCAATAGAAACCAAGCCAACATACTTGGTTAATTAGCATAACTCTTATGGGACTCTATATGATCGACCTCTTGTAAAAGTCCTTCTCATTTACCTTTGTAAAAGTGCCCTACAACCACGAGGGAGTTAGAAAACATCAAATCTCGAAGTATTTTGTAGTTGAGTAATGAGGGAATATATCCTATACTTTAGGATTCACTTTTAGGTGAACTCTTGAATTTGAATTCAAAAGTTTGACTTCAAACTCAACTTTAAAAGAAGGATCAAACACCCGTGTGCTATCTCAATTCTATGAGATCATTAGAGAAGACATATTGTGATTTTGAAGATCTCAATATGTATCTCACTCACACTTCTAACATTGTGCAATTGATCATTGCCAATGACATTGTATGTGTACATGTTTTAATATATACATTTTATCATACCTTCACTTCTCTTCTCTGTCATGACTACATTAGAACAGTGATCTTCTCAGAGCTTGTTCTCAGTGCATGATTGATCATTTGCAAGGGTTTAAAGCATGATATGTTCATTGTCATTATTCATCTCAGTCATGAGATATTAGCATAACATTGCTCTCTAGTCTGTTAACTGATGCACCTTGAAAATGTCAAAAATGTTTTGTGTTTTGCTAAACATCATTCTCAGTGCGTAGTCCATCATTTTTTATGAAATCACTCATGATTGGTAGCTATTTAAGTTAATTAGATTGCCCCAAAATGAGTTAAGCTAATTGCTACTATGCTCAGAGAATTGTTCAAAATATTGGATAGGTCTAGAGACAAGAATAGCAAGTTTTTTAATCTTGGATCAATTCATACCTATCTGTTTTAATCCTTTGATTAGTGGATCGTGTTCCAAGAATCATATATGATTATTTATCATCATTAGCTAGCTAAAGAGGTCCACTACACTCTCCAGCAATTCTTCTTGGCAGGTGTGAAGCAGGATTAAGCAACATCACTTCATCTCTGAAGACTATCCACCATCTCCTCCAACATTTCTCAACACCTAAATCAAAAACATATGTTGTGAAATAAATGCCCATTAGCACACCAAAAATTACCAATTCATGGAGCTAACAAGAATTGTTATGTATCAAGCAAAGTATGTTGAAAAACTACTTCAACATTTTGACTTTGAGCATTGCAAGCCAATTTCCACACCACGTGAGATAGGATTTAGGTTCTAATTGAGGATTCCAATGATGCATTTGACACTTCTCTTTATCAGCAAGTTGTGGGATGTGTTGTGTATCCATGCAACATAAGGTCAGATATACAGTATGTAGTTTCCTTGTTGAGTCGATTCATGCATAGCCATGGCACTAAGCATTGGCAAGTAGTGAAACATGTGTTTAGATATCTCAAAGGCACTTTGAGTTTAGGTCTCTTTTATGGAAGATATATTCAGCCATGCTTGCATGCTTTAACAGATAGTGATTTGTTGTTATGATACTTGTGTGTCCACTAGTGGTAATTGCTTTTTCCTTGGAATCTCATGCATATCTTGGTTGAGTAAGAAGCAACCTACAGTGGTGACATCGAGTTGTGAAGCTCAGTAGAGGGCATTTTTCACAGCTACAATGGCGTGCATATGGCTGAGATGCCTATTGATGGACCTTTGCATGGAGATTGATGTTGCTACGCACATTCTCACTGATAGTCAAAGTGCATTGGCTATTGCATGAAATCCAATGTTTCATGCACAGACCAAACATATTGAGGTGCATTATCACTATGTGAGAGAGTGAATTCATGTAGGAGATATTGATTTGGTATATGTGCCTACACAAGATAATATGGCAGACATATTCACCAAAGCTCTTCCATGCGAAAATTTTGAAGCATTTCATAGAGCTTTAGGCTTATTACCTTATGGGGGCTGATCTATCACTCCTTGTATGTCTTCACATCATTCGCTTGAGGGGGTTTATTACACTTATGTGTTCCTCGAGTATCTTTGATGTGAACCTTTTCCCTATACATGGGCACTTTTACTCTAGTGCTAGCTAGAGGTTTTCTCCCCATGTTACCCCATACATGATTCACTCATATGTGGTGGTACTTTGTAGAGATATTATTCAGCTCTTACTTCATTTTTGAACATCACATCAATAGAGAGATCTATTCCAACCATCTGTCTTCTTCGTGTGTCTTGTTACATTTGTGCTTTTTGTGTGTGCTTCTTGTGTGTCTCTCGCACTTCTACACACACCCAACACTTTGTACTATTTTTTGAATACATTTTTCCAATAATTTGCATGAGGTTCTTAATATATGTGTCTTCATGTCACACCATAATAAGATTTTGTTTTATTTTAAGTTGCATGGAATATTAAGACAGTAAATAGAAAATATGTTAAAAGCAAAAAGATTTTGGAGATGAAAGCTTCATCTATCCATAACTTTTACATCAAAGTTTTCCAACATGTGGGATACAATGAATATAAACCCTTCAAAGTATGTTTGTACATATCTATCTATGATACATTATATAAATGGATAGTTACCATTTGAGCAAAAGGAAGCATGATGCACCAAAAAAGAAGTCTATGGAAAAGTTATCTTTTTCTTCATATCTTCCTTTTTCTTTGGAGTAACTTTCTATGAAGAGGCTTCACCTATAGTATGCATCTTTTTCGTGCCATATATGAGTGGAATATGTACTAGAAGACTTTTTCTAGTTTATTTTTGGATGGATAAACTCATATTCTTTTTAAGATCCTCTAGTTGGAGGTGGAGAATTCGGATCATAAGGAAAAATAGCATCCTTCATGTGTAGCTTATTTCTTTTTTCCTCACCTAGTATAAGCACACATTTGGATATTCATGTATATCCATACCAAGAATCCCAAACTTTGACTCTGTGCGTCTCCATTCATTGGCTATAGTTCTCCATCCATTGGCTATAGTTCTCCATCCATAAGATTGGAATCTCTTTGCAAGGGCATAAATTTTTTATGTATACAAAAGGTTTCTTTTCATCAATGTTTGCCAACTTTGGAGACATTTTATTTAGTTTCACCTTCATGGCTTTGGTAACATTCCAAAGAATAAAGGCATTGAGTTTCATTAAACAATATATGTATATGCCAAAACCATTTATTTGAAAAATTTATAGAGTAAGAACATAACATTTTTTAGTTTCGATGCAATGATTGCAAGAACTTCATGAAAATTGCTTAATTCATGACCAAAACCATTATTATAAGGCTCTAATGCCTCTAAAATCAATCAACTATTATTAAGGAAAGAGGAAAAAGAATCCATATATGATCAAAAATGCTTTTCAATATAAGGATAAATAATGTAGGTGGACTCTAAAGTGACTGATTGAACAAAGAATAGATTCCTTCCAATATTTTCTAGACTTCCTTGATATAGGCGCGTAAAAAATGAGCATCTAATGAGATACCAAGCAGTTTGACTTGTAAATAAGAACATAATTTTCACATGTAAATAAGAGTGTTCTACATCATAAACGACATTGGATCATGCTATAAAATGTTTATGGATCTTGCCATGGCATTTTATACTTCTATGGATGATATGTCTTTGAAAACTCTCATGAATAGAAGCTTTGGTATTAGTATCCCAACTAATTATTGTCTTTTTTTATCTCCTATAGAGACTCAATTTCATACTTTTCTTTCTTTGTCACCTACGCCTTTTGAGTTTGCAAATATTTCTTCATGTGATCTTTCTTTTTGTCTTATATTTTCATCATTTTTGGTACCCATCGTTAGCAAGAGGGATTGGAGGGTTTGTATAAAATTTAATTATAGGAGAAAATTCAAGCAATATTTATAACTTTGTCCTATTTATAACCTTATCACTACTAAATATTTGATCTAAAGAAATAATGCGTAAGGTGAACCATACAGCGTGAATAGGAGGGGTCAAACAATGCCCAATCCCCTTTGTTCATATTGTATGTTGTGTGTGCCTTAGAAATTTTGTGAAGAAGAACATGTATGGAATGCTTTTTATAAGCATATAAATGCTTAGAAGCACACAAAAACGTATTTGGTTTGGAGAAAGGATGAATAAGGCACACATGATCATATGATGGAAATGGGAGGAGGAAAAACTCTAATCATGTCATATGGTTGTGTGTGTCTTAGAAGTTATATGAAGAAGATAACAATGCAATAATTTCTATAAACCTACGAATGCTTACAATAACATAAAATTGTGTTTGATCTAGGGTAACAATGCATAATGTGCAAGCATATGATGCAAGTAGGAGGGATTTGGGCATTATGAAAGAACTTGGAGAAGCTTCTAGAAGGTAGAAAAGTGAGTTTTGAAGCGATGAAGTTTGGTCCAGTCAACCGGCACAAGACTAGCCCTTGAGCTTATGGAAACTCAAATAGACCTTATAGGCATGCTATAAGTGCAATAAAATGCACTACCTACTTTGGAGCATGGAGGAGAAAGAGTCAATACAAAACAGATAGGTTTGTGCATCGACTAGCTCAAAAACTTACTATCTATGGATGAGACAATGAATTTCAAATCCTTATAGCGACATAGGGTTGATACATATAATGCACAATTAGAAAAAATCCTTTTATGGAGTGATACACATAGGGTTGAGTGTATATAATGCACAATATTATATGTAATAAGCAAAATATGCTTTTGGAATGAATCAGACACTCAATGGTCGTACCTCCTATTTTTCAGGGATACCATAGATTGACCCCGAGACAAAAAAATTGAGATTTCTCCCAATCTATTGAACCAAATGGTATGAAACTTTACAGGCATAAACTAGACACTTATATCCAATGAGACATCTCTCATCCAATTTGGAGCTCTGTAGAGAGAGCAGCAGTCTCTCCAAGCTTACTATTGGCGAAGAAGATGATGCAGAAAAATGAAGGAGCAAGACAATGATGTCACAAGTGTATGTATATTACTTCCATGTATTGTACAAGTGATTTGAAGTCTTTATATAGAATTATGAAGTGCTCCACGAATTAGATGGATTTTGAATTCAAATGAAGGTGGGAAAGGTTGTTGGAGGGAATCAATCCACTTTCCTACAATCTAAGAAAAGTGAAGATCTTGTTTGATCTACTTTTAGTTGATTGTTTGATTGATTTGATTGCAAGTCAACCACCAAAATTCATGGAAGTTTAGCTCTCTCTTTTAACTTTTACATGTGTAAAGCTCTAGGCTTTTACAATGCTAAAAGATCCATGAGAAATCTTCTAAAAAAATACAATAAGTGAGCATAAGAAATAGAACTCTCCAACGGATATTCTTTCAACATAATCCAAGCGATAGCTTTTGATGTAGATCAAATCCACCTCAAGCATAGTGTAAGATTGATTTTCCAACAGCTCCCCCTCAAGCTAAAGTATGCTTGAGTCTGCATTCTCTAATAGGTTGAATACCTGCCATAGCTTTGGATCTATAAAGCTTTATTCCATCGAGTCCCTTCGTTATCATATCTACTACTTGCTTTTCAGTTGGAACAAAAGAAATGTCAATCTCCTTTGCCATGAGATTCTCTTTGATGAATTTTTAATGCACATCTATGTGTTTGGTTTTTGCATGGAAAATAGGGTTTGCTACTAGATGCATGGAACTTACATTATCTCCAAATATGTGAGGTTTGGAACTCACAAATCCCAAATTTGTATACAATGCTTTTAACCATATTGCCTCTTGAGTTGCTATGGTCAACCCTCTGTACTCTGCTTCAGTTGAGGATAAAGCAGTTGTAGGTTGCTTCTTGGAACTCCATGACACTAGTTTTGAACTTAAAAATGCTAAGTAACAAGAGGTACTTCTTCTATCATCCTTAGCTCCTACCCAATTTCCATTTGAATAGATTTTGATATCCAAATCTGAAGAGTAAGGATAGAATATACCTTCATTGATTGTACCTTTGAGGTATTTAAGTACTCTCTTAGCTGCATCCATGTGTGGTCTTCTAGGTGAGTGCATGAATTGAGTAAGCACTCTAAAACTATATGAGATGTCTGCCCTTGTATGAGTAGCATAGATCAAGTTACCTACCAAGCTTTGATATTCTTTCATGTCTTCAATTTTCTCACCTTCATAAACACTAAGTTTATGATTCATCTCCAAAGGTTTAACATTCTCCATTTTGAACTTGAGAAGTATATCCTGAATGTATTTTCTTTGATTCAAATACATTCCTTCATATGTTTATATCACCTCCATACCTAGGAAATATATGAGCTCACCTAAATCACTAATTTTGAACTCCTGTTGCGTGTGTCTCTTGATCCTTTGAATGCCATTCAGATCATCACCTATCAGAATAATATCGTCTACATGTACACATAGATAGATGACCTCATTGTGATCCCTTTTGATGAATAGAGAAGGATCTGAGTTGCTAGGTTTGAACTCTTGATCTTGAAGGTTTGAAACTAACCTGTAATTCCAAGCTCTAGGAGCTTGTTTCAATCCATACAATGCTTTCTTAAGTCTACAAACATAAGATGTATGATTAGGGTTTTGAAAACCTAGAGGTTGTGACATGTATACCTCTTCATTGATCCAACCATTTAGAAATGCATTTTTTACATCAAGTTGGAGAAGTATCCAATTTCTTGCAGCAGCCACACTTATCAATGTTCTGATTGTAGTCATCTTTGCAACTGGTGAGAATGTTTCCTCATAGTCTATACCATGAGTCTGTGAGCATCCTTTGGCAACTAATCTTTCCTTATCCTGCAAACTGATCCATTTGAGTTTCTTTTAACTTTATGTACCCATCTGCAACCAATTACCTTTTGATTTGGTGACATTGGAACCAAATCTCAAGTGTCCATCTCCTTCAATGCATCTATTTCTTCTTTCATGGTCTTTTCCCAATTACGGTTTCCCTTTGCCTCTTCATAGGTTGATGGTTCTTCTGAAATTGAATCTTTTGCCAAGTAGATTGAATGCTTTGTAACAAATGTGGAATATTATCCATACCTTTCTGGTTGTTTCTTCTCTCTTGGTGATCTTCTAGGTGCTTCTTTGGAGCATTATCCAACCTCTTGCATCTTTGGTTTGCCTCTTGACTTCCATAGTTGGTAATCCTTTTCTCTTTCTTCTTGGCCAATGTCTATATCACTTCTTGGATTGTGGACTTGTGTATCATGCTTGCTTCCTAATTGATGAGAATCAGAATCAAGATCATATGGTAGAATTACCTTTTTTTTGTCTTCATCATACCAAGACCTATGTTCTTCAAACACAACATTGTCTACTTGTAGTGAATTGCTTGGTTGAAGGATTATAGAACTTGTAACCCATCTGAGTTGAATCATATCCAATAAACACTGCCTTTGTTGGCCTTTCATCTATCTTACCTCTTATTTGCAATGGTACATGAACATAAGCTAAACAACCAAACACCTTGCAATGTCCAAGACTAGGTTTATCTCCATGCCATGCTTCATAAGGAGCCATACCCTGAAGTGATTTTGTTGGTAGTCTATTGACAAGGTACACAGCAGTTGAAATAGCCTCTGCCCATAGATAATGTATCAACCTCTTCTCTTCAAGCATTGTCCTGGCTGATACAACCAATCTCTTGTTTCTCCTCTCTGCAATTCCATTCAGTTGAGGAGAGTACCTTGTAGTCACTTCCCTTTTGATACCTTTATCCTGCAAGAACGCATCAAAATCTTTGGAGAAGTACTCTTCCCTCCATCATATCTAAGATTCTTGAGTGATCTACCTGTATGATTCTCCACATATGCTAGATACTTTTTGAAGCAATCAAATACTTCATTCTTACTCTTGATGAAGTATAGAATAGTCCATCTACTATGGTCATCAGTAACTGAGACATAATACCTTGATCTTGCCAATGAAGGTTCTTGACTTGGTCCCCATACATCTGTATGTACTAAGTCCAATAAGTTGTTGTGGATGTATCCTTTGTGGTTGAATGGTTGTCTTTGTGCATTCCCAATCTAACATGCATCACACCTATTGATCATGTGTTGCTTTGATATGTTTGGCATACCTAGAACACTTTGATCCCTACATATATCCTTCAAGGTTCTTTCATTCACATGAGCAAGTCTCTCATGCCACACTTCAAGCTCACTTAGGGTTTGAGACCCAAAAGTGAATAGAGCTATGTTCTTGGTTTCTCCTACTTCAAAAGTAAAGAGCCTACCATGCTTCTTACCTTTGGCTATCTTCTTAAAGCCTTGACATGGATCTTCCACAAAAGCTCCATTTGGGTGAACCTAACTTGGAAGACTTTTTCAACTATTTGGCCTATACTTATTACGTTTTTAGTGATAGTGGTTACATAGAGAACCTTACTCAGTATGTTTGTCCTGCCATTGGAAGCTTTGACATTACCAATCTTCTCCACATTGTGCTTTATGGCATCCCCTGTCTGTACTTCATGTCTATGCTTTGGATTTTCCAAATCAGATAGAAGAGCAATGTTGCCTGCAACATGATTTGAACATCGTGAATCTATGTAGAATAAATGATCATCTTCTTTACCTTCTTTGTGGCTTAGATTCATAAATAGCAATGATTCTTCATGTGCTTGATCTTCTGAATAATTGTTGAAGTCCCTTCTATTATAGCCTCTATTGTTATTGTTGAAGTTGTGTCCACCTGTGCCTCTACTGCTTCCATATCCACCTCTTCCACTTCCTTTCTGGGTCTTCCCATTGAACCAGCAATTTTAAGTGTTATGGTTGGTCTTATCGTAGATGGCACAAGGTTGAACATTTTGACTTTTGCACAAGAGTATAAGGAATAAGCAAAATATGATTTTGGAATGAATCAGACACTCAATGGTGGTACCTCCTATTTTTCAGGAATACGTAGAGATTGTCGTGAGATACAAAAGATTGAGATTTCACCAAATTTACAGAACCAAATGCTATGAGAATTTACAAGCATAAACTAGACGCTTATTCCTTTCGAATGAGCCATGCTCATCCAATTTGGAGCTCTGTAGAGAGAGCACCAGCCTCTCCAAGCTTACTATTGATGAAGAAGATGATGCAAAAAAATGAAGGAGCAAGACAATGATGGTCACGTGTATCTATATTGCTTCCATGTATTTTACAAGTGATTTTAAGTCTTTATATAGACTTATGAAGTGCTCCACGGGTTCTACAAGTGGATTTTGAATTTAAATGAAGGTGGGAAAGGTTTTTGGAGGGAATCAATTCACTTTCCTACAATCTAGGAAAAGTGAAGATCTAGTTTGATGTACTTTTAGTTGATTAATTGATCGATTTGGTTGCAAATCAACCACCAAAAATTCATGGAATTTTAGCTCTCTCTTTCTACTTTTACATATGTAAATCTAACATCTTTTACAATGGTAAAGGAAAATGCAACCATACGATGTGAATATGTGGATTGGACATTGTTTGTGTTGTATTTTGAGGTCTGTGGAAGCACATGAACAACACAAGGAAGAAGAAGAAGCTTGAAGCACAACACAATGTTGAATGTATTATCAAGTGAATGTAAAAAGATAAGTGACCCATTAGGATTATAGATGTATATACAAGCCAGGGGACAAAAGACCTCCCAAACAAGAAAAAAAAACAATTCCTCGGTGGTCCTAAGTGTGTCCACATACATCACTACCAAAATATATCAATAAATCCCCCTTATGAGTTATCCAATGAACAAGAAGTTGGCGCTCATGTATAAGGAAGTGCTAAGCTATGTGGAAAGAACTAAATTTGTTGTAACATCAAGCTTACACTATAATTGAGGTGAATTTGATCCACATCAAAAAGATATCGTTTGGATTATGTCAAAATATCCATTGAAGTCTTCTTTTACTTATGCTCATTTATTGTAATTTTTTATAAGATTTTTTATGAATCATTTACCAATGTAAAAGCCTAGAGCTTTAAACATGTAAAAGGAGAAGAAGAGATCTCAAATTCTAGGAATTCGAGGTGGTTGAGCTTCACAATCAATGAATCAATCAATCACCTAAAAGTAGATCAAATTAGATCTTCACTTTTCCTAGATTGTAGGAAAGTGAATTGATTCTCTTCAACAACTAATCTCACCTTTATTTGAATTTAAAATCCACTTGTAAAAGTCTTGGAACACTTCAAGAGTCTATATAAAGAATTCAAATCACTTGTACATTACATGAAAGCAATATACATACATTTTTTGCCATCACTGTTTTGCTCCTTCATTTCTCTACATCATCTTCTTCACCAACACTGAACTTGCAGAGGTGGATACTCTCTCTACAGAGCTTCAAATTGGATGGATAAGCATTAGTTGGAAATATAGTAGCCTCTAGTTTATGTGTACAAATTTTCAAAGCATTTGCTTCATTAGATTTGGAGAAATCTCAATTTTTTTCTGAGGGTCTATCTCTGCACAGCCCTAAAAAATAGGATGTACCACTATTGAGTGTGAAGTTCATTCGAGAAGCATATTTTTCTTATTAAATGTAATATTTTTCATTTTATACACTCAACCTTATGTGTATCATTCCTCAAAAAGTATTTTTTCCAATAGTAATCATGCTAGCTACTATGAGCATTTGAAGGTGAATGTTTCATCTAAAGATAGCACGCTTTTTGAGCTAGACAATGTGAAAACATATCTATTTTGTATCAACTCTTTCTCCTTGATGCTCTAAAATTCATAGTGGATTGTATCACATGCTATAAGGTCTATTTGAGTCTCCATAATCTCAAGGGCTCGTCTTGTGCTGGTTGGCTGGACCGAATTTTGTCACTTTGCAACTTACTTTTCTACCTCCTACATGCTTCTCCAAGTTCTTTTAGTGGCATCAAAGCTAGATCAAGATGGGTGATGAGTTTCCTTCAATGCTTGAGAAGCTTGATGAAACAACTATGGCAAATCCAAATGGAGGCCTATTTGCAAGGTAAAAATCTTTATGGAATTATAGCAAGTGATAAAGTTATGCCTACTTTAAGATCCAAAGGAGGACCTACACAAGAGGAGACAAATAAGCTCACACTTTGGTGTGCAAGGGATGCTCAAGCAAGGTCATACATCTATCTATCATTTTCTATTACCACATATTAGAGGATGCAAGACATATCAAGATACTTGGGATGCCCTAGAGACTTTCTCTTAGAGTTTGTTACAAAGGTCAAGGAGGTTGCTGATCAATTGGCATCCATTGGATAGCTGACTGAAGAAGAGGCCATCATGAGGTGAATTCTCAGGGATTAGAGGTGACAAACAATGGAAGTCTTTCACCACAACTCATAATCTCATCATGGATGTGCAAACTTCATACTTCAACATCTATCTTGGACAACTCTTCAATCAAGAGGTCAACAATAGCATAAAGGAAGGTAAATCCTATCACGGTAATTCAACTAGTGCTCTTTATGTAGATAAGAATGATAAGAAGTTGAAAGGCAAGAAGAAGGAAGACGATGAAGAGGATACTTCCCAAGCCAACTTTGCAAGCAAGAGCAAGTGGAAAGGAAAGAAGAAAGGACCAATGCATGATAAAACCAAAGGGCAAAATTTTCCACCTTATGCCATATGTGATAAGACCAATCACACCACTCAGAATTGTTGGTTCAATGGGACCTAGAAAGGAAATGGCAGAGGTGGGTATGGAATCAATAGAGGCAGAGGTGGACACATATTCAATAATAACAATAGAGGCCATAACATAAGGGACTACAACAATTAATCTAAAGATCAATAACATAAAGACTCATTGACTAATCTAAGCCATAAGGAAGGTAAAGAAGATAATCACTTGTTCTACATAGATTTGGGATGTTCAAATCATGCTGCATGCAACATTTCTCTTCTATCTAACTTGAAAAGTCCAAAGCATAGACATGAATTACAAATAGGGGATGACGCTAAGCACAATGTGGAGAAGATTGGTAATGTCAAATCTTCCAATGGTGGGAAAAACATTTTGAGTAAGGTTCTCTATGTACCCACTATCACTAAAAACCTAATAAGTGTAGGCCAAATAGTTGAAAAAAGCTTGCAAGTTAGGTTCACCCACATGGAGCTTTTGTGGAATATACATGTCAAGGCTTCAAGAAGTTAGCTAGAGGTGAAAGCATGGTAGTCTCGTTACTTTTGAAGTAGGAGAAACAAGGAACATAGCTATATTCAAATTTGGGTCTCAAACCCTAAGTGAGATTTAAGTGTAGCATAAGAAGCTAGCTCATGTGAATGAAAGAACTTTGAAGGATATATGTAGGGATCAAAGTGTTCTAAGACTTCCTAACATATCAAAGCAACACATGATCAACAGATGTGATGGATGTTACGTTGGGAAGGCACAAGGACAACCATCCAACCACAAAGGCCATTGGCAAGATCAAGGTATTATGTCTCATTTATTGATGAGCATAGTAGATAGACTATTCTTTACTTTATAAAAAGAAGAATGAAGTGCCTGATTGTTTCAATAGCACATGTGGAGAATCATACAAGTAGATCACTCATGAAGCTTAGATCTAGTGGAGGGGGAGAATACTTCTCCAAAGAGTTTGATGATTTCTTGCAGGATAAAGGTATCAAAAGGGAAGTGAATATCGGAACTCTCCTTAACTGAATAGAATTGCAAAGAGGAGAAACAAGACATTGGTTGGATCAGCCAGAAAAATGCTTGAAGAGAAGAGGTTGCCACATTATCTATGGGGAGAGGCTATTTCGATCGTTATGTACCTTGTCAATAGACTACCATCCAAATCACTTCAAGGTATGACTCCTTATGAAGCATGGCATGGAAGAATACCTAGTCTTGGACATTGCAAGGTGTTTGGTTCTTTAGCTAATGTTCATGTATCATCACAAATAAGAGGTAAGCTAGATGAAAGGGAAACAAAGGTAGTATTTATTGGGTATGACTCAACTCAGATGGGTTACAGGTTCTATAATCCTTCAACCAAGCAATTCACTACAAGTAGGGATATTGTGTTTAAACAAGAGAGGTCTTGGTATGATGAAGACAAACACGAGTTACTATATGATCTTGATTCTTATTCTCATCAATTAGGAAGCAAGCATGATACATAGGTCCAAGATCCAAGAAGTAATATAGATGGTGAAAAAGATGAAAGGGAAAAGGAATACAAAATATGGAAGTCAAGTGGCAAAGAAAATATGCACAAGTGTGGAGAATGCTCCAAGAAAGCCCGTCAAAGATCAACAAGGGAGAAGAAATAACCTGAAAGGTATGGATATGATTCCACATTTGTTAAAAAGCATTCACTCTACTTGGCAAAAGACTCAATTTCAAAAGAACCCTCAACCTATGAGGAGGCAAAGGGAAACCCTAATTGGGAAAAGGCCATGAAAGAAGAAATAGATGCATTGAAGGATATGGAGACTTGGGATTTGGTTTCAATGTTAGCCAAACAAAAGGTAATTGGTTGTAGATGGGTATAGAAACTCAAAAGAAATTCAAATGGATCAATTTGCAGGTACAAGGAAAGATTAGTTGTCAAAGGATGCTCACATACTCATGGTATAGACTATGAGGAAACATTCTCACCAGTTGCAAAGATGACTACAATCAGAACATTGATAAGTGTAGTTACTGCAAGAAATTGGAGACTCCTCCGACTTGATGTAAAAAAAGCATTTCTAAATGGTTGGATAAGTGAAAAGGTATATATGTCACAACCTCCACGTTTTGAAAAACCTAATCATGCATCTTATGTTTGCAAACTTAAGAAAGCATTGTATGGATTGAAACAAGCTCCTAGAGCTTGGAATTAGAGGTTGGTTACATACCTTCAAGATCAAGGGTTCAGATCTAGCAACTCAAATCCTTCTCTACTCATCAAAAGGGATCACAATGAGGTTATCTATCTATGTGTATACATAGATGACATAATTGTGATAGGTGATGATCTGAATGGAATTCAAAAGATCAGGAGACACATGCAAGAGGAGTTCAAAATCAGTGATTTAGGTGAGCTTACATTCTTCCTAGGTATGTAGGTCATATACAAAGATGAAGGAAGGTATTTGACTCCAAGGAGATACATTCAGGATCTACTTCTTAAGTTCAAAATGGAGAACACTAAACCTATAGGTACATCTTTGGGTATGAATCATAGACTTAGTGTTTATGAAGGTGAGAAAATTGAGGACGTTAAGAGTATCAAAGATTGGTAGGTAGCTTGATATATGTTACTCATACAAGGGCAGACATCTCGTATAGTGTAGGAGTGCTAAGCCAATTCATTCACTCACCAAGGAGACCAGACATGGATGCAGCTAAGAGAGTACTTAAGTACCTCAAAGGTATAATCAATGAAGGTATATTCTATCCATGCTCTTAAGATTTGGATATCAAAATCTATTCAGATGCAAATTGGGCAAGAGCTTAGGATGATAGAAGAAGTACCTTTAGTTACTTGGCATTCGTAGGTTTAAAGCTAGTGTCATAGAGTTCTAAGAAGCAACCAACAGTTGCTTTATCCTCAATTGAACCACAGTATAGAGCTTTGACCATAGAAACTCAAGAGGCAATATGTTTAAAAGCATTGTATATAGATTTTAGACTTGTGAGTTCCAAACCTCACATATTCGAAGATAATGTAAGTTCCATGCATCTAATAGCAAAACCTATTTTCCATGCAAGAACCAAACACATAGAGGTTCATTACCACTTCATAATGCAGAAGCTCATGGCAAAGGATATTGACATTTCTTTTGTTCCAACTAAAAAGTCCATTGAAGTGTTATTTTACTTATGCTCATTTATTGTATTTTTTTAAAAGTTGTTTTATGGATCATTTACCAATGAAAAATCCTAAGGCTTTACACATTTAAAAGGATAAGAAGAGAGCTCAAATTCCAAGAATTTGAGGTGGTTGAGCTTGACAATCAATGAATCAATCAAGCAACTAAAAGTAGATCAAATTAGGTCTTCACTTTTCCTAGATTATAGGAAAATGATTCTCTTTAAAAACTAATCCCACCTCCATTTGAATTTGAAATCCACTTGTAAAAATTGTGGAACACTTCAAAAGCCTATATAAAGAGTTCAAATCACATGTACATTACATGAAAGCAATATATATACATTTTTGGCCATCATTGTCTTGCTCCTTCATTTCTCTACATCATCTTCTTCAACAACAATAAACTTTCCGGGGTTGCTACTCTCTCTACAGAGCTCTAAATTGGATGAATGAGCATTCATTGGAAATTTATTAGTGTCTAGTTTATGTCTACAACTTTGCAAAGCATTTAGTTTAGTAAATTCGGAGAAATCTCAGTTTGTTTTTCTTGGGGTCTATCTCTACACAGCCCTGAAAAATAGGAGGTACCACTGTTGAGTGTCAAGTTCATTTGGAGAAATCTCAGTTTGTTTTTCTTGGGGTCTATCTCTACACAGCCCTGAAAAATAGGAGGTACCATTGTGGTGCTTGAAAGGTCTTGTTGCAATTATTTGTTTCCACTCTTCGGGACCCCCTTCTTTTGTGTTGTGGCCTGATGCATGTGAAGCCTGATACGTGCCCCTATGGGGCTTTGGGCAGAGGGTGGTTCTTTCTATTGAGCAGTTTTTCTTTTTTATTTTCTTCTTCTTCATCTTTTGCTTGATTCTCCTCTCTCTCCTTCCACAGGTCCCCCCTCTTGAACTCTGTCATCCCCGACAGGCTTTGGAAATTGATGGGAGTGCGTCTTGTATATCTTTTGCTTTGTATCATTTAGCAAATCTGCTTCACGATCATTAACTGCTTCCACTGTTCTGACTTGACTCCATCATGGGGTGCTTGTCTGTGGTCGGCAAAAAAACTAAGTTCATATGCCACAAGCCGTGCATTTAGGTTGGTAGACATATTTAGGAAGATTTCGAAATCTATTTTGAAAAAGCATGTGAAAAATGCTTCTTCAAAATTCTGCATGTAAGTGCTGGGCAAAAATATTAGTCTTGAGTAATAGGCCAATATAGTGAGTCGGTTTGGAATGATAGAAATGTCAAAAATAAGTATATCTGTTCCTTGATTAATGCCGATGAAGTTCAAAAATGTGTATTCTGCATGCTTGAAGGCTTTTAGTACTGTTAGGATCATTCTAAGTATTTTATTCATCAATTTCATAGTGAGATCGGGGACCTTGGCATATCGAGGAAACCAAAATTTGATTGTTCTCACCATGTACTCTTCCGTGGGGAGGTAGTTATGCGGCAGGCTTGGTAGCAAAGGAAAGTTGAGCCACTGTTTATTTATTTTACCTTGACACTGCAAGTCCCAAAACTCTGGCCAGTACCGTCGATGTGGCATAGGACAAAAAGATGGATTGACTTGTAGTAAATATGGTGCCTCTTGCCAATGCACCTGCAAGGTTGGATTTTTCTCTAGAAATTTTCGTCTCCAAATAGGATCAGCGGCTTCGAACTCCTATTGAGTATAATTAAAAGTGTTTGCAGTGAAGTTGACCTCGTGGTCTTCTTGATGTATCTTCTAGTCTTCCCTTTCATGATTCCATAAGGTAAGTTGAAGGTCTTCATGATCTTATTTAAATCTTTGCTTTTGATCTCAACCTCTTCCATGACTTTCACTACCTCGTTTTCAAAAATTTTTGTAAGACGGGACACCAGTAGTGCCCATTCTTTCTAACTTAATTCTATAGTATATGGCATTGGAGGTCATCAATTTCGTTTATAGCCTGCTCCCTTATTGGTGAATAAACTGTTGGGGGAAAAAGAGGGCATACCTCGGTCTCGTCAGTAGCTAGGGTGGATGGTAGCACTACTGGTGTCCCCAATTTATTTTCTTGTTCTAATTGTGCTCTGAGCTCTGCAATGATTTGATCTTTCTCTTCATGTTGTGTTTTACTAGTTTTGAGCTCATCTTCTAGTGTTGCCTTAGCTTTGCAAAGATCCTTACTTGATCAGCATCTTGAAGACATTGCTCTGTGTACTTTTTCTCTACCTCTTTCCACTTAAATTCCAATGTTTTTGTGTCTTCAACATATTTTGCTTCCCACTCAACCTGTTTCTAGGGCTCTTTTGCTAACCGTTCTTCCATTTCCAACAATTTAGCTTTCATTTCTTGTATGCCTTCACTGCCTATTATAGTGTTGTCAAATGGTTGGTTTAATAGAATGGAATTCATTAATTCCTTTTTCCTGACACATAGGTTGTGCACTTCATCCATATATGCTTTGATTTGATTTTCTAATAACCTGCTTCGGTTAGTCATGCGTACTTTCTCTGTGTCATATACTTCCTATTGTTGCTTCAATGTTTTTATTTCAGTTTGAAGTTCGGAGACAGACGTTGTTACCTCCTTCAGCTGTTCTTGGAGCATTAAGTTCTCTTATTTTATGTGAAGTAACTCGTTATGAGTGGCTATCAACTCAGTAGTTTTCCGTGTTAGCTCTTGTTGAGTACTTATGTTCTTGGTAAAGAGTTCTTCACTCATTAGTTGGAATCAATGTTTGGCCTCACATACAATTGCTTTTTCTTTATCTTCTTCCATCAATATGGTTTGAGTCGTCATGGCTATGTCGATCATATTTTTGACTACTCGCTTTAACTGATTTACGTGGACATTAAGCCATGTCATTGATATAATGGGATCTTCACCCATTTTCACATCTTTTCTTCATGCAACATGTAGTGTCTCTTGATTTGGCTACCGGATATGTACTTGCACTCTTGGCTCAGCCCTTTCAGTTGTTGTTGTTGTATCTTGTGCTTCGAATTCCTTAGATTGTACATTTGAGAATCAACTACCACATCCAAGCGTGATGGTTTAGCAACCACTCTGATTGGTATGGTGGGTTCTTGTTCTTCATGTACTCCGTCGATATCTTGTGCTTGCTTGGATTTATGACTATTTTGGACCTCGGAGGTGACACACCTATGAGAAATATCCTTGTTTGTTCATTCAATTGAATGGTGTGCATCCCTTCTGGTTGCTCATCAGTCGTCTCATGAGGTTGTTCCCTCTACACACTTCCTTTTTCCACTTGATTTTGTACTTGATTCAACCCATTCCATTCCTCGCTCACATGCTCATATGTGGGCATGTCAGTATTGAGTGTATCATGGTCTTGGGATGATTCATCTTCTGAGCTTGAGTCATTTAACCCCAATTCTTTGTACCTATCTAGTTGTGATATACTTTGCCTGATTGTGAGGGTCTTTGTCGCTTACTTGATTGGTAATACTGGTGATCTTGTGTTGTAAGTTTCACCTAACCTCTCGTATAAGCATGTGTTGCTTCTAATACCGTAGAAAGATCCCTTTTCGTGATGACTGGGGTTGTTGTTAATGGTACCTTTAGAAGTGTATGCATTCTCTTTGATTGTGAAGTTTCAAGTACCTCCTCTGTTTGGGCACGTTTTGTGCCTCTCATTGTGGTTTGTGAGCTAGTGCCAACCTTCCACTGTGGTAATACCTTTCTTTTTCTTGGGTACAATGGCGGTCTTTACATATTTTGACATTTCAGCCATTGAAGGCATAGGTCGCAAGCACTCTTTCATGTCTAAGGCCTGATAGATAAGTAATGTTAAAGTAGAGCTTCCATTTAAAAACTTTTTATGTCCCCATTTCTTTTTGGATTCAAAGATCCGCTCTTGGATGTACAGGGTCAAATTGATTTGGTTATCAATTTGCTTGACTACGTGGGACAGCAGTTGTAGTACCACTTTCTGTGGGGCAGTGTATCGATGCATATTTGGGAAACAAAAATGTTGATGCACGAGCTGTACTTCTTCTTCAATGTCGATTCTATTAATGTCCAAGAAGGTTCCTTTTCTTAGCCTCATGACTTTTTTCCTTTAGATCTGTGAGACCATCCTTGGTCCATCCAAATGTTTTCTTGATCAGCTCATGGGTGAATCTAATAGTTTGTGATTCTCCATTTCTATCTAATACCATAGCTTCTGGGATGGATGGCTTATCCAGTGTTGGACGTAGAGTATTCATTACTTGCATAAATCTTTGAAAGTCAGGCTTGTAGATTGGAAGTTTTAAATAAGCTTCTATTATAGCTTGTGTCCATACTTCCACTGTCCTTGGCATTTCATGCACAACTCTAAAGTCTTGAGTCATCACGAGGACTTGATGATCTCTATCCATGATTTTGATAGTAATGAGGAACAAATGTTTGCTTGTTGGTTGATCATCCTGGAGCCAGTTGTTGATTCTAGAGGAAACTCAAGTATTTCAGCATTATGAGTGGCTTCAGAATCAAAGGAAGCCTCTTGCATAGCTTCAGAGTTAGAGGAAGCCATCTACATTTAAACGATTGAAATGATTAGTGTCAAGCTTGGATGTGATTTGTTTTGGTGTTGTGATCGTTCACTCCATTTGCGTGTCCCCACTCACAAAGTGTACAAGGAACATAGTACTTGGTTTTTTTGTAAGTAGATTTTTCTTTTGCTGAAATGAAAACAGAAAAAAAATTAGTGACATAGCCGAGGCAATTTCCTTTTCGTTGATTATTATTATTATTATTTTATAGTACAAGGTGTTTTCTATTCATGTGGAGGGAAATGTGCACTTCTAGTGATATGGAGAGGCTGATGTGTCGAATGCATGGCCTTGTAATATGGACCTGTTATGCATACTCGAGGTGCATTTGACTCAACATGAGTGCAAGAGTAACTTCCTACCTTCATCCATGGTAATGCCTTTCTGACTTAATGTCATTCCAAAATCTACTTGTGTTTTCTGGAGTTATTCGATTTCTCTGTACTCTCACTCTCCACATGTATCGCTTTATAGTAGGAGCTATCGTTTTTTTGCGTAGTTGTCATTTCTTCATGTGAGCTCTTTGTTTCTTGGAAGGTTCCTTGAATTGATTTCGATTTCCATATAGCATTTGTGCTTGCTCCTTGGTGATCTTGATTGGTATCTTAAGTATCCATATTCGATTCCTTGAAGGTTGAGTTGCCCTTAATTTTTTTGGTATCCACGCTTGCATCATTTGTGGGGGCCAATCTTTGATCGATTGGTTAGTTCATTGTCACCTTTTATTGAATTCCCTTTGGTTCTCTTTCACCTGATTTTTATAGTTGTCTAACTGATCCTTGAGAATCCATATTTGCCGCATTCCTTTTCTCTTTGGTGGATGAACACGTGGCAATTCTGTTTTTGGTGGTGGGATTCTCTGTCTTTCACCAGTAATAAGAACCTTACCTTGTCCCTCAAGCTAGCTAGATTGAGATGAAGGGCTCAGTTGAGTGCCATGTATAAGAAGATTGGGGGTTTCTGGGTTTGGGTCAGAATCGGAAGCTAGTTGATTAGGGCTAGACAATGGTATAGATTCACATGCATTCATACATTCATCATTGTTAAACTTTAGTCAGACTGTCTTTAGAGGTTTCTCATCTAGTAGGCTAAAGACTTCTCTCTGTCCGATCTTAGCGGATATATAGCCTAAGGCTAACCGGATTCCCACCTCGAATTTGTATATCCAACCTTGACCTAGCGCTAATTCCTCTAACAGGTCCTAATCCTTACAAACTAGAAGCTTTTGTTGGATTGAATTATTACCCAAATGTAGGGATAGGATAACTTCTCCTAAACATTATATGGTGTTTCCTCCTATCCCTATTATATATGCCTTAGTTGGGTTAAGTGGTGCATTTAATTGTCGTGCTAATGAAAAGCATATACAACTTAATGTTGCCCTTGTATCAATCAATGCATCCACTAAGTGATGTTCCTCAGTTCCCACTCCTAGATTTAAGTAAGGTTGCCTGATTTGTCGTCCTACAGCTTTGGTCTTTGATGCCCTACAGTTGGCCATGGGTATTGGTTCCTCTCCTTCTCAATATCTTTCATCTCTCTCTCATCCATTCTTTTCACTTTCATATTCGTTCTAGTGCTTCAAGTCTTGCTTCTTCTCTAATTCTCGCATGCTCTTCCCTTTGGTTCCTTGCATTTAGAAGTCTACTCATCATCTCGTCTATTTAGGGTTCGAAGTATTTCTTCACGCGACAGCCACTTATATAATTGGGTAGAATTTCTCAATCTCCAATGGTAGAAATATGGTTGATTACCAATGGTCCATGTCCTCGCTTTCGCAATTTTTTTGTCTGTTGCTTTAAAGTGTATACCAGGACTAAATCACCTTCCTTGAGCCCCTTATCTTTAATGTGGGCATCATAATATTCTTTTTGTCGTCTCTTGGCTGCATAAATACCTGCTACTACATGTAATCTAGTCTCATGCAAACTTTCAAATTGATCCAATTGTTGAGACAATTTGTGTCCAGTCCACTCATATTTCTCAGCTACTCGAAGAGTAGGAATCAAGAAATCAATTGGTATGATTGCATTCTGACCATACACTAGATTGAATGGTGTGGTGCCAATAGCGGTCTTGTAGGAAACTCGAAAAGCCCATAAGGCATGATGTAATTGTTTATCCCAATCCGATTGTCTATTATTCACAATCTTAGTTAAAATGGTACATAACACCTTATGGAACTTTTTGCCTCTCCATTGGCTTGTGGGTGATATGGGGCTGATTTCTTATGAATTACTAGGAATTTGTTCATCAAAGTTTATATTACTTCGTTAATAAAGTGTGTGTCTCGAGCACTCACAATTTCAATGGGTAACCCGAATCTTGTAAATATGTTTTCAAATAGAAACTTTGCAATGGTTCTTGCATCGTTCTTCTTTGTGGCCTTTGCTTCTACCCATTTGGTCAAATAGTATGTGGCTACTATTATGTACTCGGCATGAGAACCTTTAGTAGGTGGACTAATTGGTCCGACAAAATCGATACCCCACTTAGTGAAGGTTCTAGCACTAATCATAGGTCACAGTGGCATTTTGTCTCTTCATAAGGGATATTTCCTTCTTTGACATGCATCACACCTCTGAACATGCATTGTCATATCTTGATACAAAGTGGCCACCATAATCTGGCAAAAAGAATCATTTTTGCAGTTTTATCTGTTGAAAAATCACCTCCTATGGCTCCGGTATGGGCTATCTCTAAAACAGGGATATAGTCATCTTCATGTACACATAATCTTAATTGATTGTCCTATCCATGTTTAAATAGTTGTTTTCTTATAAGGAAATAATCTTTTCTTTGCTCCTCCAAAGCTCTTTTTCTTGTTAGGTTTGCTCCTTCCGGATATTCATGTGTCTTTAAAAATTTCACTAAGGGTAAACTCCATCTAGGTGCTATCATAGAATAACATAGGGTAGAGTTTTCCTCTGGTCTTTCCTCTTGACACGTACGACAACTTGTTACATGAGAATGAACATTTTTTTGCATCTCTGGCCAATACACTCCCAACTTTTTAGTTCTTGTAGCATACCACTGATACTTCTATGTTTCTTCCATGGATTTATGTGGGCGTGTCTTAACCACGTCTCTTGTTCTTCCTCATCTAAACACCTCAAAAGAATTCCATAAGAATCTTGATTATATAGGCTTCCCACCATGATGTGGAGATTCCTCGTCTTCCATATTTTTTTGGTTTTATCTGAATTAATCCTATGACTAGGTCCATGCATGAGTATAGGTATCAATTTTTAGCCCACTGTGGACAAACTTCCAAGTTAAAAAGATAGGTGTCAAGCAGATCATCCGCAACTCCAGTTCACACCAATATCCTTGTCTATGGGCAGTCTCTCCAGAATAGGGTTTCTATTTCTTGGCTCCGACAAAGCTTTCGTAAGTTCCTTGAGGGTTCTCGGAGGTGGTTCCCTAGTCTTTGGGGGGAAACACTAGAATGCCTTGATATCTTAATTGAGATCTTTCTAGATCCATCATAGGCCAATAATGTCTCATATTCCTATCAACATAGGTGATTTGAGAGAGATCCTCAGGATCCTATGACTCATAATTGTGACAGGGTTTCTACTTTCTTCCCACAAAGATGAATGGGCTTGTAGTAGCTTCTCCATCCCAGGTACCATATATACATCCATCACTGCATCATCTTGAGGGATTTTGTCACCTCTCCAAACTCTTTTCACCTTACACTTACCTCGGGGTGTAGAAATCCTATCTTCGTTATTCTCCCCATTAGGATGATCTATGTCCTTGGTTTCCCATTGTTCACTTATGGTTTTAGGACAATCTGTCATTGCATACATTACTCCCCTTTTGTCCATGTAGAATCCTCCTTCATATTTCACAGAAGGTCGAGGAACAATCTCAGATTCGCTCACTTTCTTCATTTTGCCACTGATCTATTTAAACCATCTATGTAGATTGGCAAATCATGTTGATTGGTGTTCACATACTCGAGAGAGGTCCTATATTCTCCTTAAATTATGGACATGAACCCTGCCAAGGGCACGGATCTACGCATGTCTTCAGAAGCCATTCTAGCTTCTTCGTCTGACTCACTAGAGGTGTTAGAGTAATGGAATTGGCACTAGGTAGAATTACACTTCCTGCTGATGATATGACACTACCTTGGCTTCATAGGACACGTCTTGAGTGCACGTTCATTCACTGATCACCTAAGTTAGGTTAGTGGGTCTCCTGATTTGTGCTTACTCTAGGAGTTCATTTGGACCAATTTGATTTTTCTTTAATAGGCTTTCCAATTGTTCATACCATGATACACGACACTTGACCCTCTACGATACACGATACTAGACAAGGTCATGAAACACGATACATGATACTTGATTGAGATGATACACGATACTTCCCAAGGCCACGATACAAGATACTGAACTTGGAATGATACACGATACTTGATTGAGATGATACATGATACTGGACAAGGTCACGATACATGATACATGATACACGATACTGAACTTGGAACAATACACGATACACAATACACAAGAGTAATGATACATGATACCTAGAGTACAAAATGATACAGGATACTTGAGATACACAATACTCAATCTTCGCGATACATGATACTGGAGTTTCGTGATACATGATACCTAACAATCATCGTGATACACGATACTTGAATATCACGATACTCGATCCACAATACATGATACTTGGGTTTGCAATACAGGGGGATTACAGGTATCGGTGCTACATGATACCTGCCAAGTATCACGACACATGGGAATTCAAGTATCGTGATACTTGAACTAGACCAGTCATGATACTTGGACTTATCTCACTCAAATGAAGGAAATTTTTAGAAAAAAATATATGAATGTGCTCCTTGTGCACTCCTCTTCACCCCTATGTGCCTGTGGAAATCAACCTCTCACTCCATCCCACGATACCTCTCATACAATACCGATTGTGATCCCAGTCATGTTTTGTGTAGATCTGATTTGGTTACAAAGTGAGAATCCACTTAATCTCACCTCAATGATAATCTCTCCAAGATTGTCCACTGATTTGTTGCTCTAGAAGGTTGTAATATCTCGCGATATCTCTCCCATGATACTGATTGTCAGTGCTCCACGATACTTGCAGAGTATAAGTGAACTGTTAGATTTTTTTTTTGTTTTTATACCTGTGGTCTAACCCAAGGCTGAGAGGTACTAAAATGAAATTTTTTGGGATTTTTGGGACTCTACCTACCTACTGTTCTCCTATTCCTTCTTTTCTACTCTCTAATCCTACTCGCTCACTCTCACTCCTCTAGGTCTAACAACTTACTACACACACTTTCTAAGTGCAAAGTAATAAGTGCAATGAGAAATGACTCAACAAAGTAGAGTACTCACCTCTTCACAACTCGTACCTTCACCTACAAGGTCTTACCATCATGCAAGTACCTCGGTTGGACTCGTACTTCCCTAGCAACAGCACCAAAAAATGTGTGTACATAAGTGATGACTTAGGGACTTGTGACAAAAGAGACTATTCCTCTATCACTAGTGAGTACATATAGTGGGGATGAACACACATTTAAATATCAATCCGAGAAGTATCTTGAACCTAACCGAGTGTGTGAGGACATGCACTTACACAATGTTCAATGAAGTGGAATATCTACCATTGCATGCAGATGAGTGCCATCACTCACATTCATCACTTACACAGGTGGAAATGGTGTTGTGATACATGAAACAGTAGTAAGTACAAAAACAGACTTTTCTCTCAGCTCCAAACTCGGAATATGGTCAATAGCAGGTTCATTGCAAAGCTCTCAATGAGACCCATCCAATGACAGTATTCTTATCCAATTTTGATAGACTTGATTCAAGTTATGGACAAAAAAATGAGTTGCGCAACTCTCCTAGTCTCGCCACGCACCTCATCAAGCTTCACACACACATTACACACTTCAGAAAAGCAATCAAATGGGTAGACAACACTTCCATGCACTCAATTCAAGCTACAATCACACATGCAAGCTCACAAACAAGGAGATACAAGAGGAAGAAAAAGAACATTCGAATATCTCAGTTCTCTTCTACTCACAATGGCCAAAAGTTCTTACAAAGAGTCACCAAGTGACTTATATACATGTGCCCTAAAAATGGTCCTTTCACACAAGAGACCGTCACTTTTATTGGAAACTCTATTCTCCTACTATGTTGCAAGGATTATGATACAATGTTTAGGATTTATGCATCTAGAGGACTCCTCTAGTGCTTTTACATGGCTTCATGAGGTTTTTATAGGAACTTGAGGAAGAAAATTTATGCCCATAATTTGAAAATTTTCAGGGCTCCCTTTTCTATGCTTCTTTACTCTGCAACAAGGATTTTTTTCCAATTTTAAACATGCTACCTGCTATGAGCATTTGAAGTTGTTTGTTTTGTCCAAAGATAGCAAGTTTTTTGAGCTAGACAATGTGCAAACCTATTTGTTTTGTATCGACTCTTTATCTTTGATGATCCAAAGTACATAGTGGATTTTATTGCACTTATCACATGCATATAAGGTCTATTTAAGTCTCCATAAGCTTGAGGGTTGGTCATGTGTTGTTTGGTTGGACCAAACTTCATCACTTCGCAACTCACTTTTCTACCTCCTACAAGCTTCTCCAAGTTCTTTCACAATCCACAAAAGGAAGTAAGTCCAAATCTTTGCAAAAAGCTTCAAACTTCTCCCTAGGAAAAGCTTTTGTGAAAAGTTCTACATTATTATGCTATGTAGGAACATAAGCCAAATTGATCTCTCCAGTAGAGAACCTCTCTCTGGCATAATCATAGTGCACCTCAATGTGCTATGTGTGAGCATGGAACACAGTGTTCCTAACAACTACCAATGCACTCGCACTGTCAATAAAGATGGTGGCTGCAAAAGACTAACCAACACCCAAATCAGCCAAAAGTTGTTTGAGCCACACACACTCAATAGTCCCTGTGAAAGATGCCCTATACTTAGCCTCACAACTAGAAAAGGTCATAGTAGGTTGCTTCTTGCTCAACCAAGATATGAATGAGCTACCAAGCAGAAAGCAAAACCCATAAGTGGATACATAAGTCTCGTAACAACCACAATGTTTTTAGTATGTGGTTGATACAGACGATAGCCTTTACTTTCAAAATTATACCCAAAAAAAGTACATTTCTCTACTTTATCATCTAGTTTTCTCTATTGTTATTCAGGCACTAATGCATATGCCAAACAACCAAAGATACATAGATGATCAATAGATGGTGTGCGACCATGCCAAGCCTCATATGGAGTGATCCATTATAGTGTTTTGGTGGAACACCTATTAACTACAGTACACTTTCCTTTGAATGGCCAACGCCAAAGATGAAACTTTTTTCCAAGCTATATAAGTGCATTACAAGGAGAACATGGGAAATCCAAAATATTATCTATCACAAGTTCATAAGGCCCATAAAGAAAATCATACATAAATGAATCTCTACACTTTTATAGCTTTTTATGTCTCCCTCATCCTCTATGGTTTTTCTATTATTTAAATAATTTATTATCTATTCTAAGGAAAATATACTCTTGGGCATTTTTTGCATTACAAAAAAACATTATGCAAAGCAACGTGTTGTGAACGTAGCAAGGTTGCGAAGCTGTGAACCATTTGAACGCATTGTGATGCAACTAAGGTTAACGTTTTGTAAACAAAAACTTATGGAGATGAAGAAAACCTATATGGTATTAGAGCTAAAGAAACCTATACAGTGTTAGAGCTTAAGAAAATCGTAAAGCCGCTTAAGAAAACTCTATAACTTAGTATTACTAAGCTCCTATTGAGGCTAAATTTTACCAGTTAGGCACCATGCGACTAATACATTTACATAACATATTATCCCAAAATTTTTTACTTATCAATATTATTAAGCTCCTATCAAGCTAGATTTTATTGGTTAGGCGCTAAAGAAAATTGATTAGGGAATGGCTGTGCTAAAGTTTTCTAGCACCCGACCTAAGTTTAAGTGAGACTCGTTTACTCATGGTAAGAGATAATAAATGTTGTAAATGTAATAGGTTAAAAGTTTAGGTAAATGTTTCCTAGAATTAGTTTACATTTACCTATTTGGTTTTCTTTAGTGCTAATACCTATATGCTTAAGCCTAGCTATGCTATGTCTTTACCATTAGATAGTAGTGCTAAATTTTACCTTAATAGTATTAGGGAAAAAAAATAGGGTTAAGCAAAAACTCGATTGTCAATGTTTCCTTTAGCGCAAAACCAAAAGGTCTAAAGTTTATTGTGCTAGTTTTCGTGTTTAGCTAATACCCTATCACACTAAAGGTTAAGCAAAACTTGATTAAATTTTTATGCATTAGTTCACCAGTTAGGTTCTTGTTGCTTAAGTTTGCTAAGTTGTAAACATTTTTTTTAGCACAAAATATTCATCATTAGGTATTAGCATAGCACCTTTTTAGGCTTAAGCAAAAACTATAGCACAAAACAGGACAAGACCTAACAGTTAAACACAAAAGGTTAAGGCATGCAAGGGATTCACCCAATCCATTATGGTCTTTGCTCTATGCCTAACCAAAAATATCTTAAGTCTTTATGGTTTACTTTACCCGTAGTACATTTTCGGTATTAGCATAGCTTGATAGGTAAATGGAAACTTTAGCATCTAATAGTAAACTATGCACATTTAGTTTTCTATCTCTCCTCTAGGTGTTATGCTAATACTAAGTTATAAACATATTAGTTTAAACGTTAATATTTAGAAAATCATTTCTATGGCATCCAACTTCCAATCATGGAGCTCAAGTAATCTCAATGTGGATTTTCTTACCCTCCTTATAGCATGCTTTCTAGATGCATACAAGTGTCGTGATGTCTCGAATATCACCGTCGATCCACCTCTCATAGCATCACTGGTAATTTCTTGAATCCATGCATTTAGGTTCGATGGAATATATCACTACCAAGCATCATTTTTCTATGGGAACCACTTAGAGACAACCCATTTTCTTGCAATAGAGAACCACATTAGTGTAGAAGAATTAGCATGTCAATCAGCTAACATGAGACCTCAAAGATGCCTTAGTGTTTTGAACCAGAGGAGGAGTAGACCCGATTCATCTGGCATTGTGGATGTTTTCAAGATAGAAAAGTCAAAACACAATGAGCCTTTCTTTTCATGGGAATACCGATGGAATAGCTGTAAATATCTAAGGGTGCGTTCACAGAGGGCGGCACTCTTTTTTTGAATCATAGTGAGTGCCATCCTCTACAATTCACATAGAGCGGTGGTAGTTTTAAGTATCAATGTGCATCTACGTAAAGTTATTGGTTGGCTAGAAAAACCAACCAATAAAAAGTCAATGTCAAAGCGGCACAAAAAAGTATTGAGGGGGAGTTCATCTCACTCTATGGTGAACTCGGAAGAGCTGAGTCTTTTCATAGACCAATAAGTGATCTCCACCTGGCAGCACAAAGTATGCCACTAGCCTGTGTGAACTCAATCTGATATTTTGCCAATTTGAATGATGTGATAGCATCAACTTGCCTGGTAGGATCTTTTGTTTATTAAAAGACACATTTTCCTCTTTTCACACCTCATCCTTGAACCCCTATGATACTGTTGGAGTTAGACATCTACGGAAGCATGCGAACAACACAAGGAAGAAGAAGAAGCTTGGAGCACAACACATAATGCTGAACGTATTACCACTAGAATGTACAAAGATAAGTAGCCCGTTAAGGCAATAAGCATATATACAAGCCGGGGGGAAAAAACCTCCTAAAGAGGGAAAAAAGTGCCCCATCGGTCCTAGAGTGTTCACACACATCACTACCTAAATATATCAACAAATACCCCTTGGGAGTGATGCGGTGAACAAGGAGCTATAAGGAAATGCCAAGCTATGTGGAATCAAACCACAAAAGGAAGTAAGCCCAAAGCTTTGCTGAAAGCTTCAAACTTCTCCCTAGGCAGAGCCTTTGTAAAAAGGTCTGCAATGTTCTCCTGCGTGGGCACATATGCCAAGCTGATCTCCCCAACAGAGAACCTCTCCCTGACATAATAATAATACACCTCAATGTGCTTAGTACGAGCATGGAACACAAGGTTTCTCACAACTTCCAATGTGCTCAGACTGTCAGTGAAGATGGTGGTGGCAGAAGACTGACCAACACCCAAATCAGCCATAAGGCATCTGAGCCACACACATTCAATAGTCGTTGTGAAAGCTGCCCTATACTCAGCCTCACAAATGGAAGTGGCCACAGTAGGTTGCTTCTTGCTCAACCAAGATATACATGAGCTACCAAGTATGAAGCAAAAACCACTAGTGGACACATGAATGTCATAGCAACGAGCCCAATCACTGTCAGATTTAGCATGCAAATCTGGCGGTAGTGATACCCCCTTGGGATAAAACAATCCAAAGTAGCTGGGTACCACTCAAGTAGCAAAAGATGCGCTTAACCACCTACCAATGCTTGACACCTGTGCAATGCATAAACTTGCTCATCTGTGAGACAACAAATTGAATATCTAGCCGAGTAACGCATAAGTAAATCAAGCATCCAACAGCTTGCTGATAGAGAACTGCATCAAATGCAATCATGAAGAATCAATCATAAACGTGTCTCCATAGGAGTGGCAATAGGCTTACAGTCCTCGAAGCTAAATGTTGCAATAATGCATCAATATATTTTGTTTGACACGAAGCCATTGTACCATCAACTTGCATAAATTGAATGGCCAAATAGTGATGCAAATGCACCAAATTAGACATCTCAAATGAGGCATGCAAATCAGCCTTAAAACCAGCAATATGCATGTCATGAGGACCAGTGAGCAGCATGTCATCAACATATACCACAATGATCAGAAGCACATCATTAGCACGCTTAACATATAAGCATCTTTCAGTTGGACTGTTCTCAAAACCATGTGCAATCAGATAGGCATGTATCTTTTCATACCAAGCACGTGGTGCTTGCTTTAAACCATATAATGCCTTCTTTAACATGCACACCTGGTTTTCATGACCTTTCTACACAAAGCCACGGGACTTAAAAACAGACACTTCTTCATGCAAGACACCATTCAGAAATGATGTTTTAATGTCCAACTGATGTACATTCCAACCATGATGAGCTGCAAGTGCATAGATGCTATGAACAGTAGCCATTCGACAAGTAGGAGCAAAGGTTTCATCAAAATCAATGCCTCTTTGCTGTGCATAATCCTTTGCAACAAGCCTAGCCTTATACCTGTCAACTGTTCCATCTGGTTTTCACTTTAGCTTGTATACCCACTTAGTGCCAATGGCCTTCTTGCAGGAGGCAAGTCACATAAAGACCATTTACCATTTTTCATGATAGCATCATATTCACATTGCATTGCAATCATCCAATGTTTTGAATTTTGTGCTTCATGAAATGAAACGGGTTCAGTCTCATCACAAAGACTAGAGGCAGCCATAGCATAGCAATCTCATGCAAAAGAGGCACTATGAGAGCCTGATCGAGTACAATATGACAGAGTGCATCTAATTTGTTATCACGCAAAGTCTGCACCAACCATTTTGGCATAGTTTTTGCCTCCTCAATATCAGCTCATTAACAAGTGCATCATGTAAATCTGCATGAGAAATGGAATGATCTGCATCATCACATGAAACATGTAAAGGCTGAGAAGTTGCCTCATTCGGACCAGCACTAGAATGTCCACCTATAAAAAGAGGCAGCAAAGTCTCATACATGTCTTTGGAGCTAACAAATGTCTCCTTAGTACATGAAAGCAATGGTTGAATAGCATCTTCCACAAAAACAACATCATGGCTAACCAGAATGCATTTAGTCTGTGGATGATTCATACCATAGCCTTGACTTTCAGAATTGTACCCTACAAAAATACATTTACTGCTTTATCATCCAATTTTCTACAATGTTGTTCAGGCACTAATGCATATGCCCGACAACCAAAAACACATAGATGAGCAACAGATGGCTTGCGACCATGCCAAGCCTCATATGGAGTGATAGACTGCAAGGCTTTAGTAGGACACCTGTTAAGTACATATGTTGCATACATGACAGCCTCACGCTAGAAACTATGTGGTAAAGCATGACTCTTGACCATACACCTCGCCATCTCCATGAGTGACCTGTTCTTTCATTCAACAACTCCATTTTGTTGAGGTGTATATGGAACTGTACACTGATGTTTTATCCCACCTTTAGCCAGAAATGCATTAAAGTCAAAAGACATATATTCCCCCCCTCGATCAAAATGGAGGGTGCCCATTTTACACGCTGATAGATTGTCAACCACAGACACACACACAAATATATTTATTTATTTATTTATTTATTTATGTATTTATTTATACACACACACACATATATATATACACACACACATATATATATATATATATATATATATATATATATATATATATATATATATATATATATATATATATATATATATATATATATATATATATATATATATATGTATGTATGTATGTATGTATGTGTGTGGTTGTATATATATATATATATATATATATATATATATATATATATATATATATATATATATATATGTATGTATGTATGTATGTATGTATGTATGTATGTATGTATGTATGTATGTATGTATGTATGTATGTATGTATGTATGTATGTATGTATGTATGTATGTATGTATGTATGTATGTATGTATGTATGCACACACACACACACACACACACATATATATATATATATATATATATATATATATATATATATATATATATATATATATATATATATATATATATATATATATATATATATATATATATATATATATATATATATATATATATATATATATATATATATATATATGTATACACACACACACACATATATATATATATATATATATATATATATATATATATATATATATATATATATATATATATATATATATATATATATATGTATGTGTGTGTGTGTATGTATGTATGTATGTATGTATGTATGTATGTATGTATGTATGTATGTATGTATGCATAGTTTTCCCATACATGAACCATATGGCAAATGCACACGGGTATGAAAGTATGAAAAAAGTATGGAATTTCATTTAAAATATCATACGCGATATCATACTTCTGGCAGAAAAAATACTAAAAATCTAAAACTTTTATATATAGCATATATAAAATATTTATGTATGTATCTAGTGTATATATGTATGTATGTATATGTGTATGTGTATATATACTTATGTACACTATTCAGCATACCTCCAGGCCCAAAATGAAGACAAAAAGTTTTCAAGAACGATGTTCGACAACTATGGTGTACGAAATGTGTTTGAGTTAGACGTCTGCGGAAGCACGCGAACAGCACAAGGAAGAAGAAGCTTGGAGCACAACACACAATACTGAATGTATTACTAGAGAATGTACAAAGATAAGTAGCCCATTAGGGCAATAGGCGTATATACAAGCCGGGGGGAAAAAACCCCCTAAAGAGGGAAAAAAGTGCCCCGGCGGTCCTAGTGTGGTCACACACATCACTACCTAAATATATCAACAAATGCCCCCTGGGAGTGATGTGGTGAACAAGGAGCTGGCAATCATGTATAAGGAAGTGCCAAGCTATGTGGAAATCACTCCACAAAAGGAAGTAAGCCAAAAGCTTTGCGGAAAGCTTCAAACTTCTCCCTCTCCTTGACATAATGATAATGCACCTCAATGTGCTTAGTGCAAGCATGGAACAGAGGGTTCCTCGCAACTGCCAATGCGCTCTGACTGTCAGTGAAGATGGTGGTGGAAGAAGTCTGTCCAACACCCAAATCAGCGATAAGGCGTCTGAGCCACACACACTCAACAGTAGCTGTGAAAGATGCTCAGCCTCACAATGGGAAGTGTCCACAATAGGCTGCTTCTTGCTCAACCAAGATATACATGAGCTACCAAGCATGAAGAAAAAGCCACTAGTCAACACACGAGTGTCATAGCAACCAACCCAATCAGAGTCAGAAAAAGCATGCAAATCTGGCGGTAGTGATCCCCCCTTGGGACAAAACAACCCAAGTAGCCGAGTACCACTCAAGTAGTGAAAGATGCGCTTAACCGCCTGCCAATGCTTGACTCCTGGGCAATGCATAAACCTGCTCATTTGTGAGACAGCAAACTGAATATCTGGTCGAGTAATGCATAAGTAAATCAAGCATCCGACAGCCTGCTGATAGAGAATAACATCAAATGCATCTCCAGCATCATGAAGACTCAATCGTAAACCTGTCTCCATAGGAGTGGCAATAGGCTTACAGTCTTCAAGGCCAAAACACTACAATAATGTATCAATATATTTCGTTTGACACAAAGCCATTCCACCATCAACTTGCATAAACTGAATGCCCAAATAGTGATGCAAATGCCCCAAATCAGACATCTCAAATGAGGCATGCAAATCAGCCTTAAAATCAGCAATATGCTTCTCACTAGGACCAGTGAGCAGCATGTCGTCAACATAGACAACAATGATCAGAAGCACATCATTAGCATGCTTAACATATAAGGTGCTTTCAGTTGGACTGTTCTCAAAACCATGTGCAATTAGATAGGCACGTATCTTCTCATACCAAGCACGAGGTGCTTGCTTTAAACCATATAATGCCTTCTTTAACCTGCACACCTGGTTTTCATGCCCTTTCTGCACAAAGCCACGGGGCTGAAAAACATACACTTCTTCATGCAAGTCACCATTCAAAAATGCAGTATTAATGTCCAAGTGATGTACATTCCAACCATGATGGGCTGCAAGTGCACAAATGCTCCGAACAATAGTCATACGGCATGTAGGTGCAAAGGTCTCATCAAAATCAATGCCTCTTTCCTGCGCATAACCCTTTGCAACAAGCCTGGCCTTATACCTGTCAACTGTACCATCAGGTTTACGCTTCAGCTTGTATACCCACTTAGTGCCAATGGCCTTCTTGCTAGGAGGCGTCACATAAAGACCAAGTACCATTCTTCATTATTGCATCATATTTAGATTGCATAGCAGCCATCTATTTTTTTGAATTTTGTGCTTCATCAAACGAAACAGGCTCATTCTCATCACAGAGACTAGATGCAGCCATAACATAGCAATCTGATGCAAAAGAGGCACTATGAGAGCCTGATCGAGTACAATATGACAAAGGTGCATCTAATTTGCTATCATGCAAAGTCTGCACCAGCCATTTTGGCATAGTTCTTGCCTGCTCAATATCAGCTCTCTCATCAATAAGTGCATCATGTACATCTGCATCAAAAATGGAATGATCTGCATCATCACATGAAACCTGCAAAGGCTGAGAAGATGCCTCATTAGGACCAGCACTAGATTGTCCACCTATAAAAAGAGGCAGCAAAGTATCATACATGTCTTTGGAGCTAACAGATGTCTCCTTAGTACATGAAAGCAATGGCTGAATAGCATCCTCCACAAAAACAACATCATGGCTAACCAAAATGTGTTTAGTCTGTGGATGATACAGATGATAGCCTTTACTTTCATAACTGTACCCAACAAAAATACATTTTACTGCTTTATCATCTAATTTTCTGCGATGTTGTTCAGGCACTAATGCATATGCCAAACAACCAAAAACACAGAGATGAGCAATAGATGGCTTGTGATCATGCCAAGCCTCATATGGAGTGATAGACTGTTGTGCTTTAGTGGGACACATGTTCAATACATATGCTGCACACATGACAGCCTCAAGCCAGAAACTATGTGGTAAAGCCTGACTCTTGACCATACACCTCGCCATCTCCATGAGTGACTTGTTCTTTTGTTCAGCAACTCCATTCTGTTGAGGTGTATACGGCACTCTACACTGGCATTTTATCCCACGTTCAGCCAGAAATGCATTAAAATCGGAAGACATATATTCACCCCCTCGATCACAACGGAGGGTGCCCATTTTACATGCTGACAGATTTTTAGCCAAAACCAAAAATTGTTTGAAGCACATGAACACTTTGGACTTTTCCTTCAATGGATATACCCATGCATGCCTGGAAAAATCATCGATGAAAGTCACGAAGGAAAGATAGTTCCCAAAAGAAGGTGTCTACATAGGACCATAGACATCACTATGTACAAGCTGTAATTTTTTAGTAGCCCGAACTGAACCATCTTTTGGAAATTGCCCAAAATACAGCCCACATACATGTTTACTGGGTGCCTCAAGTTTGGGCAAAGAGAACACCATTTCAGATTTCTGTAGGCATAGCAAACTAGCAAAATTCTGATGACCAAAGCGTGCATACCAAAGCTTTGCATTTGACATAGCCTGAGAATCATGTACTCCACATGCCAAATCATTTACATATCTTTCATAGTCTATGAGCTTATACAGCCCATGATATAAAATGCTAGAAGCAATAACGACATCGCCATTTGACATATCATGAACTGTACATCTGTCATCAATAAATTTCACAACCAAGCCAATCTTGGATTATGCAAAAACTGATAACATATTTTTCTTGCTCCCTGGCACAAACAAAGCATCTAGAAAAGTGAAACAACTACCATTAGCAGTAGTCAAAATGATCTTACCAACTCCCGTAACAGGATAGGAGGAGTTGTTCGCGCATGTAACAGTATTCCCTGTGCTTGAGTGAAGAGAAGAAACTATGCTGCGAGGTAATATGTTTGGTTGCCCCACTATCAAAGTACCAAACATCTGAGTCTACTGCAGACATGCATTGCTCATGAGAAGATGGGTCAAAACTGCAAAGAGTAGTAAACGCCCATTCTTCTTCCTGCACAAGATTAGCGGACTCTATTTTTGTTATAAAGGCCTCTACAATAACCATTCTGGCCTCTTTCTTCTTTGCCTCTTTAGCAACCAATTTTGGACAGCTCTTGATGACATGATCATTTGCTTTATAGTATTTGCAAAACAATTTTTGCTTCTCTAATTTCATCTCATCTTTGTCTTCCTTCTTCGAATGTGTAGCATTTGCAGATTCATAATACTGAAATCCTTTGATGGTCCCCACACATCTGTGTGTACCAATTCAAGCTTCTCTGAATACATAAAACCATGCTTAGTATATGATTGCTTATGAGCCTTACCTAATTCACATTCCTCACATTTGTATGTCATATGTTGACCTACAACATTAGGTAACCCAAGCACTGAACCATTGTTAATCATATCCTTAATACATCTTTCATTGAAATGTCCAGTATTTTATGCCAAAGATCTAACTCAGAGATCTTATGTCCTCCATAAGTGAACAAGGCATGACCAACATTACCTTGAATCTTCAATGTGAAGAGCCTTTCTTCTTTCTTTCTTGAAACAATTTGTTTATACCCATTGCTAGGGTCTTCCACAGAAACTCCATCATTAGTGAACCTTACTTCATAACCTTTCTCAACAATTTGCCCTACATTTATCAGATTCTTTGGAATTGTAGGAACATACAAAACCTTACTCAGAAGAGTGCTCCCATCCTTAGCCTTTACTGATCCAATCAACTTCAAATTATGATTTGTGCTATCACCTGTTTGAACCACATGATTACTTGCTTTATTCTCCAAATCAGTCATCCAAGCTATGTTGCCACTCAGGTGATTGCTACACCCTAAGTCAATGTAGAAGACTCTTTGATCTTCACTTTGTCTTTCACAAGTTGCATTCATAATCAAGGTTGAATCCTCCTTCTGATCTGAAGCATAATTGTAGTAGGTGTTGTACGATTGACTTTGGAAACCTCTACCTGCATTTCTTCCAAAGTAACCTCTACTACCTCTACCTCTAAAATTACCTCTTTGGTTTCTACCACCTCTTCCTCTTGAATTAAATTTTTTATTATATCCTCCACCATTTTGATTATTATGCCAACATTCATGAGCTAAATGATCAGTCTTACCACAAATCTAGCAAGCTTTGACTCCATCTTTATTGCTTCTACCTATTCCTCTACCTTTGCCACCTCCTCTTCCTCTTAGGAAGTTAGTTTGACTAGTTGTACCTTCATCTTCATTCAATTGTTGCTTGCCTTTGTTAATCTTCTTCTTGTCCTTTGAATACATCTTTTTACCTATACTCTTATCAACATCACCTTTGACATCGTGCTCAAAGGTTAGCATATGTCCTAGCAATTGATTCAAATCAGGAGTGAAATGATCTAGTGGCAATTTAGTAGAAAAAATGAATGGTTTCCATTTCTCATCTCCTCTCAAACCTGTGAGGATTTGTCTTACCAATTTATCCTCTTCAATATCTTCATCAACTGCTCCTAATACACTGCAATGTCCTTCATCCTTGTTACATAATCAAAAATGGATTGAGAAGCCTTCTTCTTGAATGTGGTAAACTCTACCCACAAAGATGCCTTCCTTGACTTTTTAGTGTTTTGGAAATGCTCCTCCAAAGCATTCCATATGTCACTTGCACTTTCAAGTCCTCGAATATGAGATAGCAAGTAATCATTGACTCCCATGTAGATAATGCTTCTTGCTTGAGCATCCTTCTTCATTCAAATCTTTAAATCTGCAAGCTCCTCCCTAGTAGGAACACTAGGATCTTTAAACTCTGGTTTTTCTTCTTCACGTGTAATGTACCTATCAACTCTTTACTCATGAGATGAGCTTTCATCCTCATGGACCAAGCAGGATAGTTTTCTCTATCCAATTTCTCTATCTGAAGAGAATCTCCCATCTTTTCTTCACCTGTGTATTAAATTCTTCAAGCTTTGTGAGGAATAAGTGTACCTTTACTTTGAATGTAGTTCATTTTGATCTTCTTGATAGCTTCAGGCCTCCTTCTCTAGCTTTCACTTTAAGCTTTCACCTTTTGAACCTTCAAATGTTAATCTTTGTATAACTACAATAGTCGGGGTCCTCCTTTCTTCAATTTTGATGGTTCTTGCTCTGATACCACTGATGGAGAGTGTTAATCTCTAAAAGAACAAGTTATCCTTCATGTTAGAAATAGGGAAAAAAATAAGGGCGAATTTTAAGAGAAAAAAGAAAAAAGAAACTATTTTTCTATACTTTTCAGAGCAAAAAAATAGTCCAAAATAATACTTTTGTGAAACAAAACACATGAAGAATTTTGCCCTAATCTCGTACGTGCTCATTTTGGCAGACCATCCTTACTCAGAAGTGTGCTCCCATCCTTAGCCTTTACTGATCCAATTGACTTCAAATTATGCTTTGTATTATCACCTATTTGAACCACATGATTACTTGCTTTATTCTCCAAATCAGTCATCCAAGCTATTTTGCCACTCGGGTGATTGCTACACCCTGAGTCAATGTAGAAGACTCTTTGATCTTTTCACAAGTTGCATTCATAATCAAGGTTGACTCCTTCTGATCTGAAGCATAATTGTAGTAGGTGTTGTTGTACGATTGACTTTGGAAACCTCTATCTCCATTTCTTCCAAAGTAACCTCTACTACCTCTGCCTCTGAAATTACCTCTTTGGTTTCTACCACCTCTTCCTCTTGAATTAAAGTTATGATTATATCCTCCACCATTTTGATTATTATGCCAACATTCATGAGCTAAATGATCAGTCTTACCACAAATCTAGCAAGCTTTGACTCCATCTTTATTGCTTCTACCTCTTCCTCTACCTTTTCCACCTCCTCTTCCTCTTAGGAAGTTAGCTTGACTAGTTGTATCTTCATCTTCATTCAATTGTTGCTTGCCTTTGTTAATCTTCTTCTTGTCCTTTGAATACATTTCTTGACATGTACTCTTATCAACACCACCTTTGACATCCTGCTCAAAGGTTAGCATATGTCCTAGCAATTGATTCAAATCAGGAGTGAAATGATCTAGTGGCAATTTAGTAGACAAAATGAATGGTTTCCATTTCTCATCTCCTCTCAAACCTGTGAGGATTTGTCTTACCAATTTATCATCTTCAATATCTTCATCAACTTCTCCTAATGCATTTGCAATGTCCTTCATCCTTGTTACATAATCAAAAATGGATTGAGAAGCCTTCTTCTTGAATGTGGTAAACTATGCCCACAAAGATGCCTTCCTTGAATTTTTAGCATTTTGGAAATGCTCCTCCAAAGCATTCCATATGTCACTTGCACTTTCAAGTCCTCCAATATGAGGTAGCAAGTAATCATTGACTCCCATGTAGATAATGCTCCTTGCTTGAGCATCCTTCTTCATTCAAATCTTTAAATTTGCAAGCTCCTCCCTAGTAGGAACACTAGGATCTTTAAACTCTGGTTTTTCTTCTTCATCTGTAATGCATCCTATCAAGTCTTTACTCATGAGATGAGCTTTCATCCTCATGGACCAAGCAGGATAGTTTTCTCTATCCAATTTCTCTATCTGAAGAGAATTTCCCATCTTTTCTTCACCTGTGTCTTAAATTCTTCAAGCTTTGTGAGGAATAAGTGTACCTTTACTTCGAATGTAGTTCCTTTTGATCTTCTTGATAGCTTCAGGCCTCCTTCTCTAGCTTCTTTAAGCTTTCACCTTTTGAACCTTCAAATGTTAATCTTTGTATAACTACAACAGTCGGGGTCCTCCTTTCTTCAATTTTGATGGTTCTTGCTCTGATACCACTGATGGAGAGTGTTAATCTCCAAAAGAACAAGTTATCCTTCATGTTAGAAACAGGGAAAAAAATAAGGGCGAATTTTAAGAGAAAAAAGAAAAAAGAAACTATTTTTCTACACTTTTCAGAGCAAAAAAATAGTCCAAAATGATACTTTTGTGAAACAAAACACATGAAGAATTTCGCCCTAATTTTGGCGGACCCCTGGAATAGCCCATTATCGAGTTTTGCTCTCCGGTTTGTTCTCTACTTTCACCCTGAAGCATCTGTACTTGTACATCACATTTCTTGATTTTCTCCCATGTAGTTTATGTGGTGCGCAAGATGCGGACCATGTGCTATGGACGATTGCACATTGGAATTGGAAGGTAGAATTGCAATGTGGCGAAGAGAAGGGGCCTTGTTTCCTTGATACTCAAGAACAACGTGCACGACTGAACTCATTGTTTGATTTGGAGAGAAGGTGACCTGCAAGACTCGTTCATATTGGTGATCATGCCTTTGATTCTTATTCTCATTTACGTTATTATTTCTGTGCAGTTTGTGCAGGAGTTCGTGACATGGAAGCTGATGGAAGCCAGGCAGTGAATCGAACGACTATCACTACAACATACCGAAGCGTAAGACCAAAAAGCTCAGTTCTTCTATTGTTTTTTGTAACAAAAATATGCAGTATTATGCATGTGCAGAGATAGAGAATTAAGTGTCACATGCACAAGTTTTGTCGCGACATTGGCAGAGACCTTAGATATTGGGCATATGCGAGTGACAAGCAACAGTCATTGCCTTGTGCAAGCTTGGTCATGCACTATGAGGTGATGTGTATCTGTGAATTTATTATATATGAATATGTTATATTCCGCCATGTATACTTCTATACTACCCATCCATTGGCACAAGACTTACGCAATTTTGTATGAAGCAGGTATACTCTTTTCGACCACATATAATTAGTCAAACATTTTGTTTTTTCAGAGAGAGAGAGAGAGAGAGAGAGAATCCGTAACATTTAGTGCCAAAAAAAATTGTGGATAGCATTTTTTGCAGAAGCATTCCTAGCAATGATACTGATGCACATGATTATGAGGTCATATAAAATTCATCTAGAGTCACATGATGCTACCTTGATAACCATATAAGTCTAAAGATGCACTTTTTTCCGTAGTTCTCATGCCATGTCTTTGTGCTACTAATATCTACTAATTCTGTGAGTTGTTTACTGTAGTGATGTTATTGTCGAGGAGTTTAGTACGGGAGTAGATTATCGGCCTTGTAGTGAAAGGTTACAGGGAGTATTTTGATTGTGCATGATGTTACACATAGCACTTTAGTTTCAGGATAATGTTTTCCATGTGGGGACGAACAAGTTGCTGGAAATGTTGTGATGACTGTGAATCTATTCATGTGTACAACTATGTATTCTTTTCCATCACATGCAGGGTGCCCATTTGCAGGGTCATTGTACGATGGATTTGATTGGATAAGTCATTTCTCCTATGTATATGTTAATGTCTATTGTCATTGAAGACGACTTGGTTGTGCTCACTTGAATGAACATGCTGTTCTTTGGTGCATGGGTGTATATTAATTGCTTTATCTATATATTGGTGTTATCTAGATCTTGTTTCAGAAAATTGTTGGGCAAAGACTTGTTTGGCGCCCTTATGAGTTGCTGCATACTCTTCAAATTTATACTAAGGTTTTTAATGTGATCATAGGGTGTTCAAACACAAGAAAAATGATGATGTGGGAAGTCATTATATTCATTTGATAAGATAAACTATGATGACAATGCATAGATCTTTGGGGAATGTGTACTTTGCCTCAGGAGGACATCAGTCCCTATAGTTCAATTTTCTTTCTCTGGAGAGTCTACTTTTTCTTTCGCTTGCCTTTCTTCTCTCTCTCTCTCTCTCTCTCTCTCTCTCTCTCTCTCTCTCTCTCTCTCTCTCTCTCTCTCTCTCTCTCTCTCTCTCTCTCTCTCTCTCTCTCTCTCTCTCTCTCTCTCTCTCTCTCTCTCTCTCTCTCTCTCTCTCTCTCTCTCTCTCTCTCTCTCTCTCTCTCTCTCTCTCTCTCTCATATATTTGTACTGTTTTTCCTTGTAGATTTACATAGGGAGTAGGTCTTTATTGACCTATAGTACTCGCAATCTATTTCTTCTTGTCTCCTTATGATGTTTTTTGTTGGGTTTGCACGTATTCACGACGTGTTATAATTTTTTTGATATTGGCCTCAATCTATGAGATAGATCAGTGTAAAAAATGCTTGAGTATTGATGAATTTATACATTTTCACTCGGTTATGAACATGAAAGGACGTTATATACATTGTCCAGCAAGATTTAGGGAGAGTTTAAATAACGATGTCTTTTGATGATTTCCTGCATGGCGCTTGCATAAGATTTGGATGAAGAGGTGGGCTTCGTAGTTCTGCAACCCATATGTTTTGAATCTATCTTTAATGATGTTGAACTGCATAATTATTAGTGATGTTAGTTACTCATGAATTGCCTTGGAGAACCCTGTTTGACATATCAAGGAAGAACGACATGCTTTTCTTCAGGAGGAACATGAGAGTTGCCTTGTTTATATGGCTTCAATGTGTTGTGAGTTTTTCATGCAAGTTGTCTTAAGTCATTTTAGAGCAGGATTCTATTTCGACACTCTCCAAAAAATAAATTCAACTTAGGATGTAGGAAATGTAGACTTTTATATGCTAATAATGAAATATGTGGGTGAATGTGCAGGTGTGTATGTGCAAGTATGGAGGTGTGTAGGTTTTCAGATATGCATTGTAATTCTGCTACTTTGTGTTGAATAATTTGGAGGCCTAATTGGTATAGGAAAAGTAATAATAACGGAGTCATTAGAAAAGACCATGAGTGATGCCTTGAAGCAATATAAGAAATGTTTAAGATGATTGGCTTTTCAAAACTTTTCTATGAATGTATATTGACTTTTAAAACTCTCCTTTAAATGTAAACCATCGATGTGATTTCCAAGTTGACTTGGTTGCTAGTAAAATTGGAAGTGTGATAACTCTATACAGGCCTAGTCTTCACAAACTTTTTGAAGCAAAAAAGGATCATAAAGCTAAATAAATCCAATCCTATGTCCATACAAATCCTATCATATGTACTTTATTTTTTACTTTTATTTTTTAAACTAAGCTTGTGCGCGTCCAAAGAATATTCCTTTGTTAATGTGTTGCTTTGAAATCTTCATAACAAGGACGTAGATCTTGATCATGGTGATCGATGATTGTTATGTTGGGATGTTGTGTGAAGAATTTACCTTTGAAATTCGAAAATATGCTATATAGTGTTGTACACATCCACTTTAAAGTACTTAGTAGAATATGTTGCATTCATCAATCTTCTGCTATCTAGCTTTGTGTTAACAAAAGCCTACTAAAAAATCAAAGTAGTACAATATGCTCTCTAATTTACTTTGTGGTGCTTTTGCATTCCAATATGTATGTACTATATAACCTTGCAAGGAGATTCCTGATATGCATTAATTTAGAATCCGAAAATTTATTCTAACATGTGAGGTAAGTGCATTAGTTGTGAGCAAGTGGCTGAATGTGCAAGGCTATAAGCATGTTACCAGCCATGAGTGAATGAGTGGTTGTAAATGTGAGAGTGAAATCAGAACGTGTACAATGAGATTAAAAGATAACGAGAATGTGAGCTTATTCTCTATGAGGGCCACAATGCGAGCTAAGTGCATGAGTTGTGTATATGAGTTTTAAGTTGTGAGTTGTGTGAGTTTGTTTAACTTAGTGTGAGGGATAGCAAGGGAGTGCCATTGAGTGTATCTATAAATGATTGAGAGTGAGGATTTGTGTGTGTGAATGAGAGAAAGTGAGAGGTAGAGTTTATAATAGTGTGGGTGGTAATGAGTGATACTAAGTGTGAGTGTGTGGTAGTGTGATTGTGAGTTGTGAGATGAGAGTGAATTAGCTCAAGCTAGGAGTTTTGAGAAACGTTTTGAGGATGGTAGAATGACATCTAAATTTACTACAAACTTTTGTTGTTACATTATTTACTATTTTTGATATTACAAAGATTCGCCTAAATTTCTATAGTTCAAATGGAAGTTTTCATAAAACATTCGCCAACGGTTATATATTTATAAGATGGTCTACTTATAGAATTTAGGCCATATTTATATACTTTCAAGTTAAGGATGTGATCTTATTTTTTTCCCTGGTTAGAACACCTCTATATCAAGAACAACTCAAAACCTCAACCAATTTTGGAAGAATAATGCCAGATTGTCAATCTTTGCACTAATTACGAAGAGAGTGATTATTCAGAAAAGTCTGATGCACTTAATTCACTCATTGAGTGAGTGTAAAGTTTTCAATGAAACTTTGTATGAGGTGCCGCCCAGTGTTTATGCACCTTCTCCAAGTTAAACTTTCTCAAAAGCTTTAGTAAATCTTGAGATTTACTCCAAACAATTCACCTATGTCTAAAATTGTACTTCTGTACAGTCGACTTTGACACCTGCAACTTCTAATGCATAAGTCTCTCAAATTAGAACCCATTTATTCAAATTCTTTTAGCCATAGGTAGATTACCTTCCAACTTAAAGAATGAGTTCTTATTTGCTTAAAAAATTACAGTGGAAGGAGAACTAACCAAAACATTATCATCAAATTTGCGCCTGCTGCCGTCATCTCTTCTTCACATTTACATATGTAAATGTTCCTACTCTCAATTCTCTCAACCTGATCACAACTAGGATCTAAAAATTTGTACAAAGGTCAATCAACTATAGAATTAGACTTGTACAAAAGCATTTCACAAAAAAATAAACACAGAAGGAGCACTGAGCAAAATATCGGGTGCAATTTTTCTTCTATTCATGAAAACATTACATTTGATTGATGAGCCATATTCTCTTCACTTCTAAAGTGTATAATGACTCTTACAACTTTTCTTTTTTCATCTCTCTTACATGCCCTGACTTTTACTTGTATATATAGGCATATATGTACAAACTCGTAACCATATCAAAGGTATAAGTGAGTTAATTACAAGTTTAGTGTACATGTATATACAAGTCTTCATTCTCTGATTATCCACTAACTTCAAGCTTCATATATTGGTCTTTGCTTCATCCTTTGACTTCAACCCTTTGTCCAAATCATCAATTGATGCTTGTCTTGCACCAACAAAACGCACTATCGCAGTGCTTGTGTAGACTATTTTGTCTTTTTGTGTCAAAGATATATACCAGTTTTGGTTCGTCAATATAAGCGTCTTGAAGTTTGCTACACGTCTAGCAGAACTCATTTGGGTAATTCTATTCAAATTTTTCAGATACAGTCATTTTTCTGCATCAAGGTATTTTAGTCAATGGCCATGGCTAAAAGCAGTTATGTATTTTGTATGTTGGTTGTTGAGGATAAGTTGGATGGTACAAATTACCCATTGTGGGCTTATATGATGCGTCATATGTTGGTCGCAAAAGGACTGTGGAATATTATGCAGGGTGTTGAAAGATGTCTTGTTACACCTGCGAATACAGGTACTGCAAATACAGGTGCTGGAGCTAATGGAGATGGTGTGGAAGATGATGATATTCTGCAAATTCTTGTTCGTGCTCTTGTTTTTGTTGCATCTATTGCAAAGAGAATTCGTTGGAATGGCAAAGATGCTCAGGCACATGCATTGATAGCTTTGTCTGTCAAACATGCCATTATTCCTCACATTCTCTCTTACAAAACAGCTAAGGATGCTTGGGATGCACTTATCACATTGTACCAAGCTAGGAATGAGGATCGTGTTGCTTACCTGTGAAAACAATTGGAGAGTGAGCATATGAATGAAGTTGATTCTACGGAGAGTTTTCTCAGAAAGATCAAGGATTCAAAAGAATAGTTGATTTCTACTGATGAAGTTATACCAGATAGCTCACTTGTGTAGACCGTTCTGAATGGTCTTCCTAACTCATATCAGAGTTTTGCTTCTACTCTTTTGTTTAATGATGAAAGGCAATCCAAATGCCTTTTCATTTGAGGAGCTAGTCTCTGTTTTGTTGTAGAAAGATCAGTCTATGCAGAACATGTCCATCATGTGTGTTGCAGATCAAGCTTTCTTGGCTAGTCAGAAGGGCCTAGAAATCTGCAAATGTTGCACATTCGAAAAAGGAAGACAAAGATGAGAAGAAATCAAAAAAGCAAAAATTGTTTTGCAAATACTATAAAGCAAATGATCATGTCATTAAGAGTTGTCCAAACTGGATGCTAAAGAGGCAAAGAAGAAAGAGGCCGGAATGGTTGTTGCAGAGGCTTCTACACCAAAAACTCAGTCTGCTAATCTTGTGCAGGATGAAGAAAGGGTGTTTACTACCATTTGCTTTTTTCACCCATCTTCTCATGAGGAGTGCATGACTGGAGTAGACTCAGATGTTTGGTACTTTGATAGTAAGGCGAACAAACATATTACTTCGCAGTGCAGTTTCTTCTTGTTAGCTCAAGAAATGGTTGGTTTTGGTGCACTAACATGCTTCCAATTTTCAAATTATATGTTGATTGCAGGTATCTGGCAAGGAAAGATGTTGGTTGATAACAATAAATTCTGATTGAATGTGGTAACATCAAGGCTGAATAAAAGGGGTTCGGAAAGACACATGCATAATATTCAGTGTGGGTTGTCTTACTCTGCTACACCCGGAATATTGTAGAAAATGATGGCATGATGCAGAGTTTTGTGGGGAGGAGGTCACGCAAGGGCATCGAAGTTTTCTATAGATTGGAGTCTATAGAAGTGGCATTTTTTAAGGAAAGGGGACTATGTTCTATCACGGAGCAATCTTATGGAAATAGTTGTTTTTGTTGCACATGGAAAAGAGCTCAACGGATGGCCATCATTAGCTCTCGACCTCTCAAGGAATAAAGTCTGATCTTGCTCGAGGATTCGGAGAAGCACCAACGGCACTTTAAGGAATTTGTGCCAAGGACAAAAGAGGGGAAGAACCTCAATAGGATTGGACCCCCGAAAGGGAGCTCCAGAACATTAATGCTTGTTCGCAGGCTTCTTCATCAGGGGGGTGGTTGTCATCTCTTTAATCTAAATAGCAGGATGACAGAAAAACGGAAAAGGGGGGGGGCAGGTCCGTTTCTTCCGCGCTCTGACTAAGGAAACAGAAAAGTGTGGGGGGGGCCGCTTCTATCTGGGGAGATAGGGACCGTGAAAATATTCGTAAGCTACTGCTGGCTGAGTACGAGGGGGGGAATACACTACTTCCACATATATTTGTCCCTATCCTTCGGGACGAAGGAACGCACTTGGAGAGGCTGAAGTTTTGAGCAAGATCGGCTGGAGTGACAGCATGCTCCCCATAGAGCTTCTATAGGGGATTCTTCACCTGTTCGTCGCACGGTACCTTCCTTAGATCGACCTCATCATAATGGAGATGAGAAGGAAGCGTGAAGGAGAAGGGAGGAAACGCGCATGGTGGCAGACTGAGAAGAATTGGATGGGCGCTGCTATTTAGTGGGAAAATCTGCATCTTCAGTGGGGACATCCAATGCCGAAAAATGTTTGACACTCAAGACTCATCGATTGACAAGGTTCATGTCACAAGGACTCTGCATAATTTGTATTACTGCTTAAAATGTTTTTCAGTTAGAATTGAATGATTAACATGGATGCAATTGATTTTGAGATCATCTGAATCTGATGGCGGTCATACGACTATATTGCACATAAATTTTCTTTCTACTCTAATGGAAACTATGGGAATTCGGCATATGTGTATTGCGTTAATTCAGTTACAGATGTGCTGAAGACAAATAGTATCTGTGTAAGAGTACGAAGCACCTGTTTTTGCATAGTCAGCTTGTTGCGAAACATGCTCATGTGTTTTACATAAAGCCTTTGTATACTGTAAGCATTTGTAAGTTATGATGTGTGGATTTCAGAAGAGAAACGAGTCATTTATGTTTGATGAGTTCTTGGGCTACAGCATTTGCTTTATGCTTCCTTCACATCTGAAGGCCACGTTAGTTTGCGCTTGTTGTAATGCTAACAATTCACAAAGATGTCGTTAATAGAAAGAACAAAATACATCAAAACTCAGATCAAAGAAACTGTGGGAGGAACTCGATTCGCTCACGATTTCTAGTGTCGTACGGATTTGATTTTCATTATGAAATAATAAATTAATGGTACCAGAGATTTGATTTGCACGGAGATCATATTGGCGCAAGTTTCTGAGCTACTGGTTAATGTGTCTAGACGACGTTGGAAAGTTATGATTGACATATGAATAACAATGTATTCAGTTGTTTTGGAAGTAAAGCACGCCATCATGCTTAAGTTTCACTCATAGTATAACTGTTAATGCATTCATCTTCTTGCAACTAAAAACTCCAATGTGTTTTTTTTTATTCGTATATGGTGCAAAAGCATATTTGACTGATATTCATGCCAAACTTCGAAGTTTTTTTTTGAAATCAACTACTTTCAAAACTGAATTCTTTGTTCAAAGATTTTCACAGTGAAGTGAGTTTTATGATTTAAGAAACCTAGGTTCAAAGATGATTAGAAAGTAGGCTTTCAATTGTTGATAGTTTGCTCGAATTCATAATAATTTTCATCTCATTGATTTCAATGTGAACCTGAAAATATGACATTTTTGTTATCCAATCAATCTGCTACATTTTTGTCTTCTTCTATCATACCTGAGCTTGCTCCAAGCACCCTACGTGCGCTGTAATTTTTTGGCGGTCGCCCTGATCCACCGACCGTAGCTTTCGCGCCGACATTTGGTGAACCTGACGTGAACAAATCGGCATTGCAGCTCAGGTCCCTCCGACGGGGAACATATGAGCTAGTGCATAGACATAGGAAGAATCCATTGTGAGATAATTGCGGGCTCTAGGTAATCCAAGTGGACCAATTGTGAGGGATTTGAACAAAATAAAGTCTCATATAACCACTTTTCCCTTTGGCTTAAGACCTGTTCATTTGGTGCGTCTGCAGGGAATTTGCTTGGTACGTCTCTATAAGAGAGTGCCATAGGTTCGCCTAGCGCCACAGGTTGGCCGAGCTTGCGGACCCCGCGATCTAGTACATGAGCGAGGGGAGCTCATCGTCAGGAGCAACACAAACTCAAAGAGAGGAACGCGCTCAGAGAAGAGCCCTTGAAAGAGAAAGAAGAAGGTGGGAACCGCCAGGTGAGTGGACCTCGATTGGTTCAAAGAAATCGGTCAAAAACGTGTACTCCCGTAGGAGGGTCGCAAATCAAGTACGACAATTTGAAGGAGGGATCCTGAAGCCACGTGCGCTGAATTTTTGGGATCGAAGTGATATTGATATCACACCTCTGTTCGAAATGGCTCAGCGGATTTCAGTTCACTTGGGGGACTTCACCAAGTTTTCAAGAACTTGGGACGAAGATCCGGATAGTTTTATCCAGTTGTTTGAGGTTACCTGTGAGGCCAATGATGTAGTTGACCAGGACCAAAGGTTGAGAATTTTTCCGGCTATTCTCCGTGATGAGGCAGCCAATTGGTATGGGAATCTGACACCACAAGAGCGTGGAACTTATCAGATGCTCAAGGAAGCCTTCTTGGCAAAGTTTTGACGACAAGGCTTCCAAGACAGATTGGCCCAACAAATGGATTATTTGCGACAAGGAGTCAATGAGAGCATCGATAACTATATTCAAAGAATGGAAACATTAGTAAGAAAGATGGGCGTGAATGCCCCGAACGATGAGACATTGAAACGTAGATTCATTTCAGGATTGCGAGATCCTACGGTACAACAGCATATCAGCCTGACAAGACCGGCAACTTTAATGGATGCTAAAGAGCAAGCGAGGCTGTGGGAGGAAGTACAATTATGCCAACAAAGGAAGATGGAACTCTTATACGAGCCTATGGGGGGGCCAAGAAACATACCGATGAAAAATCATGGCCAAGGAAGTCCCGCATTGACGACCCCAGCTTTTGTAGCTGCCACTAGCACGCCAGGCGAGGTAAAGCCTGCACTAACCGAAGAAAGAATATTGGAATTGGTCACGCAAGCTATTAAAGCTGCCACGATAACTCAAGAGACGTACACAATAAAACCAGAGGTCACAACAAACCCGAATCAAGTGTTTCGATCGAATACATGGTGTGGAAAGTGTCATGGTTACGATCATTTGGCTTCAGAATGCCCCACAGTCTCGAGAGTATTCACAGATAGATCGCCACCTAGGATGCGTTGTACTTTTTGTGGAAGGACAAACCACACAGAGGACCGATGTTACAACAAGAGAGCCTATGAAGAAAGGACCATGAAAGCAGGAGATACAAGAGAAAGACCTTACACGGGATTGCCCGCTCAAAGTGTACCACCTACATCTCATTGGGAAAACAGACCAACTTATGGATATGGTGCTCAGGGTCAAGGAGGAGACTATCCAAGAGGGGCCACGCGTGATCAAAGAAGAGATGGTCCAATCCAGTGCTGGAGATGTCATGGCTTTGGCCATACTCAATCTAGATGTCCAAACGAAAAGAAGCCAATTGATTATACCCCGCTCTGTAGGTACTGTAGTGGGGAGGGCCACTTTGATGAAGATTGTCCAAAACGAAGAGCTGCCGCCGGCAAGGAAAAAGGACCAGTAGGATCCTCGAACTATGTTGATACTCAGATGCATCTCACATCAAGAGCTCAAGAGCACGTTCCTACAATCGGAGTAGTGTTCAAGACACCAAACCCTCAAGAAGGCTCTAGCTCGTCGATGCACTTTGTGGATGCTTACGAGGCCAAGAACCCACACAAAGATCCAACTGTGGCAGTAGTCACAAGAACTCAAGAGTACTCGAAGAAGAATTTAGGAGGCGAAGGTGAAGAAGGAAGACAAGAGAGGATAGCGGAACAAGAAGAGGTAGAGGATCAAGTTAGAGGACTTGTTGAGCAGCAAGAGTTTGAGGATGGGGAAGAGGTTGAGATCCTTCCACCAGTAACCAAGGAGTTTGTGCCGGGCATAGCACCATTCCCTGAAAGATTGAAAGCTCCTAAGATTAGAAAGGAAAGACAAAGTTCGGAAGAAGTAGATATTTTGAAGTTGCTCGCTGACACTGAAGTCACGCTGGACATTGGCACATTGCTAAAATGTTTGCCTGTTTATAGGAAACAATTCTATAACGAATATATTAAGAAGCCAAGGAAAGCTCGAGACAAAAATAGACAAGATAAAGATGTCCAAGGTATCATTCAAAGCATTACGACGCAAATTGATTCGAACGCTCGAGCTGTGACAGTCGAGATTAAAGGGTATGCAGTCCCTGGTGCTCAGTTAGATAGTGGAGCCGCAGTCAACCTTATGACTGAATTCATGATGAAAGCCTTAGGCCTCAACCACATGGAAGAAACGCCGATGTCCTTGAGAATGGCGGATCAAACACAAGTGAAGCCTGCGGGTCTTTTGAAGAATGTAAGTACAGTTGTGGGTGGTCTAGAGTTTAAAGTTGATTATCTGATAGTAAGACCAAGGACCTCGGAGGCTACCTTCTCGATCCTACTTGGACGGCCATGGCTGGTGCAAGCCGAATGTGTGCATGACTGGCGCACAGGTTTTATTTCGATAGGGCCAAAGTCTGATCGGATTCAGTTGCAAGTATCCCCACCCTCGAGCAACAAGAAAAAGACAATAATAGTAGATGAGATGGAAAAGAAAGAAAAGGAGAAAGCAAGGCACGAGAGTGCACGAGCTAGATTTTCTTTGAACACGGACACCTACAAGAATCTGCTTCAAGACGGGTTCAACTTGCAGCTCTTTAAGAATCAAGACACGAAGATGGGAGAGTATCAAAATCCATTGCTTTATAACGACGATTCCGATCAGGAACTACTAAGATGGTTGGCAAGTACAGGCGAGGTTGAGTGCTATACAATGCACATCGACCCGGTGGAGAAGGAGAAGAAAATGAGCCAGGTGGTGGATCCTCATGCAAGGAGGGAATACTCTTCGAAAAGTAGAAAATGCTCTTTTAGAACTCGTGATCGAGGATATCATCAAAAGTTGACAAGGAACCAAGAAAGTCAGCTATCGTCTAGCACCAGGAGAGTACATAATGCCATGAGCAAGGGTACATGCAAGGGGGAGCACGAAGGCAAAGGTAGATCCGGGAGAGAAAAGTGGTGTGTGGATCACGACAGTTCTAGCAAGGAATTAGTTGATCGAAAGGAGAACCTCTTGAAAGCAAGAGATAAGGAGAACCAAGGTGTTGGTAAAGAGAGGATTTTCATACATGAAGGATTGGAGAAAAAACATGCATTAGGAATTGCACCAGAAAAGAGTACAGAGAGTAAAGTGCTTCATGCAAAGAATACGTGCAGGACTGGCGATGGCCTAAAGGAGTTAGGATTGGCCCATGCCGAGCATGCCAGAGTTATTCGAAGGAGGTTTGATTGGATTAAATGTCAAGATAGCGAGCCGAACGTACAAGGATCGATAGGTGAATGTGCATGGATAGGACTTCGAGTGAGCCGTTGGATGATGGCACTTTTTTGTGTGATTTGGGTGTTCTCACGAGAGATGTGTGGTTGGATACGAGAACGAAACGAGAAGGCCTTTCTCTACTTGTTCATTCAATTTACCTTTTGTTTGTTGGAATTGCAGAAACTGGTAAACCAAGTGTGCTACTATGTAGGATCACTGAGGACTAGGCAACTAATGGCTGATCGCTAGGAAGTGATGACGGAGTTCCTGAAGTTGAGCCTGACTCGCCTTAGAGAAGTTGTCGGGATTCGAGTACGATGTGAGGCTGCATGAGACATTCCGGAGACTCACATTCTAGGACACCTAGGGATAGGGATACGAGGGACTAAGGCATAACTGGCTGTAGTTACCTAGTGAAAAGTCAACTCGATGAATACATATGTAGTGTCTGTAATTGAGAGAATGGAGTGAAGAGGTGGTTGATCTGTCAAAGGCTAGAGTGTATATGTTTGCATGTATGTGTGGGAACGGTGGGTAAAGTCCCTTTCTTCCTCTCCCTAATTCTCAGGACCTGGGTGAACTAATTAACTATGAAAAGAAAAACGGAAAAGAAAAGAAAAGAAAAAGAAAATGTGTTGTGTGATTGTACCAATGCGCTATGGTGGACTAGTAGGTGGGTGGATTTATCCTCGCCGGGTGGTTAGGACCACGAGCCGCAGCTAGTTTCGCCATAGGCTTGGGATGTATATGTCTGGGTCTTAGCTACGCGCCATAACGGGTTGGTAGGCAGGTGGAGCCATCGTGGCTGGGCAGTCACGACCACGAGCCGTATCCAGTTTCGTTATGGGCTAGCTGATATGTGTTATGGGTTATCATTGTGTGTTTGTGTGTTGTGCGCTGCATTGCGTTGGTAGATGGGTGGAATCAACCTGATCGGGTGGTCAGGTCCACAAATCGCATCCAGTGTCAATGTAGGCCAACGTGTGATTAAAAGAAAATTTTCATATAAAGTTATTCCCCACTCCTGAGGGGGAGAGAAAGAGAGGAGAGGGCAATGATCGCCTGGAAGGGAATGTTAGTTGCTTGTGTGATTAGTATGTGTTGGCTTGCGACAGATCAGCTCACTTTGGATCAACGTTCTTGAAGGCACAGAGGCTCTATATGTACTTATGGATGAGGCTTTAGCGAGGTGATGAAACAGTAGTGCTTTATAACTTGTGTGCTCTATCTGAGGGTTTTTCTAGTGTTTGGGACACTCTAGGGTTCTGATGTATGTCTTGACTTGCACTCGAGTTTCGATGATTTTTGTAGGACGACGATGGCGATTCTTCGGAAGTGTCTAGTCATGGAATGGTTGTACATAGCGAATAGTAGGTCAATAAAAAGGGTTATGCATTTTGGGTATCCTTGCATCTCCGATTTGAATTATTTTAGTTGTTGTTGTTTATTTTGGTATTTTCTTTCTGTTTTCGCAATGCTAGTTTCATGTGTAAGATATGGAAAGGTATGTATGTGTTGTTTTGGTTGAGACCATTTTTCGTAATGGAAGGTATGAGCAAAGTAATGCATGGCTGAAATGGATTGCGTGTATGTGCATGTTCTTGGATCATTTTGGAAGTGACTGATTTGAATGTATTTACGAGTGATTTTTGAGCACTAATAGCTTCGATGAGTGCAGGTTCAGTGGAAGTGGCGGCTCGATGAAAGGTATGTGAACTAATTGGAAATTGACATGTTCATAATTGTTTGGATTTTATTTCAGCATGAACGGCTTGTCGAGGACGACTTCGCAAATAAGAAGAGGGAAGTATGTTATCTCAAGAAATGGTTGGTTTTGGTGCACTAACATGCTTCCAATTTTCAAATTATATGTTGATTGCAGGTATCTGGCAAGGAAAGATGTTGGTTGATAACAATAAATTCTGATTGAATGTGGTAACATCAAGGCTGAATAAAAGGGGTTCGGAAAGACACATGCATAATATTCAGTGTGGGTTGTCTTACTCTGCTACACCCGGAATATTGTAGAAAATGATGGCATGATGCAGAGTTTTGTGGGGAGGAGGTCACGCAAGGGCATCAAAGTTTTCTATAGATTGGAGTCTATAGAAGTGGCATTTTTTAAGGCAAGGGGACTATGTTCTATCACGGAGCAATCTTATGGAAATAGTTGTTTTTGCTGCACATGGAAAAGAGCTCAACGGATGGCCATCATTAGCTCTCGACCTCTCAAGGAATAAAGTCTGATCTTGCTCGAGGATTCGGAGAAGCACCAACGGCACTTTAAGGAATTTGTGCCAAGGACAAAAGGGGGAAAGAACCTCAATAGGATTGGACCCCCGAAAGGGAGCTCCAGAACATTAATGCTTGTTCGCAGGCTTCTTCATCAGGGGGGTGGTTGTCATCTCTTTAATCTAAATAGCAGGATGACAGAAAAACGGAAAAGGGGGGGGCAGGTCCGTTTCTTCCGCGCTCTGACTAAGGAAACAGAAAAGTGTGGGGGGGGGGCCGCTTCTATCTGGGGAGATAGGGACCGTGAAAATATTCGTAAGCTACTGCTGGCTGAGTACGAGGGGGGGAATACACTACTTCCACATATATCTGTCCCTATCCTTCGGGACGAAGGAACGCACTTGGAGAGGCTGAAGTTTTGAGCAAGATCGGCTGGAGTGACAGCATGCTCCCCATAGAGCTTCTATAGGGGATTCTTCACCTGTTCGTCGCACGGTACCTTCCTTAGATCGACCTCATCATAATGGAGATGAGAAGGAAGCGTGAAGGAGAAGGGAGGAAACGCGCATGGTGGCAGACTGAGAAGAATTGGATGGGCGCTGCTATTTAGTGGGAAAATCTGCATCTTCAGTGGGGACATCCAATGCCGAAAAATGTTTGACACTCAAGACTCATCGATTGACAAGGTTCATGTCACAAGGACTCTGCATAATTTGTATTACTGCTTAAAATGTTTTTCAGTTAGAATTGAATGATTAACATGGATGCAATTGATTTTGAGATCATCTGAATCTGATGGCGGTCATACGACTATATTGCACATAAATTTTCTTTCTACTCTAATGGAAACTATGGGAATTCGGCATATGTGTATTGCGTTAATTCAGTTACAGATGTGCTGAAGACAAATAGTATCTGTGTAAGAGTACGAAGCACCTGTTTTTGCATAGTCAGCTTGTTGCGAAACATGCTCATGTGTTTTACATAAAGCCTTTGTATACTGTAAGCATTTGTAAGTTATGATGTGTGGATTTCAGAAGAGAAACGAGTCATTTATGTTTGATGAGTTCTTGGGCTACAGCATTTGCTTTATGCTTCCTTCACATCTGAAGGCCACGTTAGTTTGCGCTTGTTGTAATGCTAACAATTCACAAAGATGTCGTTAATAGAAAGAACAAAATACATCAAAACTCAGATCAAAGAAACTGTGGGAGGAACTCGATTCGCTCACGATTTCTAGTGTCGTACGGATTTGATTTTCATTATGAAATAATAAATTAATGGTACCAGAGATTTGATTTGCACGGAGATCATATTGGCGCAAGTTTCTGAGCTACTGGTTAATGTGTCTAGACGACGTTGGAAAGTTATGATTGACATATGAATAACAATGTATTCAGTTGTTTTGGAAGTAAAGCACGCCATCATGCTTAAGTTTCACTCATAGTATAACTGTTAATGCATTCATCTTCTTGCAACTAAAAACTCCAATGTGTTTTTTTTTATTCGTATATGGTGCAAAAGCATATTTGACTGATATTCATGCCAAACTTCGAAGTTTTTTTTTGAAATCAACTACTTTCAAAACTGAATTCTTTGTTCAAAGATTTTCACAGTGAAGTGAGTTTTATGATTTAAGAAACCTAGGTTCAAAGATGATTAGAAAGTAGGCTTTCAATTGTTGATAGTTTGCTCGAATTCATAATAATTTTCATCTCATTGATTTCAATGTGAACCTAAAAATATGACATTTTTGTTATCCAATCAATCTGCTACATTTTTGTCTTCTTCTATCATACATGAGCTTGCTCCAAGCACCCTACGTGCGCTGTAATTTTTTGGCGGTCGCCCTGATCCACCGACCGTAGCTTTCGCGCCGACATTTGGTGAACCTGACGTGAACAAATCGGCATTGCAGCTCAGGTCCCTCCGACGGGGAACATATGAGCTAGTGCATAGACATAGGAAGAATCCATTGTGAGATAATTGCGGGCTCTAGGTAATCCAAGTGGACCAATTGTGAGGGATTTGAACAAAATAAAGTCTCATATAACCACTTTTCCCTTGGGCTTAAGACCTGTTCACTTCTCTTTACTCGAGCCTAGCCCTACAAAGAATATTGTTACATGCACCAACAACTCCTCTTATCCTGTTATGGGAGTTGGTAAGTTCATTTTGATTGTTGCTTATGGTAGTTCTTTCACTTTGTCAGATGCTTTATTTCTGCCAAGGATCAAGAAAAATCTCTTATCAGTTTCTTCATTAGCCAAGATTGGCTTGGTTGTGAAATTTGTTGATGGCAGATGCACAGTTCATGATCTATCAAATGGCGATGTCATTATTGCTTCAGGCATTTTATGTCGTGGGTTGTATAAGCTCATAGACTATGAAAGATTTGTGAATTATCTGGCATGTGCAATACATGATTCTTAGGCTATGCCAGATGCAAAGCTTTGGCATGCACGCTTTGGTCATGTGAATTTTGATAGTTTGCTACGCCTGTAGAAATCTGAAATGGTATCCTCTTTGGCTAAGGCACCCGAAAAACATGTTTGTGAAGGCTGTATTTTGGGCAAAATGCAGCATTCACCCTTTCCAAAAGATGGTCTAGTTCGAGCTACTCAAAAATTGCAGCTTCTACATAGTGATGTATGTGGTCCTATGCAGATACTTTCTTTTAAGAACTATCTTTACTTCGTGACTTTCATCGATGATTTTTCTAGGCATGCATGGGTATATCCATTGAAGGCAAAGTCCAATGTTTATGTGCTTCAAACAGTTTCTGGTTTTGATTGAAAATCTGTCAGCATGTAAAATGGGCACCCTCCATTTTGATCAAGGGGGGGAATATATATCTTCTGACTTTAATGCATTTCTCGCTGAACGTGGGATAAAACAACAGTGTGCAGGGCCATATACACCTCAATAGAATGGGGTTGTTGAACGGAAGAACAGGTCACTCATCAAGATGGCAAAGTCTATGGTCAAGAGTCAAACTTCACCACATAGTTTCTGGCTTGAGGTTGTCATGTGTGCAACATATGTACTTAATAGGTGTCCCACTAAAGCGCTGCAGTCTATCACTCCATATGCGGCTTGTCATGGTCGCAAGTCATCTATTGCTCATCTGTGTGTTTTTGGTTGTTCGGCATATGCATTAGTCCCTGAACAACATCGCAAAAAATTGAATGATAAAGCAGTAAAATGTATTTTTTTTAATACAATTCTGAAAGCAAAGGCTATCGTCTGTATCATCCACAGACTAAACGTATTCTGGTTATCTGTGATGTTTTTATGGAAGATGCTATTCAGCCCTTACTTTCATGTACTAAGGAGACATTTGTTAGCTCCAAAGACATGTATGATACTTTGTTGCCTCTTTTTACAGGTGGACAGTCTAGTGTTGGTCCTAATTAGGCAACTTCTCAACCTTTGCAGTTTCATGTGATGATGCATATCATTCCATTTCTGATGATGCACTTGTTGATGAGAGCTGATATTGAGCAGGAAAAAACTATGCCAAAATGGCTGGTGCAGACCTTGTGTGACAGCAAATTAGATGCACCTATGTCATATCATACTCATTCAGGCTCTCAGAGTGCCTCTTCTGCATTAGATTGCTATGCTATGATTGCCTCTAGTCTCTGTGATGAGACTGAACCTCTTTCATCTGATGAAGCATAAAATTCAGAACATTGGATGGCTACAATGCAATCTGAATATGATGCTATCATGAAAAATGGTACATGGTCTTTATGTAACTTGCCTCCTGGCAAGAAGGCCATTGGCACTAAGTGGGTATACAAGTTGATGCATAACCCTGATGGAACAGTTGATAGGTATAAGGTTAGGCTTGTTGCAAAGTGTTATGCGTAGGAAAGAGGAATTGACTTTGATGAAACCTTTGCTCCTACTTATCGAATGACTATTATTTGTAGCATATGTGCACTTGCAGCTCATCATGGTTAGAATGTACATCAATTGGATATTAAAACAGCATTTTTGAATGGTGACTTGCATGAAGAAGTGTATGTTTTTTAGCCCCATGGCTTTGTGCAAAAAGGGCATGAAAACCAGGTGTGCAGGTTAAAGAAGGCATTATATGGTTTAAAGCAAGCACCACGTGCTTGGTATGAGAAGGTACATGCCTATCTGATTGCACATGGTTTTGAGAGCATTCCAATTGAAAGCACCTTATATATTACGCAAGCTAATGATGTGCTTCTGATCATTGTGGTATATGTTGATGACATGTTGCTCACTACTCCTCATGACATGCATATTGTTGATTTTAAGGCTGATTTGTGTGCCTCATTTGAGATGTCTGATTTGGGGCATTTGCATCACTATTTGGGAATTCAGTCTATGCAAGTTGATGGTGGAATGGATTTGTGTCAAACAAAATATATTGACACATTATTGCAACGTTTTGGCCTTGAAGACTGTAAGCCTATTGCCACTCCTATGGAGACAGGTTTACAATTGAGTCTTCATGATGCTGGAGATGTATTTGATGATGTTCTCTATCAGCAAGCTGTTGGATGCTTGATTCACTTGTGCATTTTTCTCATACATGAGCAGGTTTATGCATTGCCTAGGTGTCAAGCATTGGCAGGCTGTTAAGCGCATCTTTCTCTACTTGAGTGGTACCCAACTACTTGGATTGTTTTACCCCAAGAGCGGATCACTACTGCCAGATTTGCATGCTTTTTTTTATAGTGATTGGGCTGGTTGTTATGACACTCGTGTGTCCACTAGTGGTTTTTGCTTCGTGCTTGGTAGCTCATGTATATCTTGGTTGAGCAAGAAGCAGCCTATTGTGGCCACTTCCAGTTGTGAGGCTGAGTATAGGGCAGCTTTCACAACGACCGTTGAGTGTGTGTGGCTTAGATGCCTTATGGCTTATTTGGATGTTGGTCAGGATATTGCCACCATCATCATCACTGACAGTCAGAGCGCATTGGCAATTGCGAGGAACCCTGTGTTCCATGCTGGCACTAAGCACATTGAGGTGCATTATCATTATGTCAAGGAGAGGTTCTCTACTAGGGAGATCAGATTGGCATATGTGGCCACATAGGAGAACATTGCAGACCTTTTTACAAAGGCTCTGTCTACGGAGAAGTTTGAAGCTTTCTACAAAGCTTTGGGCTTACTTCCTTTTGTGGATTGATTCCACATAGCTTGGCACTTCCTTATACATGAGTGCAAGCTCCTTGATCACCGCATCACTCCCAGGGGGGGATTTTGTTGATATATTTAGGTAGTGATGTGTGTGAACACTCTAGGACCGCCGGGGTACTTTTTTCCCTCTTTAGGAGGTTTTTTTCCCTGGCTTGTATATACACCTATTGCCCTAATGGGCTACTTATTTTCGTACATTCTAGTGGTAATACATTTAGCATTGTGTGTTGTGCTCCAAGCTTCTTCTTCTTTGTGTTGTTCGCGTGCTTGCGCAGACATCTAACTCCAACAGTTGACTCACGTATACCTCTTCTTGTAGTTCTCCATTGAGAAAAGAATTTTTTATGTCGAGTTGGTATAATGTCCACCTCCTTGTAGCAATAATTGCTATTAGAGTTCTGATTGTTCCCATCTTTGCAACTAGGCTGAAAACTTCATCATAATCTATGCGCTGTGTTTGTTTAAATCCTTTGGCAACCAATCTAGCTTTATGTCTAGCTAGTGAACCATCAGCATTCCTCTTAACTTTAAACACCCATTTGTTTGGAACAATGTTCATACCTTCGCTCTTTGGCACTAGCTTCAATGTGTGATTATCTTTGAGAGATTTGATCTCCTATTTCATAGCTTGCTTCCATTCCTTTTTTGTGCAAGCTTCTTCATATGTCTCAACCTCTTTGTCTTTGACAACTTGCATCATGTATGTGAAACGTTTTTCCATGAAACTATCATACATCAACCTTTGAGTTGGATACCTTGTCCTTGAATATCTTCTTTCATTTGGGAACTTTATCGAAGCATAGCTCATGCGAAAATGAGCTTGCATATTTATCTTCAACACCCACCCATCCACCTACCTACCTATCCACCTATACATATACATACATACATACATACATACATACATACATACATACATATATACACACACACACATATATATATCCCCACTACCCCTCCCTCTCTCCCTCCCTTCCCCCCCCCCCCCCTCTCCCTCTCTCCCCCTAGCAATCTCCCAACCCATCTACTTACACACCTACCAACCTAGCCACCTATCTATTTACTATCTAGTTGCCTACCTACTTATCTATGTCTGTTAGTTTATACATCTATCTATCTATCCATCTATCCATCCATCCACCAATCCATCCATCCATCCATCCATTGATCTCTCTCTCTCTCTCTCTCTCTCTCTCTCTCTCTCTCTCTCTCTCTCTCTCTCTCTCTCTCTCTCTCTCTCTCTCTCTCTCTCTCTCTCTCTCTCTCTCTCTCTCTCTCTCTCTCTCTCTCTCTCTCTCTCTCTCTCTCTCTCTCTCTCTCTCACACACACACACACACACACACACACAATAGCATGGCTCGGCTCGAAAAAAAAGATGTGGAAGACATGATTACTAAAGTAGTCAGAGAGGCAAAGGAGGAGGCAAACAAGGCACTTAATCAAGAAATGAGGAAGTCCATTGATAGAATAAGAGCCCTAGAAGAGCATGTCAAAATTATTGAAGAAGACCGAGATGAAATGAGAGTTGAGATACATAAGCTTCAAGAAGAAATCATTCAGCTCAGGATTTCCAAAGAAGGAGAGATAACAAATGTGGATGACTTGAAAGAATAAATCAAAAATGATTGGAAGATGGGTGTACAAGAACACATCAGATCAGAGATAGAAGCAACACAAAATAGTTGGGTGGAAGTGGTAATTAAAAATATTAAAAAGGAGATCAAAGAAGAAGTGAAGAAGGAAGTCAAGGAAGACGTGAACAAGGAAGAACTCACACCAGTTCAAGATACACTAGAAGAGGAGAGACTTCGACACATTCGAAGACCCCACATTCGGATTACGGGCCTATCGGAGGGAGCATCACCAAAGTTGATGCCACCCACATTTGCCGCCGCCTTGGATATGAGAACATGCCCTTCACATGCGCATGGAAGGCTGAGAGGGATACGTCTCGTTCACGAGCACTCATCGTTCGTATGAACTCTGAGGAGACACGGACCGCCTTTTTTAGACATCGATCAATACTACATGGACTATCAGGCGATGCTCTCTACATGGAAGAGATCCTCACGAGGATGCAGGTAGCACACCGACACGCTTGCATGCCACTGATACTCCAAGCACGCCGGGAGGAAAGAAAGGCCTTTTATCGAGATGGTAAGATCTTCATAGACGGATGCCCTATCAAATAGGACCACACGGTCTATGAGACATCATTACACCAAGCACCACTCAGAGGAGCAGTGTGGAATTGCAACGGGGCACTCTGGACACGACCAGATAGACTCAAGGAGATCCTGGAGTCACATGACTTTGCTTGCATTACAGAGACACATGAGAGCCCAGAGAGGCCTACCACGCATTGCAGGTTTTCACTAGGAATCTGCATTCAGGACCACGATGAGACATAGTACAACGCGAGGATCGAGAGGTGTTGCCATCACATTTAGACAGAAGATACACAAGCGGATCCATATCATAGGGAGAGATGAGGAGGCACGATACATGTGGTTTCACATGGAGATAGCACTAGGTAGCTTGATTTACATTGCAATATGCTACTTTCCACCAGATGGATCCCGATATGCAGGACGAGACTTTGGAGGATCGATTCGAGACAGAGACTCACCATACACAGCACTTTCAGATGACATACTACATTATAGCACCTTAGGTGAAGTCTTCCTTATGGGGGACTTCAATGGCCACTCCCAGTCACGTTAGTGCGAGGTATACGACATGGATCATCCGCATCTCATGAGGGGCAGAGTGTCAGCATATATGGGTCAGGATGCCACCGGATATGGCAAACACCTCCTTGAGTTGGGAAGCAGACACCATCTCGTTATATATAACGGGATGCACCGTTGGCCAGGTTCGGGCAGACTTACTTGCTTCCCTCACGGGGGAGGTGAGAGCACAATCGGCTACATTTTGGGTACCATCTCTGGAGCTTCACTCATCCCCTCACTTAGTATTGGATGATGCCCACTTGGTGCTGACCATACATTTATCACATTCACACTTTGATCCCCTATTCCATTAGACCCTCCATCATCCATTGAGACACACACCACGATACACTTCACACACGAGCTCTCGCATGTTTATGCACACCATTTACATACCCATCTACTCTCCCTCGATCCACTCTCATCCTTGGACACTCTTACATCACAGATCCTACAGGACTCAACTCTCCGCAACTCCCCATACCGCACATATATACACTCTCCACGCACAGGATCCATGCCCCAGAACCGCTCGTATGATGCAGATTGTCGTGAGCTACGAAAGCACCTACGGCTTTTAGAGCATAGAGGGGATATTACATACACACAGGCACAGTGTCGCATGCAGAGCCTTACTCGCCGCAAACGGCGAGATTGGGAGGAGAGACAGTACTGGGACATTTACCATTTGCTCATGAGCCGAGACAGTGTAATGGTGTGGTGACATTTGAGAGAGAGGAGACAGCAGACACTCATCCGAGACCCGAGCACTTGGCATAGCTATGCACAAAGCCTACATGAGATCCCAAACCAGCCCCCCATTCCCAAACCGCAGAGCTCACGTCCAACCACCTCTGACTTCTTCACACCCACTATGGTGGGACGCACTATTGCACGTCTACAACATGGTAGGACTCATGACCATTTCGGTTTACAGACAAAGCACCTCATCTACGGAGGCACGACTCTCTCACCGCTCATTGCCCACCTCTTCAATTGTGCATTAGTTGAAAGATTCCCTGACTCATGGACTAAGCACACCATAGTGCCCATTCATAAGTCAAGTGATACTATGGATCCAGCCACATACTGGACAATCATGATTGGCCCTATATTGGACAAGTTGTATGGGGCGGTACTAGAGACAGAGTTGAGTACTCTCGCTGAGAGGAAGGGTATCAGGGCCCCATGATAGGTAGGTTTCAGATGAGATTACTCTACCATTGACCACATCTTCACCCTGAGATGCCTGATCGACCAGGCAAGAGTGAGGAAGAGGAGATTATATCGTTGCTTTGTGGACTTCCGCAAAGCATTTGACACGGTTTCCCAAGGAACGACTCTTCATACGACTACTTGATATCGGAGCTCCAGAGGAGATGATATGGGGGATCTACGCCTTATACGAGAGAGTATTTGGTAAAGTCAGATGTCCAAGAGGCTTATCTGATCCACTTGCTAGCACTATCAGGGTGAAGCAAGGGTGCCCTCTTTCACCCACCCCCTTTGGTCTCTACATTGATGAGATAGTGGACTTCATACAGCAGCAAGAGGGTGATGGCATTCAGGTACGCGAGTCCACTGTCCATATTCTTTTATATGCTGATGACATTGTACTGGTTTTAGAGTGTGTAGAAGGTCTACAGCATCATCTACATGGCCTAGATGACTTTTGCAGACACAGAGGGTTATCTGTGAACCTTGGTAAAACCAGGGCCATGATCTTTCATACATCATCACAGGTACGCAGACATAGTTTGTTCACATCAGCAGGTGTACTGATCGAGGTGGTCAGATCATATGTTTACTTAGGAGTGACATTTACAGCAGCATCAGGGGTCTTCTCTATGTCTCGGGCAGCCCGTGACCGCATCACATGTGGGTATGCAGCACTAGCTTTGATGGAGAGACAGTGCCACCAAGCATATTTTCATGAGCCCCACACAAAGGGGTGGCTCTTCGACACTTTGGTTACACCAGCACTCATGTATGGACAGCCATATGGGGGCCAGGATTAGCTACATCAGTATGGAAAGCATTGGAGAGGCCATAGATTCTCATGATTGCCAGACTTATCCACAGCAAGCCTACAGTACCACATGATATCATTAGAGCAGAGCTCGTTGCACCACCGATGCTAGTTGAGGCACTATTCCAGACAGTATGCCTATTACACAAACTTTGGAGCATGGATACAGAGCGCATTGCTTATCGTGCTTTCCACGCATCACGTGGTATGGCATAAGCAAGCGACACCTCCTCATGGTATGCAAAGACACAAGACTGGCTGGCCCACCATGGTCTTGAAATAGATAGGCTACCACCACTACAGTATTGACTTACAGGCACCCACATACTCACTCTCTCATCAAGAGAGGAATAGGGTCATTCGCCAGGAGATATACATGTAGACATACCGACCGCACCACCTTCGAGTCATCATTGGGCAGCTCCGAGTTTCATCACATCAGCTCGAGATTGACAGGGGTCGGTCCAGGGGAATCCCCCGTGAGGAGAGGTGGTGCCCAGTACGCCAGACAGAGGTAGAGAGTGAGGAGCATTTTGTTATCAGCTGCCCATCATACTTAGACCCACGAGCACAGTTCTAGATAGAGGAGTCGCTCTGGTTGTGCATGACTATGGGAGACCAACGGACTTGGGATGCTTCCTCACAGCAGCATACGAGAGGCAAGAGCCGTCACTACAGCCCACATATCAGACACGGGTGAGTACCCAGCAGACCATTACTCAGTTCTTTCAACGAGCTGAGCTACATCAGAGAGGTCTATCAATAAGGCACACGCTCCAGGCAGCGCACAGAGAGCACGACGCCGACCACACATGGTTGGATATCATGGTTGGATATCGCCGACGACGACTATATCAGGAGGATATCTCACGCATCAGGACAGCCTACGACCGCATGATGGAGCAGAGGCGTACCACCACCCCTTGGTTGTCTTCCTTGAGGAGGCACTCAGACCACCACCGATGTACAACATACTACACCCATCACCAATAGCTAGGGTATTTTACTCACTCACATTATAGATCCCCCATGTATTAGGTGGCCATTATCTGCAGAGTCAAAGCCACGTCTCCCCAGCCTTTTCCAACCCTATATAGCTTTGTGTAGCGAGTACTTTTTATTTCATTTCATTTTCTATACAGGGTTACTACACTTGTACATGCTTTTGTCTCATAGGCAAAATTTGGCCTCCAGAAGACCTCTCTCTCTCTCTCTCTCTCTCTCTCTCTCTCTCTCTCTCTCTCTCTCTCTCTCTCTCTCTCTCTCTCTCTCTCTCTCTCTCTCTCTCTCTCTCTCTCTCTCTCTCTCTCTCTCTCTCTCTCTCTCTCTCTCTCTCTCTCTCTCTCTCTCCCCCCCCCTCTCCCTCCCTCCCTCCCTCCCTCCCTCCCTCTCTCTCTCTCTCTCTCTCTCTCTCTCTCTCTCTCTCTCTCTCTCTCTCTCTCTCTCTCTCTCTCTCTCTCTCTCTCTCTCTCTCTCTCTCTCTCTCTCTCTCTCTCTCTCTCTCTCTCTCTCTCTCTCTCTCTCTCTCTCTCTCTCTCTCTCTCTCTCTCTCTCTCTCTCTCTCTCTCTCTCTCTCTCTCTCTCTCTCTCTCTCTCGCGATTATTTCGTGGGAAACAGTCGGTGCCACATGACATCATCAGGGCAGAGCTAGCTGCACCACCCATGGCAGTAGAGGCACTATTCCAGACTATCTGCTTTATTCAGAGGATTAGGGACCTCCCTACAGATAGACTCACACACAGAGCTCTTGAGGCATCTATACAGATATCAGAGTTAGGATATGAGAGAGCTTGGTACACTCAGGTTAGAGTCTGGTTTGATAGTCATGGACTTGATATGGACAGATTGCCGCCTTTTCAGTATGACCCAGACTCACCTCACATCCACCTCTCTCGTCGTGAGAGGAATGTTGTGCTCAGACAGGATCTCTGGCAGCTCTACATTAGTCAGACATGGCACACACCACACATGGGATCGAGACTATCGCACTATCGAGACCAGTTCATAGACATACTAGCTGACGGTTTCATCCAGCGACCACGCTACATGGATACTCACATGCCTCATAGCTTGAGGGTAGCGATTGGCCAGCTGAGAGTCTCATCACACCGACTCGAGATTGAGACGGGCAGAGCCGCAGACATTCCCAGAGAGGAGCGGATATGCAGAGTATGCAGAGTAGAGATGGAGGATGAGGAGCACTTTGTATGCAGATGTAGCGCATATGATGGCATCAGAGGCAGATACGAGACTCTGTTTGCAGGGCAGCCCACCCTCCGAGAGATCATGGACTCTAGAGACCAGCGACAGCTCGGGCGATTCTTACTAGAGATACAGAGTCACAGAGATTCCCTACTCCAGCCTACTGTAGCACTCCATACAGGAGGGAGACAGAGTCAGCTCACTGACTTCTTTATTCCACGACGTGCTGCAGCCCTCCCCCCCTCAGCCCACATACCGAGCGGGGTGACTCTTCAGCAGGCTCAGATATCTCGAGCTAGGAGACGACCCCGTGATATAGGATATCGGGCCCCGAGACTTCACCGACACCAGATTGCGGAGATCCAGGATTGTGACCATCGCGCCATGGAGGAGAGACGATCCCAGATGATGGCCGATCCCGTTGCATCCATCAGGGTGGCCCTGACTCCACCTCCACCTATGTATCACATATTACATCCCACCCACTAGCACAGGATGGAGCTAGTTAGTCGTTTTAGATGCATTCTCATGGTTGTTGTACTACCCTTTTGCATATAGACTATCATAGATATCGCACTCCATACACCCCCCACCACTTTCATGGGTATCCCCACATGCACACTACGGAGATCTATATCAGCTTAACCAGTTTCTTTTCAGCACTTTTATCTTTTCTGATTGACAGAAGATACACCCATGTACATCGATTTGTCTCATAGGCCGAGTTCGGCCTCCTAATAGACGTAAAAACACTTTCTTTCTTTCTTTCTTTCTCTCTCTCTCTCTCTCTCTCTCTCTCTCTGCCCGAGCTCCTCTCTCTGCCCAAAACCTCTGCCCGCCTGCTCGAAACCCTAGCGCCCGTCTGCCCTAGCTCTACCGAAGCTCCTCTCTCTGCCTGAAACCTCTTCCGCCTGCTCGAAACCCTAGCGCCCGTCTGCCCTCCACTCAGTGCTCACTAGAGTATTGCTCATGTGTTTGTCTCTCGTGCCACATCTATGTTCTCTATGTTCTCTCTCTCTCTCTCTCTCTCTCTCTCTCTCTCTCTCTCTCTCTCTCTCTCTCTCTCTCTCTCTCTCTCTCTCTCTCTCTCTCTCTCTCTCTCTCTCTCTCTCTCTCTCTCTCTCTCTCTCTCTCTCTCTCTCTCTCTCTCTCTCTCTCTCTCTCTCTCTCTCTCTCTCTCTGCCCGAGCTCCTCTCTCTGCCCAAAACCTCTGCCCGCCTGCTCGAAACCCTAACGCCCGTCTGCCCTAGCTCTACCCGAGCTCCTCTCTCTGCCCGAAACCTCTGCCCGCCTGCTCGAAACCCTAGCGCCCGTCTGCCCTCCACTCAGTGCTCACTAGAGTATTGCTCATGTGTTTGTCTCTCGTGCCACATCTATGTTCTCTATGTTCTCTATGTTCTCTCTCTCTCTCTCTCTCTCTCTCTCTCTCTCTCTCTCTCTCTCTCTCTCTCTCTCTCTCTCTCTCTCTCTCTCTCTCTCTCTCTCTCTCTCTCTCTCTCTCTCTCTCTCTCTCTCTCTCTCTCTCTCTCTCTCTCTCTCTCTCTCTCTCTCTCTCTCTCTCTCTCTCTCTCTCTCTCTCTCTCTCTCTCTCTCTGCCCGAAACCTCTGCCCGCCTGCTCGAAACCCTAGCGCCCGTCTGCCCTAGCTCTGCCCGAGCTCCTCTCTCTGCCCGAGCTCCTCTCTCTGCCCGAAACCTCTGCCCGCCTGCTCGAAACCCTAGGCCCCGTCTGCCCAAGCTGAGCGTGAAGCTCTGCCCGAATCTCTGCGTCAAGCTACTACCCGAAGTCTGCCCGGAGCTACTGCCCGAAGCTCTGCGTGCTCCTACAGCAGGTAGCTCCCGCGTGCGTCAATTACACAGGTGTCCTCTCTGCTGCCCGAAGCTCTGCCTGACGAGGTCTCTACGAGCTCCCGCCATGCCTTATCACCCAACTCCATAAACCCTAACCACCACCATGTCTAATCTAACCCCCCACCCCAACCCTAACCCTAACCCGAAAATAACCCTAATCTTAAACATTAAAACCCAACCCACCCTACGTCGCCAAAGCCTCCCAAAGTAACCTTAACCTCAAGCCAAAACCTTAAATCCCCACCTTAACCCTAACCATAACCCTAACCATAACCCTAACCCTAACCCTAACCCTAACCCGAGCCCTAATCCTAAACCTTGAAATGGCTCCCATGGACCGGAAGGAAGTGGACGACCTTATCGCTAAAGCTCTCAAAGAGGCCAAAAAGGAAGCAGACCGCAACCTCAATATGGAGATACGAAAGATGTTGGAAAAGTTCAAAGGACTCGAAGAACAAGTAATGAATGAAGTCAAAGGACCGGAAGAACAAGTGAAGACTCTCACAGAAGAAAGAGACCATTGGAGGACACCTTATGAGCACATGAAAGAAGAGGGGGAGATCTCCAACGTGGAGATACTCAAGGAAGAAATAAAGAAGGAAATCAAAACGGAGGTAGAATCTACTCGAGAGTCATGGGTGGAAGTAGTACACAAAAGGATTAAGAAGTTAGGGAAGACCTGCAGAAAGAAGAGCTCACACGAGTCCAGGATACACTTGAGGAGGAGAGGCTTCGACACACTCGAAAACTTCACATTCGGATTGGCATACGACATGGATCACCCACATCTCATGAGGGCCAGAGACCCGGTTGAGATTAGCACCGGCAGAGTATCGGCAGATACGGGTCAGGACACCACCAGCTATGGCAGACATCCACTCGAGCTAGGCAGCCGACATCATCTCGTTATATATAACGGGATGAATCGTTGGCCAGGTTCAGGCGGATTTACTTGCTTCCCTCACGGGGGAGGTCAGAGCACAGTACACTACATTTTGGGTACTATCTCTGGAGCTTCACTCATCCCTTCACTTAGTATTGGACGACCCCCACTCGGTGCTGACCACACATTTATCACAATCACATTCTCATCTCCGATTCCATTAGACCCTCCCTCACCCACTGAGATACATACCACGATACACTTCACACACGAGCTCTCACACGTTTATGCACACCATTTACACACCCGCCTACTCTCCCTCGATCCATTCTCACCTTTGGACACACTTACATCACATATCACCACCATCCTACAGGACTCAGCTCTCCGAAGCTTCCCACACCGCACACATATGCACCCTCCACGCACAGGATCCATGCCCCAGAACCGTTGGTATGATGCAGATTGTCGTGAGTTGCAGAAGCACCTACGGATTTTAGAGCATAGAGGAGATATTACACACACACACGCACAACGTCGCATGCAGAGCCTTACTCGCCGCAAACGGCAAGATTGGGAGGAGAGACAGTATTGGGATATTTACCATTTGCTCATGAGTCGAGACAGTGTAGTGGCATGGCGACATTTGAGAGAGAGGAGACAGCAGACACCTATCCGAGACCCGAGCACTTGGTATAGCTATGCACGGAGCCTATACGAGATCCCAAACAAGCCTCCCATTCCCAGACCACAGAGCTCATGTCCTACTACCTCTGACTTCTTCACACCCACTATAGTGGGACGCGCTATTGCCCGGCTGCAGCATGGCAGGGCCCATGATCATTTCGGTTTACAGGCAGAGCACCTCATCTATGGAGGCACGACTCTCGCACCGCTCATTGCCCATCTCTTCAATCGTGCATTCGTTGAAGGGTTGCCAGACTCATGGACTGAGCACACCATAGTGCCCATTCATAAGTCAGGTGATACTATGGATCCAACTACATACCGGACGATCATGATTGGCCCTATATTGGCCAAGTTATATGGGGCGGTACTAGAGACAGAGTTGAGTACTCTCGCTGAGAGAAAGGGCATCAGGGCTCCAGGACAGGCAGGTTTCAGACGAGATTACTCTACCATTGACCACATCTTCACTCTGAGATGCCTGATCGACCAGGCCAGGGTGAGGAAGAGAAGATTATATTGTTACTTTGTGGACTTCCGCAAAGCATTTGACACTGTTCCCAGGGATCGACTCTTCAGACGACTACTTGACATCGGAGCTCCGGTGGAGATGATATGGGGGATCTACCCCTTATAAGAGAGAGTATCTGGTAGAGTCAGATGTCCAGGGGGCTTATCTGATCCACTTGCTAGCACTATCGGGGTGAAGCAAAGATGCCCTCTCTCACCCACCCTCTTTGGTCTCTACATTGATGAGATAGTGGACTTCATACAGCAGCAGGGGGGGAGATGGCATTGAGGTACATGGATCCACTGTCCATGTTCTTTTATACGCTGATGATATTGTATTGGTTTCAGAGTCTGCAGAAGGTCTACAACATCATCTACATGGCCTAGATGACTTTTGCAGACACAGAGGGTTATCTGTGAACCTTGGTAAAACCAAGGTCTTGATCTTTCATACATCAGCACGGGTACGCAGACATAGTTTGTTCACAACAACAAATGGACAGATCGAGGTGGTCGGATCATATGTTTACTTGGGGGTGACATTTACAGCAACATCAAGGGTCTTCTCTATGGCTCAGGCAGCCCGTGACCGCATCACACGTGGGTACGCAGCACTAGCTTTGATGGAGAGACAGTGCCACCAGGCATATTTTCAGGAGCCCCGCACAAAGGGGTGGCTCTTTGACACTTTGGTTATGGCAGCGCTCATGTATGGGGCAGCCATATGGGGACCAAGATTAGCTACATCAGTATGGACAGCATTAGAGAGGCCACAAATCCTCATGATTGCCAGACTTATCCGCAGCAAGCATTCAGTACCACATGATATCATTAGAGCAGAGCTCGTTGCACCACCGATGCTAGTTGAGGCACTATTCCAGACAGTATGCCTATTACACAGACTTCGGAGCATGGATACATAGCGCATTGCTTATCGTGCTTTCGAGGCATCACGTGATATGGCATTAGCAGGCGACACCTCCTCATGGTATGCACAGACACGAGACTGGCTTGCCCACCATGGCTTTGACATAGACAGGCTACCACCACTACAATACGACTCTCATGCACCCACCTACTCGCTCTCTCATCAAGAGAGGAATAGGATCATTCGTCAGGAGATATGGCATACATACATACAGAGGACATGGGTGAGCCCTAGGGTACATTGCCACCGAAAATGCTCTACTACCGCGAGCATTTTCTACATATATCGGGCACGGGCTTCATCGAGATTCTGAGATACATGTAGACCTACCTTCCCCACCACCTACGAGTCGTCATTGGGCAGCTCTGGGTTTCATCACATCAGCTCGAGATTGAGAGGGGTCGGTCCAGGGGAGTCCCCCGTGAGGAGAGGTGGTGCCCAGTATGCCAGACAGAGGTAGAGAGTGAGGAGCATTTTGTTATCAGATGTCCAGCATACTTAGACCTACGAGCACAGTTCCAGATCGAGGAGTCATTCCAGCTCTGCATGACTATGGGAGACCAGAGACGCTTGGGACGCTTTCTCACAGCAGCATACGAGAGGCGAGAGCGGTCACTACAGCCCATACATCAGCCACGGGTGAGTACCCAGCAGACCATTACCCAGTTCTTTCAGCGAGTTGAGCTACATCAGAGAGGTCCATCTATAGGGCTCACGCTCCACCAGGCAGCAGCACAGAGAGCACGGCGCCAACCACGCATGGGCGGATATCGTCGACCACGACTATATCATGAGGATATCTCACGCAGAAGGATTGCCTACGACCACATGATGGAGCATAGGCGTACCACCACCCCCTGGGTTGTCTTCCTTCAGGAGGCACTCAGACCACCACCGATGTACCACATAGTACACCCACCTCCACCCATCACCAGTAGCTAAGGCGTTTTACTCACATTTTGGATCCCCCCATGTATTAGGTGGCCACTATCTGCAGAGTCAGAGCCACGTCTCCCCAGCCTTTTCCAGCCCTATATAGCTTTGTGTAGCGATATACTTTTTATTTCATTTTATCTTCTACACAAGGTTACTACACTTGTACATGGTTTTTGTCGCATAGGCCATGTTTGGCCTCCAGAAGACGTTAATATGACTCTCTCTCTCTCTATCCGAAACCCTGCTTTCAATGCCGAAACCCTATCTGCGCCGAAACCCTACCTTGTCGTCTGTGTGCGCAGCCTGCTTCAATGCCGAAACCCTACTGTCCTCTCTGTCTTCTGCGCCGAAACCCAACCATGCCTAACCCTGAAACCCTAACGCCTCTGCCCTGCCCGCTGCCCGCCTGCTCTACCCGCTGCAGCAGAAGCCCGTCGCCCCCAAAAGCTGCTCCCCGCTACCATTGCACCCCTCCCAAGCCCTCTCCCGTCTGCCCGACCACCCCATGCCTAACCCTAACCCTAGCCCGAAATTGTCCCTAACTTTAGCAAAAATGCCTATTTACTCCTAAGCCAAAACCCTAATCCTAACCCTAGCCCTCTCTCTCTCTCTCTCTCTCTCTCTCTCTCTCTCTCTCTCTCTCTCTCTCTCTCTCTCTCTCTCTCTCTCTCTCTCTGTCTCTCTCTCTCTCTCTCTCTCTCTCTCTCTCTCTCTCTCTCTCTCTCTCTCTCTCTCTCTCTCTCTCTCTCTCTCTCTCTCTCTCTCTCTCTCTCTCTCTGAAGTAGTGTGTCTAGCCCTCTCTCTCTCTCTCTGAAGCAGTGTGTCTAGCCCTCTCTCTCTCTCTCTCTCTCTCTCTCTCTCTCTCTCTCTCTCTCTCTCTCTCTCTCTCTCTCTCTCTCCCCTACAGTTATTAGCCACTCCCACCCTTGCTCCATCGCGCATCGGGCGCGCTCCCGTCTTCATCGCAAGTCTTTAGGCTCAGTACTCTGAGCATTTTTTCATCTTCGAATGCAATGAGCGCTACGGCTAAGAAGGACGATTTGACAAAAATGGAGGACAAACTGACCATAGCTATCAAAGAAAACAAGAAGATGGTGGACTCCACTATCACGGCCATCATCAGCCGCCTCTCAAAGCTCGAGAAGGAAGTAGAAACATATCATAAGGAGAGGGAAGCATGGCAGAAAGAGAAAGAAGAATGGGCTAAGGAGAGGGCAAACATGAAAGAGGAATTGGAGCTCCTCAAAGCTTCAATGGTCTCTCTTACACCCGAAGAAGGAGAGATTAATATGAACAAGACAGAAGCTCTCAAAGAAGAACTCACCAAATCCTTGACCGAGAGCATGGAAAACAAATTAGAAGCTACCAAAGAAGGGTGGATCGACATAGTGAAGAAGAACATCAAAAAAGAAGCCAAAGAGAAAGCACAAAAGGAAGAAGCCCTCATCGTGCACACCACTATTGAGGAAGAAAAGATGAGACATGCCCGCCGTCTCAATGTACGCATCACGGGCATTGAAGAAAAAGAAGGCTCTACCCCCGAGTCCGATGGGAAGACACTATGCAAGATACTCGGCTACAAAGAGGAGTCCCCCCCATTCATCAAGTCTTGGAGAACGGGACGAGACCCCACGAAGAAGAGAGCTCTCATTCTACACTTCCCTTCCGAAGATATAAGATCTACTTTCCTACGCAAGAGGGTGATTTTGAGAGCACTTGATGGCCCCCCCATCTACCTTGACGATGATCTCACACCCATGCAGGTAGCACACCGTCGTGCATGCATGCCGAGAGTACATCAAGCTCGCAAAGAAGGAAAGAAGGCTTCATACAGAGATGGTCGTGTCATCATTGATGGCAAGGCCATCCCATAGGGATTCGCGGCCTGTGAGACACTCGAGGAGATACACCTTGCAGTTTGGAACTGCAATGGAGATCTATGGACACACCCAGAGAGATTGGAAGAGGTGCGCAAAGGCAAAGACATCATTATGCTCACAGAGACAATGAGAGCCCGGACCGGGGCCTACCTCGTGTCCACGGTTTTCAGTGGGAGTCCACATACAGAGAGTGTACACGTCAGCACACCACCCGAGGATCAGGAGGAGTAGCCATACTCTTTAGAGATGGACTTCAGAGCAGGATACAGATAGTCGCACGTGATTCACAGGCCAGATATCTTTGGATTCGACTCCAGCTCTCGCAGGAGCGGATCATCTTCATAGCATTATGCTACGTTGCTCCTTCTAGCTCGCGTTTCGCTATCATAGATCGAGAGGAGGACTCACCATACACTTGCTTGTCAGAAGAGATTACAGAGTACTCTGCATTAGGGGAAGTCTTCCTTATGGGAGACTTCAATGCCAGGACAGGCAATGATCAGTGTGAGATATTTGACCCAGAAGACCCGGAGATACTACATACCATAGAGGATGAGTCTACAGCTCGAGCTTCAGCTGACGCTACACACACTCACTATGGCACTCACCTACTCAGACTAGGCTCTCGACATAATCTCGTTATCTATAACGGGATGACTCAGTGGCCTACCTCAGGAGGATTGACATGCATACCACACTCAGTCACAGATGGCGGGGGAAGTACAGTAGATTACGTCATGGGGTCCAGAGATGGCCATCCACCTACTTACCTCATTCACCATCCCACCCATACCCATTGGGGCCGATCACACATACCTCGCACTCTCCCTGAAGGGAGACACCCCTACACGCATACCCGCAGCACGCATCCCACACACCACCATCCACTTCACACACGAGCTAGCTCACATATATGCGGCTCGAGTCGAGCAGGGTCTTCTCTTACTTCATCCTGACACTCCACTATCCCTACTCACCTCTCAGATAGCATCAGTTCTTCAGGCATCAGCCATCAGCTCCTTCCCACACACCATCCATTCTCGTCACACACCTCCTCCCGGGACTATGCCACAACATCGTTGGTATGATGAGGATTGCAGAGATCTTTACCGCCGACTACGAGCTCAGCGAGCATTGGGAGAGATCACAGAGAGAGAGAGGCCAAGGGACAGATGAAGACTCTCACACGTCGAAAGAGGCGAGCCTTTGAGGAGGCACAGGAGCTTGAGCTATACCATCTCTTTATGAGTATGGACAGTGCTGCAGCATGGCGCAGCCTACGAGAGCCACGCCCGACCACACCTATTGGAGACCCACACACATGGCATGATTATGCTCAGAGGTTATATGAGGTACCTAGGCAGCCTCCCATTCCCCAGCCACTTGAGCCTCGCCCTACTAGTTCTTCTCTCTTCACAGCAAAGATGGTTGAGAGGGCCATACGACAACTTCGACATGGACGTTCGACAGACCACGCAGGATTGCAGAGCGAGCATCTCATATATGCAGCCTCCACTATAGCCCCGTTGATTGCACATGTCTTCAACCGGGCTATAGGAGAGGGCTTCCCAGAGGAGTGGACTAGGCACACCATTGTGCCTATCCACAAATCTGGCGACACCCTGGATCCAGGGAACTACAGGACCATCATGATTGGCCACACCATGGCCAAACTATACGGTGCCATACTTGAGGCAGAGCTCAGTTCATATGCAGAGACTGAGGGGCTACGAGCACGAGGCCAAGCAGGTTTTCGACGAGCTTTCTCTACTATTGATCACATCTTCATTCTTCGCTGCCTCATTGATGGGGCAAGGGTGCGGAAGAAGAGGCTATATTGCTGCTTTGTGGACTTCCGCAAAGCTTTTGATACAGTGCCGCGAGAGAGGCTCTTCCAACACCTCCAGAGCTTGGGAGTACCATCAGGGATGATTTGGGCCATCTATGCACTCTATGAGCAGGTGACTGGGAGGGTACGGTGTCCAGGAGGTATGTCTGAGGCCATTGCTAGCACCATCGGTGTTAAGCAAGGCTGCCCACTCTCTCCCACTCTATTTGGTCTCTACATTGACGAGATTGAGGACTACATTCTCCGAGCTGGAGGAGAGGGTGCAGACCTCGCAGGTACACATGTCCACATTTTATTATATGCCGATGACATTGTCTTGATTTCAGAGTCACCCGAGGGATTACAGCGCCACCTTGAGGCCCTGGATGAGTTTTGTACACAGAGGGGCTTGACAGTAAACCTTGGCAAGACCAAGGTCATGATCTTCCACACCTCCCCCATGGTGAGGAATGGAGCAGGATTCAGAGCTGGTGGTGGACAGATTGAGGTGGTCACTTCCTATGTCTATCTCGGAGTCACATTCACGAGCTTGCCTGGCCCCTTCAGCATGAGACAGGCAGCCACCGATAGACTCACACGCGGATATGCAGCTTTAGCCATGTTAGAGTGGAGATGTCACCAAGCACACTTCCAGGAGCCCCGCACAAAGGGCTGGCTATTTGACACACTGGTCAGACCAGCTATGATGTATGCTGCGACGGTTTGGGCCCCAGGTCTCACAGTCACCCAGTGGAGTGCGATCGAGAGGCCACAGGTACGTATGATCTCGCGATTATTTCGTGGGAAACAGTCGGTGCCACATGACATCATCAGGGCAGAGCTAGCTGCACCACCCATGGCAGTAGAGGCACTATTCCAGACTATCTGCTTTATTCAGAGGATTAGGGACCTCCCTACAGATAGACTCACACACAGAGCTCTTGAGGCATCTATACAGATATCAGAGTTAGGATATGAGAGAGCTTGGTACACTCAGGTTAGAGTCTGGTTTGATAGTCATGGACTTGATATGGACAGATTGCCGCCTTTTCAGTATGACCCAGACTCACCTCACATCCACCTCTCTAGTCGTGAGAGGAATGTTGTGCTCAGACAGGATCTCTGGCAGCTCTACATTAGTCAGACATGGCACACACCACACATGGGATCGAGACTATCGCACTATCGAGACCAGTTCATAGACATACTAGCTGACGGTTTCATCCAGCGACCACGCTACATGGATACTCACATGCCTCATAGCTTGAGGGTAGCAATTGGCCAGCTGAGAGTCTCATCACACCGACTCGAGATTGAGACGGGAAGAGCCGCAGACATTCCCAGAGAGGAGCGGATATGCAGAGTATGCAGAGTAGAGATGGAGGATGAGGAGCACTTTGTATGCAGATGTAGCGCATATGATGGCATCAGAGGCAGATACGAGACTCTGTTTGCAGGGCAGCCCACCCTCCGAGAGATCATGGACTCTAGAGACCAGCGACAGCTCGGGCGATTCTTACTAGAGATACAGAGTCACAGAGATTCCCTACTCCAGCCTACTGTAGCACTCCATACAGGAGGGAGACAGAGTCAGCTCACTGACTTCTTTATTCCACGACGTGCTGCAGCCCTCCCCCCCTCAGCCCACATACCGAGCGGGGTGACTCTTCAGCAGGCTCAGATATCTCGAGCTAGGAGACGACCCCGTGATATAGGATATCGGGCCCCGAGACTTCACCGACACCAGATTGCGGAGATCCAGGATTGTGACCATCGCGCCATGGAGGAGAGACGATCCCAGATGATGGCCGATCCCGTTGCAGCCATCAGGGTGGCCCTGACTCCACCTCCACCTATGTATCACATATTACATCCCACCCACTAGCACAGGATGGAGCTAGTTAGTCGTTCTAGATGCATTCTCATGGTTGTTGTACTACCCTTTTGCATATAGACTATCATAGATATCGCACTCCATACACCCCCCACCACTTTCATGGGTATCCCCACATGCACACTACGGAGATCTATATCAGCTTAACCAGTTTCTTTTCAGCACTTTTATCTTTTCTGATTGACAGAAGATACACCCATGTACATCGATTTGTCTCATAGGCCGAGTTCGGCCTCCTAATAGACGTAAAAACACTTTCTCTCTCTCTCTCTCTCTCTCTCTCTCTCTCTCTCTCTCTCTCTCTCTCTCTCTCTCTCTCTCTCTCTCTCTCTCTCTCTCTCTCTCTCTCTCTCTCTCTCTCTCTCTCTCTCTCTCTCTCTCTCTCTCTCTCTCTCTCTCTCTCTCTCTCTCTCTCTCTCTCTCTCTCTCTCTCTCCTCTCTCTCTTCTCTCTCTCTCTCTCTCTCTCTCTCTCTCTCTCTCTCTCTCTCTCTCTCTCTCTCTCTCTCTCTCTCTCTCTCTCTCTCTCTCTCTCTCTCTCTCTCTCTCTCTCTCTCTCTCTCTCTCTCTCTCTCTCTCTCTCTCTCTCTCTCTCTCTCTCTCTCTCTCTCTCTCTCTCTCTCTCTCTCAGGACTCAGCTCTCCGCAGCTTCCCACACCACACACATATGCACCCTCCACGCACAAGATCCATGCCCCAGAACCGTTGGTATGATGCATATTGTCGCGAGCTGCGGAAGCACCTACGGATTTTAGAGCATAGAGGAGATATTACACACACACAGGCACAGCGTCGCATGCAGAGCCTTACTCGCCGCAAACGGCGGGATTGGGAGGAGAGACAGTATTGGGATATTTACCATTTGCTCATGAGTCGAGACAGTGTAGTGGCATGGCGACATTTGAGAGAGAGGAGACAGCAGACACCTATCCGAGACCCGAGCACTTGGCATAGCTATACGGAGCCTATACGAGATCCCATACCAGCCTCCCATTCCCAGACCGCAGAGCTCACGTCCTACTACCTCTGACTTCTTCACACCCACTATGGTGGGACGCGCTATTGCCCGGCTGCAGCATGGCAGGGCCCATGATCATTTCGGTTTACAGGCAGAGCACCTCATTTATGGAGGCACGACTCTCGCACCGCTCATTGCCCATCTCTTCAACCGTGCATTGGTTGAAGGGTTCCCAGACTCATGGACTGAGCACACCATAGTGCCCATTCATAAGTCAGGTGACACTATGGATCCAGCTACATACCAGACGATCATGATTGGCCCTATATTGGCCAAGTTATATGGGGCCGTACTAGAGACAGAGTTGAGTACTCTCGCTGAGAGGAAGGGCATCAGGGCTCTAGGACAGGCAGGGTTCAGACGAGATTTCTCTACCATTGACCACATCTTCACTCTAAGATGCCTGATCGACCAGGCCAGGGTGAGGAAGAGGAGAATATATTGTTGCTTTGTGGACTTTCGCAAAGCATTTGACACTGTTCCTAGGGATCGACTCCTCAGACGACTACTTGACATCGGAGCTCCGGAGGAGATGATATGGGGGATCTACGCCTTATACGAGAGAGTATCTGGTAGAGTCAGATGTCCAGGGGGCTTATCTGATCCACTTGCTAGCACTATCGGGGTGAAGCAAGGATGCCCTCTCTCGCCCACCCTCTTTGGTCTCTACATTGATGAGATAGTGGACTTCATACAGCAGCAGGGGGGAGATGGCATTGAGGTACACGGGTCCACTGTCCATATTCTTTTATATGCTGATGATATTGTATTGGTTTCAGAGTCTGCAGAAGGTCTACAGCATCATCTACACGACCTAGATGACTTTTGCACACACAGAGGGTTATCTGTGAACCTTGGTAAAACCAAGGTCTTGATCTTTCATACATCAGCACAGGTACGCAGACATAGTTTGTTCACAGCTGCAGGTGGACCGATCGAGGTGGTCAGATCATATGTTTACTTGGGGGTGACATTTACAGCAGCATCAGGAGTCTTCTCTATGGCTCAGGCAGCCCGTGACCGCATCACACGTGGGTACGCAGCACTAGCTTTGATGGAGAGACAGTGCCACCAGGCATATTTTCAGGAGCCCCGCACAAAGGGGTGGCTCTTTGACACTTTGGTTACGCCAGCGCTCATGTATGGGGCAGCCATATGGGGACCAGGATTAGCTACATCAGTATGGACAGCATTAGAGAGGCCACAGATCCTCATGATTGCCAGATTTATCCGCAGTAAGCCTTCAGTACCACATGACATCATTAGAGAAGAGCTCGCTGCACCACCGATGCTAGTTGAGGCACTATTCCAGACAGTATGCCTATTACACAGACTTCGGAGCATGGATACAGAGCGTATTGCTTATCGTGCTTTCGAGGCATCACGTGATATGGCATTAGCAGGCGACACCTCCTCATGGTATGCACAGACACGAGACTGGCTTGCCCACCATGGCTTTGACATAGACAGGCTACCACCACTACAGTACGACTCTCATGCACCCACCTACTCGCTCTCTCATCAAGAGAGGAATAGGATCATTCGTCAGGAGATATGGCATACATACATACAGAGGACATGGGTGAGCCCTAGGGGTACATTGCCACCGAAAATGCTCTACCGCGAGCATTTTCTACATATATCAGGCACGGGCTTCATCGAGATTCCGAGATACATGTAGACCTACCTTCCCCACCACCTACGAGTCGTCATTGGGAAGCTCCGGGTTTCATCACTTCAGCTCGAGATTGAGAGGGGTCTGTCCAGGGGAGTCCCCCGTGAGGAGAGGTGGTGCCCAGTATGCCAGACAGAGGTAGAGAGTGAGGAGCATTTTGTTATCAGATGTCCAGCATACTTAGACCTACGAGCACAGTTCCAGATCGAGGAGTCATTCCAGCTGTGCATGACTATGGGAGACCAGAGACGCTTCGGATGCTTTCTCACAGCAACATACGAGAGGCGAGAGCGGTCACTACAGCGCATACATCAGCCACGGGTGAGTACCCAGCAGACCATTACCCAGTTCTTTCAGCGAGTTGAGCTACATCAGAGAGGTCCATCTATAGGGCTCACGCTCCACCAGGCAGCAGCACAGAGAGCACGGCGCCGACCACGCATGGGCGGATATCGTCGACCACGACTATATGAGGAGGATGTCTCACGCATCAGGATTGCCTACGACCACATGATGGAGCATAGGCGTACCACCACCCCCTGGGTTGTCTTCCTTCAGGAGGCACTCAGACCACCACCGATGTACCACATATTACACCCACCTCCACCCATCACTTGTCGCTAGGGCGTTTTACTCACATTTTGGATCCCCCCATGTATTAGGTGGCCACTATCTGCACAGTCAGAGCCACGTCTCCCCAGCCTTTTCCAGCCCTATATAGCTTTGTGTAGCGATATACCTTTTATTTCATTTTATCTTCTACACAGGGTTACTACACTTGTACATGGTTTTTGTCTCATAGGTCAAGTTTGGCCTCCAGAAGACGTTAATATGACTCTCTCTCTCTCTCTCTCTCTCTCTCTCTCTCTCTCTCTCTCTCTCTCTCTCTCTCTCTCTCTCTCTCTCTCTCTCTCTCTCTCTCTCTCTCTCTCTCTCTCTCTCTCTCTCTCTCTCTCCCCCCCCTCTCTCTCTCTCCCCCCCCCCTCTCTCTCTCTCCCCCCCCCCTCTCTCTCTCTCCCCCTCTCTCTCTCTCTCTCCCCTCTCTCTCTCTCTCTCCCCCTCTCTCTCTCTCTCTCTCCCCTCTCTCTCTCTCTCTCTCTCTCTCTCTCTCTCTCTCTCTCTCTCTCTCTCTCTCTCTCTCTCTCTCTCTCTCTCTCTCTCTCTCTCTCTCTCTCTCTCTCTCTCTCTCTCTCTCTCTCTCTCTCTCTCTCTCTCGTGTTCTCTCTCGTCTGTGTGTGTATCTACCTATCTATCTATCTATCTATCTCATCCATCCATCCATCCATCCATCCATCTACCTATCTATCTATCTTATACATCCACCCATCCATCCATCTATCCATCTATATATCTATCCATCTATACATCCATCCATTTATCCATCCATCCATCCATCCATCCATCTATCTATCTATCTATCTATCTATCTATCTATCTATCTATCTATCTATCTATCTACCTACCTATCTACCTATCCACTTTATCTATTTAGCTACCTATCTACCTATCTATGCATCTATATTTCTATACATTTATATATGTATGTATGTATGTATCTTTGTACGTGTGGTTCTATCTATCTATATAGCTATCTATCTGCATACCTAACCACCATTCTACCTACCTACCTATCTATTTATGTACCTACCCACCCACCCACTACCTACATACCTAGCTATCTACCTGCCTATCTAGCTACGCATGTACCTAGCTACCAGTTTGTCTATCTATTGATCTATATATCTACCTATCTCTATCCATCTCTCTCTATCCATGTATCAACACATTAACCTATCCATCAATCTATGCAGAGCATGAATTGATGAGCATGGAAGTGGAGTTCAAATGATGGTTGTATATTCCTTCAGGTTCCTGTCAAGCATCAAAATACTCATGAACTGAAATACATATAATAAGGTTCAGTTTTTGCAATAAATCTCAGAAGAAGAAAAAATATTCTCAAGCAAATCTTTAGTTCTATTCGTCATCACCAGACTCCAAAAACTTGAAGCAATTGGTCGTGTTGGTATCAAAGAGCACTGTGTCATCACATAAGATGGAGATCACAGTTACTTTTTAAGAAATCCTCAATCAACAATAATTAAGTGTGAGGAAAAGAAATGAATAGTAAGAAATACATGGACAAAAAGATATTACAGAGATTAACTAGCATTCGCCCAGGGGAATTAACTTTATATTTTCTGCTTCACAGTAAACTATAGAATGCACCTCCATACCAACAGCAAAGGGTTGTAACATCAACTCCCAATCCTGCGGAAATGAACAGGAACATAAATTGCTATACTCATCATACTCTCATCGATGTGGAGGAAAAACCTTCCAAGCTGAATTCAGGAGCCCAGTTCAATACAGCAGCTTGGAGCCTTGATGCATTAAGGTAGAAAACGCCTTAAAGGCAAAAGGTTATGTACAAATTCTCTCAAATGAATAAATTCTAAAGGTGTGAAATAGATAAACAGTAAAACACACAAATTGAACGTTCTGAAACATGAATTTATGCAGATATATTTCAGCTTAAAAGAGCTGATGAAAATTTGATAACATTCTCAACACTCCATGGGGACTTTTAAAATTAGATTTCTTTCTTCCAGGAATACAAACGGAAGGTTAAAAGCATCCAAGCACCATCCAATGTCAGCTTAACAGAACAAAATGGGTCATCAAGGTCTTGGTCAGTCTGGCATTCAATTAGATATTGGAGGTGGAGGACAGGATAAAAAGACAAAGCCTCCTTTTTCTTCCAACACCATTGAATAGAGTTAGATTATATAGATAACATTTAACATAATATGCTGGTATTCTCACAGAATTAATACTCGAAGCTATCAATCTCTCAATCAATAGTAAGGGGGGGTGACAGGCAACCACAACCCCGGAACCTTGCAGTTCCCACAGATTGCATAATGGTTAGTTGTGCTTGCTCTAAAAGTTGAACCACCTCTGAAAATGATGGCCTGACTTCAGGATTTGTGTCCCAGCAACGAGTCATTATTGATATCAGCACTGACGGACAATCAGGTGGGATATCAGGTCTCACTCCTCTATTTACAACAGCAAACGCAGCCTGCACAGCTGTCATATTCTGGAAAGGGATATTTCCAGTGACCAGTTCCCAAAGGACGATCCCAAAACTATAAACATCAACTTTGTGATTGTAGGCCCGATGTAATATCATTTCCCTGTAAAAGAAAAGCCAATCAGATTATAATAATTGTAAAGATTGTTTTGTCAAACTGTCTTTGCACACCAACTCTTATCAGACACTAGTTGTCAAAAAAAGTTAGGGAGAGGGAAAAACTAAAAACCTCGAAAATTCTGAAGCCTCAATCAACTCAAAAACATGAGAGGAACTGCAGAAACTTATTTGGTGTTGCACTAAACCTCTTCTCAAGTATCTTACATGGATGTAAGAGTTGACTGAAACGATAAATCCCACTTTATAGGCAATGTCTAAGAGTTGACTGAAATGATAAATCCCACTTTATAGGCGATGTCTGGCTTGGTGGCAACCATGACATATGGACCACAGGCACTTACCCAGAGTTCCTTTTAGGTGACAAAATCCTGTTAACAAGATTCACCATACACTCACTCAAAACCCCTGCTGCTTAGGCGATATTTGGTCGAGTGGCAACCCTTGCCATTCAGTGAAGATATACATGTTGATGCATAAAGGACACTTTGTGTCATTGGTTTTACATGATTTCACATACGGGTAGAGAACTCTTAAAAACCTAGCATCTACTACATCAAACCTGTGAATTACTTTTTCAAGATACTTCTTGAGATGAGAGAAAGCAATTTGTTCTCTCTCTCTCTCATAATATGCATGCTAGATATGCATCAAATTTTAACTGAACTTTGATTTGGCACGATACATATAATCCTTCACAAATATCAACATATCCAAACCAAATAAGAATAAGCTGTCATCTGATATAATTTAGGTGTACCAACAGTTACCAGCTTCACTTCTAACAAACCCAGCATCCATTTACAGCATAAACAATTCAAATATTTTGTACCACTATTTGGAAGCTTGATTTGAGCCCATAAAATTTCTTTTCGGTTTGTATACACGGTTCTCTTTCTTCAACTCCACAAAACCTAGTTGTCCTCCACCCTCTTGCATGTGGTGGTATGGAATGCTTCCGGTAGGAGGAGAGAACAAGGGGGGCACATGCAATCCCGTGGTTGGAGACGCAAGTTCGTTCTTCTCTTCCATGTGTTCTCATGTTAATAGGAGGCTGAGAGGCTACGTTTCCCCACCCCTTGCTTGTTGGCTGCCATGGATAAATGATTCTCCTGCACTGGTGAGGAAATAAGGGCCAAGGTCTATGGACGCAGCCCATTAAAGAGGGGGAGAAGGGGCTCGTGGTGAAAGGAGACCATCATGAAGCCAATAAGATGCATGGCTAAAATTTCCATGAAGGCAGGCAAAATCTTACATGCACTTCAAACCTGATGGACAAACAGTTACCACCCATAGGACTGAGCTCCTGTTGTTTCCTCTAAATCATAGTACCATGGACCAGCAGACACAGTTGATTCGGAACAAATGGAATCAGAGCTTCTGCATTTCCAGAATTTTGGAAACGGCAGCAAACGGGAAACGGTGTGTGTGTGTGTGTGTGTGTGTGTGTGTGTGTGTGTGTGTGTGTGTGTGTGTGTGTGTGTGTGTGTGTGTGTGTGTGTGTGTGTGCGTGTGTGTGTGTGTGTGTGTGTGTGTGTGAGAGAGAGAGAGAGAGGAAGGCTTCGAAAAAAATCTTCCTGTTGCTTTTAGGTGACTTCTCCAGAGAAGGCAACCGTGGAGCCCTTTCAGGCAATTGATGTCAGCCCCAGGATGTTTCCTTTCAGCCACCCAAAAGGGGTGACAGAGGTTAGCAAAGGCGGGAGCAAAGATGATGGAAGCAGCCCCTGGTGGGGCAGTTGAAAATCATGCATCTGCATTCAGCCCTGTTGGGGCAAAGATAACCTGTGAGGCTGCCTCAGTAAAAGCCAATGCAGGCAAGTTACAACCTTTGAGCAGCAAGGAGTGGCATCCACCCACCACCTCTTGGCGACGCAGGGCTGCCGCCTGGTCTATAGGTGGCTGTCTCCTTCAAAGGGAAGGCAGCCCAACCCATAACAGGAAGCTGCTATTCCCCCAAAGGAGGGCAGTGGGCTGCCTTGTGCCCCAAAGACCCAAGACACTGCCGTGCCCAAAGAGGGCAGTGTATTTTCTGCAGCCCAACAGTGGGTCGTGATTCTCTTGCAGCCCAAGGAAAGCTAACTTAAAGTTTTACACACACCCCCAAGTAGAAGCGCTCCAAAGGCAAGTCAGATAACCAATAGTACTCTACCAATCTATATGATAAATCGCCAAAGAGTAGTGGTTAAATGTATCTTATAGTTGCAATACAACACGCTGTGAACCCTCACAACATGTTCCTAACCCCCTATATTGCACATAGGTTTGGGACGCATTGCCTACGCGACAAAAAAAGGGCCTCCCATAGAGTCAAAACGACCCATGAGAAGGACATAATTTCTTACTATGGAATTCGGAAGTTGTATATTTACAACAGAAGTGGTATATCATTGTTTATCCATGGGTTCACAATTCCCAGTGTGTTAGGCTTTGAAAATCCAAGTATAGAAGGTCAAAGAAATCTATGATAGAGAAACTATTTTGTCATCTTGAACTCCAATTATTTATTTTTGGGATTGTCACCTTGTCGGATACAACATGATTATCAAAAATTAAAGATCATATTTATTGATCTTATGTAAGTTATAAATATTATTCCGTTCCCTATCCAATGGAAATTCGCTTTAAACAAGTTTATTTTAAAATTGATTCAAATCATAGGCATAAATGTCAAAAAGGAAAAAAAAAATCACATGTGATTATAATTTGGGTTGTGGCTAGACCAAAGTTCTTTCTCTACCTTCAATCCCTTCATAGTGTTTTCTCTACCTTCAATGCTTCATAGTGTTTTCTCCACCTTCAATCCTTTTATAATGTTTTTGTACCTTCAATCCTTTTATAGTGTTAAATGATCCATTTATGACAATACACAACAATACTTCTTACCAAAAACCTTGAGAAAGGTTTGCCTATTGTAACATGGAATCCATTTGCTCGTCAATGGATTGAGATATGCATCATCTATTCTCAAGCTTTATGAAGGAATTTTTAACTCTACCACATTTATCTAGGTTTATATAAATGATTGAATAGTGGTGATGTCTACATATCACAAAATTAAATCTTCCAAATTATTTATAGATTTGATGCTCTCAATTTCTAGCCAAATATCATGAGATTAAAAAAATCAAAACAATTAATATAAAAGGATATATCTAAGATTGTTCTTTTTAGGTGTTCTTAATGGGACTCACAAAGTATAATGTCCCGTCTAATGACCTTCTACAAATCAAGTCACACATAATGCTTTTGGGATATGAATTTTAAATTTGGTATGTGCCATTGACAATCAAAAGTGCACTACTCAAGTCTCAATTAATGAAGACTTACATGTAACGTATATAATTGTTAAAATAATCACTTTCCGTGTTTTTTGAGAAGATTTGATCATCTTCAAAGGATATATACACCTAGGATACCTGGAATAAAGAAAGTACTTTATAAAAAAAATAACCCAAAAAAAAAGGTTTGCACACAACTTGGAATTTGCAACTCCAACCCGTTACTAACGCGTTAGTAACACGTTGCCTATGTCGTTGCTCTCCTATTGCTAATCACACTAATGTATCCATATGAGCTGCCCACACTCACAAGATGGCTGCACATCCTCCTCCCAGGAGCTCACACTAAAGGCAAGGAAGCTCTCTGGAATTGATGATCAATCATGTGAACTATGGCCAATGTTGAATAGGGCAGGGACCATAAGTTTGGAGCAAAAGTTGCTTTTCACACACATCGATGATTGATTTTCATAAATCCTTCACCTATTTTCAGAGCTCGCCTTGGATCATTGATTTTTTGTTTGACTTGACTTAAAAATCAACTTCTGACTTTTATGTTGACTTTGACCTTTTAGGGCAGAAAATTAGGGTTTGAGATTTACATGTCAAGCTGAGGTTGGATATGGTCATATAGGTTGGATATGACATTGAGTAGCCTGTGTTTTTGCAATTAGATTCCTAAATCTAAAATTCTTAAAATATATAATTTTGCCATAGCAAAATAATGTCCAAAAGATATATATACAAATTAAGATAAATGGAATTTATCTCCTACATATAGGTTTGCTCAACTCCAAAATCCAATCAATAGAGTCAAAGCTACAAAATAGTTGGTCAAGTTTGAAATAATTTAGAATATCTCCCTTTTTTCCTGTCTTTATTCCTTCTTATACACCCTCTATTTGCTTTGATTAGTAAGTGAAGACTTGTTAAATTATTTTAGCCATGTCTGACCAAGCAAACTGTTAAAAATAAAGAAGCAAAGTCTTATATATTTTGCAATAAGGATTTTTTTCAAATAGAAGGAAAATACAAAAATGAAAAATGGAAGCATTTACTTCAACAAGTAGTGGAGGCCAAAAGAGAATCAAAGAAAAGAGAATCAATCCAAAAATTGAACCGAACATGAAGAGTTGCTCCTCAAAGTTGTGGAGTAGTTATGGAAAAGAGCTCACGAAGTCATCATGAGAGCTCATGGTCACTTGGCTACAAAAGAGGCAAGGGAGGACACTCAAGTGAGGGCGTTGAAGTCCCCTTGTAGGTAGTTCATTTGGTTTCAGTCATTTTGTTTTCTAAAGTCTCATAGACTATGTCCAGCCGCTCACCATTTCTAGGTAGCCTGATTGCAAGAGTCATATCTCTCAATGTATCGCGTGAGGCACTTGGACTCTTGGCCCTTTGGCAAAGCCTCGTCACCCGTACTGGTTTTGAAGAGGGGGGGGGGGGGGGGGGGGGGGGGGGGGGCTGGTGGTATGGGACGCAAGTCCCTTGGAGGTGGCTTCCAACTTGGCTGCATGCTCCTCGGCTCGGGGGTGAGCCCGTATTGGCTCTATGGTTGGGAGGTGAGTCTGATGTCCTCCCTTCTATTGTTTGTGAATATGGCTTATGTCTTGTCTTGTCCAACAGGGAGGATCCCGGAGGTCATAACAAGGAGTTAGATAAAGATAACTCTCAAACCAAAGCATTAGTGAGTATACATTGAAGATCAAGGAGCTTCGAGTTAGCTAGCATCAATTGGATGCAAGAATTGAAGAGGAAGACATCATCCAAACAACCTTCAATGGCTTGAGGAGTGAAGAAAAGTAGAATCCTCTCATCACAAACATTCTTTATAGAGATAATCTACCAACGTTCGAGGAGATTATACAAAATCTTGTGGCTGAAGAGGTTTTTCAACAAGCAGAAGGAAATAAAGATAAGAAAAGCCATAACCAAATGTTATATGCATGTCGAGATAGAGGAAGGAACTCAAGAGGAGGCTCGAGAGGAAGAGGAAGAAGCTATAACAACACAAATTTCAGCCAACACAACTTGGAGGACAACAAGGAAAACTCAAATGACAACACACATGGAAGAGTTCGAGGAAGAGGTCGAGGTTCATACAATCGTCATAAAGGTATAACATGTAATTGTCATAAAGGTATAACATGTTATCATTGTGGTAAAAATTAAATAGAACATTATGCAAGTGATTGTTGTCAAAAGAATGGAAGGTCGAATGGAGGGAACCAAGGGAGCCAAAATAACTATGCGAGTACGTCAAGTGAAGGAGACAAGCAAACCATGCTCGCCGTGAAGCATAAGTACAACATCCCGAGAAGTGATGATCAAAAATGCTTTTAGATTCATGTTGCAGCAACCACATGACGTGCCAAGGAGATTTATTCACAAATCTACAAGCTCAAAGTGGAAAAAATTGTGAGGAAACCGGTGATGAAACTAAGCACATAATTGAGCATGTTGGAGAAATCAAGCTGACAAGAAGGTATTGACTGATGTTCTTCATGTTCCTACTAATGCAAAGAATTTGATTTCAGTAGGACAAATGATAGAGAAAGGATATCATGTTATCTTCAATGAAAAAAGCTTCTTTATAAAAAAATCCAAAAGAAGGATTCAAGGTCGTTGCTCAAGGAAGGAAAGATCGTTGCTCAAGGAAGGAAAGATCGTTGCTCAAGGAAGAAAATGAGGTAGGATGTTCACTTTGGACATTCAACAACCACATGGAAAGGTGATGTATATTCAGTTTGGAAAAAAGAGGATTGATGAAATCGATTTGTGACACAAAAGGTTTTGACATATCAACATTCCCAAGCTCAAGGACATTAGCACCATGAAGTGGTAAGAGGTCTTCCAAGATTCAATGATGTTTGACTCCATGAGTTTTGTGAAGCATGCCAACTAGGAAAGCAAAATCGACAACCATTCAAGAAGAGCAACTATATGGAAAGGAATGTCCTCGACTTGATACACACGAATGTATGGGGACCATCGCACCAACCATCAATGGTTGGTAATAGATATTTTGTCACTTTTATTGATGATCATTCAAGAAAAGTATGGATGTTCTCCATAAAACAAAAATCAGATGTGTTCTCTATGTTCAAGAGATTTAAAGCACAAGTAGAAAAGGAAATCGGACGGTACATAAAGACCTTGAGGTCTGATGGAGGAGGAGAATATTTCTCCAAAAAAATTTCAGATTTTCTTTACAAAAATGGAATCAAACAACAATTTACATGTACGTACATGCCACAGCAAAATGGAACTGCTGAAAAAAATATCACAGAAGTTGCAAGATGCATGCTAAATGAGATAAAGGTTCCACTAAACTATTAGGCTACAGCGGCGGAAACAGCTGTTTATTTGATGAAAAAGTGCACAACCGTTAGAGTACATAATTTAACTCCCAAGGAAGTTTATTCCGGTAAGAAGCCTGACCTTGCAAATCTCAAAGTTTTTGGATGTGTCAATTATGTTCACATTCCTCAAGAACTAAGGACAAAGATGGAGCCAAACTCAAAAAAATGTATTTTCATTGGATATTCATCAGAGCAAAAAGGATATAGGTGCTACAATCCGGTGACAAAGGAGCTACGAGTCTCACAAGATGTGGTATTTGATGAGCTAAGACCATGGTTTGGAGACAAAGGGAAAGAGAAGATTCTTGAAGAAGATTATGAAGATGACGGAGGTGCTGTACAATAAGAATTTCAGCAAGCAAGCAAGCACTCAAATGTCAGGTCAAGAAGCTTCTACATCACATGAAGAAAGCTCAACATGGAAGGGGAGACTAAGGAGTCATTCCTCATCACCAACATCAGGTTATGAAAGATTTGAATTTGAAAGTGCTTCCAAAAATAGTGATTCAAATGCAAGTGAAGAAGAGTACGAAGAGGTGATCACACCAAAAGTAAAGTTGAACCTGTTGAAGAAATAATATTCAAAAGGAAATGAAAGGAGGTCTTCAAGAGCAAAGTATCCAATTCAAAGGCTTAGCTACGATAGTTTTATTGCAAAGCATTTTGCATATATGACACAGGTGGTCAACGACAAAGAACCGGATGCATATGAAGAAGCATGTACACAAAAAGAATGGAAGCAAGCTATGCAAGAAGAGATAAAAGCTCTCAAGGAAAATCACACATAAGGACAATCACAAATGGGAGCTAGTTCCAAAGGCTGAAGGTATGAAGATTGTTCCAAATAAGTGCGTGTTTAAAATAAAGAGAAATGTTGATGGTTCTCTAGCTAGGCATAAAGCTAAACTAGTACCAAAAGGATTGAAGAAGACTCATGGCATCGATTATGAAGAGACTTTCAACCTGGTTGCAAAGATGGGAACAATTAGAACTTTGATTTGAGTTAGTGAAGCAAGGAGAGATGACCATTGTACCAACTTGACATTAAAAAAATGCTTTTCTCAATGGAGAACTTCAAGAAGAGGTATACATGAGTTAACCGATTGGATTTGAAGATAAAAAGCATCCAGATTTTGTTTGCAGATTGAAGAAAGCTTTGTATGGGCTGAAGCACGCACCACGTGCTTCGAACCAAAGATTGGTTGAGTAACTCACAAGGTGTGGGTATAGTCCAAGTAGTGCAGATCCTTCTCTATACATGAAGAAAGAAGAAGGCAAGCAGGTATATATCTGCATATATGTTTATGATATCATCATAACATGAGGTAATGTTGCAGAAATACAAGAGATTTTTTTTTTTTTAACTCGATAAGGAGTTTAAAATTTCAGACCTTGGTGAGCTGAAATATATTTTAGGCATTGAGGTAATCCATAGGAAAGATGGCATCTACTTGATGCAAAGAAAGTACGTGTTGAATGTTCTTTTTAGATTTGGAATGAGTGAATGCAAACCACTCACTCAACCTATGGACACAAATGTGAAGCTATGCTCAAATGATGGAGAGAAATTACATGATGTAACTACATACAGGAGTATTATAGGTTCATTGATCTATGCTGTGATCACAAAACCAGATTTATGTTATATCGTTGGAGTTCTTTCTCAATTTATGCAAACTCCAACAAGTGAACATTTAAATTCAGCCAAATGAGTGCTAAGATATGTGAAGCACGCAGTCAATCGTGCATTGTTTTATAGATATGATGAAGAATTGCAAGTGAAGGGCTTTAGTGATGCTGATTAAGCTGGTTCGAAGGAAGACAGAAGATCTACTTCAGGTTATGTATTCATGATAGGCAGCAAAGCTATCACATGGAGCTCAAAGAAGCAACCTATTGTTTCACTATCATCCTACATAAGCTAAATATAGAGGATTAGCTTTTGCAACTTGTGAAGCTATATGCATTAATAAACTCTTCGCTCATCTTGATCTGTAGGTAGAGACCATTCCAATTTATAGTGACAACATGTCATGCATTCACTTGACAAACAATCCAATGTTTCATGCACGAAATAAGCACATAGACATGCATTATCATTATATTCAAGAAAAAGTTATGAGCAAGGATGTGGATATAAAGTTCATTAGAACTAATGACCAGGTTGCATACATGTTTACAAAGTCCTTAGATGCTTCTAAACTAAAGAGGTTCAAGGATGAAATCAATTTGCAAGATATGGCTTAAGGTGCAAGCTCACATGTGAGCTTGAGGGGAAGTGTTAAAAATAAAGAAGCAAAGTCGTATATATTTTGCAAAAAGGATTTTTTTCAAATAGAAGGAAAATACAAAAATGAAAAATTGAAGCATTTACTTAAGCAAGTAGTGGAGGCCAAAAGAGAATCAAACAAAAGAGAATCAATCCAAAAAGTGAACCGAACGTGAAGAGTGGCTCCTCAAAGTTGTGGAGGAGTTATGGAGAAGAGCTCACTAAATCATCGTGAGAGCTTGTGGTCACTTGGCTACAAAAGAGGCAAGGGAGGACACTCAAGTACACGGGAAGAAGGCGTTGAAGTCCCCTTGTAGGTAGTTCATTTGGTTTCAGTCATTTCGTTTTCTACCGTCTCATAGACTATGTCCAGCCGCTCACCATTTCTGGGTAGCCTGATTGCGAGAGTCAAATCTCTCAATGTATGTATCCATTTTCAGAGTTTAAATATTCCTTGGAAAGTTTATCTCCTTCACTTCCTGTCTAAAGCAGTTTTGTCAAATTCATAATGCTCTGTGAGTTATTAAGTTTTTGCCTTACTGAGTGGACAAGAAGCCTATTTTGAGGCAAAAAGTTTCCAAACCAAAATTACTCCAAATTGAGTGTTTGATAGCTCATTTGAAAGCTAGTAGTGTCTGGTTTGAGTTGGCCAAAGCCTCAACTTCCTTGTCTTCTTCAGTTGATACCAATTTTCATTCTAAAAGTCTTGATCCTCATAAGATCTTCTACACTTTCCACTGCGCATAGGAGAGGAATTCTCCAACACAAACTAGAGGGACAATCCAATTACCCACTAAGCGTTATATGGTCCAAAATTTGTTGGTTGCAAAAGATTGGTGGAATGTTTCAAGTGACTTATCTTGTCTTGGTGGTCCTAGATGCCAAATAAGAAGAGACTCAAATGAAGCCTCTACTTCTTCTTCCGCTTCAAAATCACATGCAATTACACAAAGAGAAGGTCAACCACAAAGAGAGTCCGCCACAAGTTCAAGTTGGTCAAAACCCCTACATAGCAAAAGAGATAAGATGCTTGAGCACATGCAAAAATATCTCTATCAAAGACAAAATATGTGATTCCTCATATTCATCCTTGCAAAGGATCAAAGAAAGCACAAGATAGACTTGAACAATCGTTCAATTCACATAATGTAGTTAGGAAACAAATCCTCATGACAATTGAATAATCCCACATGGACAAAGGTCAAAATATGCAAGAATATAATACTAAAATTCAAGTTCTTTGTGTGCAATCAACCAATATTAATGTGTTAATTGATCATGAAGGGCTTGCGAGCATAACATCAAATTCTCACCCCATTCTTATCTGTCTTTCGAATGGCATTCTCTGTCATCGATAGAGGAGTTACTTTTGAAGAATTGCAAGAGCTATTGTTATCAAAAGAACACAATCGGATCAACCTAGCACAAAGGTCTAACTTTGATGTTGCCGTGCTTACCAAAAGCGAAAGCAAAGGCAAAGCCAGTGCCAAAAGCAAAGACAACCAAGATAAAACTTTTAATTTTCACTCTAAATTATCTAAGTAATCATTAGAATTTAAGAAATCAAAAGATCCTAAAATTCTGGTGAATCAAGTTCAAACTGTCATGAAGCTATGTAGACGATGAGACACCTAAATAAGGATGTCCCTACATCCCAACTTACTTGGGAATGGCATCATTGGAACTTTTTCAAGATGGTGCTGTGAGCCTTTTCAGTGATATGATTGTTCCCTCATCATTCTAGTTCTGTTCGAATTAAAAGTGCCTTTTCTAAGTGAACATAACCTCAACATCAATTCGCCTCCAAGTATTTTTTATTCAAGAACCTATAGCAGCCAAATATTCAAATGTACATACATGCATGCCTGAAAGCGGGCATATACACAGATTTCAAAGTCTAGATAAACACAAGCAGTAAATATTTTGGAAATCACTCCAAATACTGATTGCTGACTGATTACATTAGCCATTACTCCAAGTTCGCACACATGTATGGATCTAAATATTTCAATCAAATAACTGTATGAAAAGCATGAGAAAAAACAGATAAAGATTGAGACAAAACCTCAGAAGGGATACTGATAACTTACGGTGCCATCCAGCGGTAGGTTCCAGTCTCTGGAGTCATTCCTTCTGTTTGTACTTCAATCCGAGCAACCCCGAAATCTGCAATCTTGATTGATTTGTCAACAATCAGCAAGTTATCCGACTTTAAATCGCGGTGTATGATAGAGAAACTATGTAGATACTCCATTCCACGAGCAATATCAAGTGCATGTTTGACAGCAAGTCTTAAAGGCATTGGCCGTTTTCTGGAAAGAGTCCCTCGTAATGATCCTCCTTTTGCATACTCAGTGACAATGCACCAAACCAAAGGCTTGCGGCAAGCCCCAAGAAATCGCACGACATTCTCATGCCTGAGGGTTGCAAGCATCATCACTTCCTGTGCAAATTGCTGCTCCATTGCAAGTGCACGCTCTATGTTACTCTCTGGCCTTTCTAATATCTTAACAGCAACATCTTCACCGTTATAGGTGCCTCTATAAAGTCTTCCAAATGCTCCCTGTGCAAAGGCTGCACCCATAACAAGCCTAAGTGGATCAAGGGTCCATTCATCGTATCCTTCCAGCCCTTCTGCAGGATAACGTGGATCTAGAAGAGCACTCAAAAGGGCATCTTCACTGAGAGAGTGTCCACCGCTGTTCTTGTGAACAACACTGTGACCTGCAAGAGTATTAGTCTTTGTTTTCAAATCATGGTGCATAAGCATCGTTGTTCTCGAATTGTTGTTTGATGCAACACTGCTATTGTACATAGACCCTCCATTGCTGGTATGCTGACTATCAACAGACATATCAGAAGCTTCACCAAGTCTGTAGTAATCATGCTCTGTGAATATAAAGGCCCCATCATGACCTGCCATACTAGCATAGTTCTGCTAGCGAAGCTATACTCCTTCAGATCGATTCGTACCCAAACTCCTGTAGCTACCCTTACCTTTATAAGATTTTTTCTGTAGAAATTACCAGGTTCCGCTCTAAAGAAAGATTAATCGTCGCATTACCGAGCTCTGACGTTGTTCATAAATTGTCTCGGCTTCGATGTCCTAGGCTCTGCATCAATCGTTATTTCCCCTGTTCTGTTCTGAAGAGAGACTAATCATTGTACGCGCGATCACTGGACCTGGAATAACCGATTAAATAAAACGCACGCCTGTATTGATCCCGCAAGCATTTGCCCCGTTTCTGAGCATATCCACGGCAAAAGTAACACGTTCGTAACTGCGGGAAACCCTAAAGAGACTTAGCACTGAACTCTCTTTGTAGCTATCTGCTGCCATTTTCACCTGAGGAGTGCGGCGGGTGGAAGCGTTATGTCGGCGACGATGAGCGAAGAAAAGAGGCAATAACTGGTGGACCGTATGACAAAGGCGTTGGGAAAAGTAGGAGACAGATGCGCAGGAGTGTTCGCATGCGAAGCGTGAAGAGTGTGCGCGCGTGTGACGAAAGAGGGGAGGAGGTGGTCGACGATAATGACCTGGCAAACAGAAAGGTTCACTCAATCCAAATGCTCGTTTCTAATGATGTTGGTCCCCTTGGGGGTCTCCATGTGAGTTTATGACCAAAGTGGGAGTTAACAATACAAGTCTAAGGGTGGATGCACACGGGAGAGGCCGGATTTGTATGTTATAAGGTGAAATTGGGTTCGATATGGGCGGCAGAACACTTTGATTTTCTTTTTGTGATCCAATGAATAAGAAGCTTTTGGCTTTGTGTTCATAAAAGGTCCCAAAACATGCTTTTTAAAATTGTCACATTGTAGATGAGTGTCTACCTTAGCAGGCTTTCGAACTCTCTATCCTAATAATTGTTGGCCATCCAACCTCTAATTTGTAAAACTTAAAGGGTCCCCCTTTCATTATACTTTCAAATTAATTCAAACTAATCTAGAAGAATAGTTCTCAATGATAGAACTTCCTTTTAAAAAAATTATAACAATGATCAAACTTCCTTTAAACAAAATTGTGACATCATAGACCGAAATTTGAGTGTGAACCAAGCCTAAGTTACCAAATGCAAATTATATATATATATATATATATATATATATATACAATGGCGGACTTGGATATTGAAAATTTTCCCATGCTCAATGCTGAGAACACATGGAACAAAAACTTCAACCATGGAGAAGGTTAAGCATAGAGTTTGCATCACCCTCTTCAATCACTAGTCATGAATATAGAAGAAGCAAGGTGGTATCATAACAAAATGTCCTAAAGAAAGCTTTGTAGTGTCAGGTGTAGTTCATCATTTTCCCATTCTGAACTGTTGATAAGATAGTTCTAGCCATGTATAAATCTTGATAAGTGATAGAATTGACTTCTCAGTGTGCACATTCTCAATAACAAGTGAAAAGGCTAGAGATGTTAGGGGTGCATGGTGTAGTGATAAACACGTTCAAAGATTCAATAAATCAAGCTCCAAGTGTGGAGAACAAATGGGGTCCCTTCCAATTTAATAGAAAAGTAGGTTGAAGCATCATAGTTGAGTCGTTTGGGCACTCACTTCTTGAGGTAGAGGTTGTGTGTTGAATCCTTGCGAGCTTCTTGACATGCATAGGCCAGTGTGGACAGTCTATACTTGTAATGCCTTCGGACCATTGAAACTAGATGCCATCAGAAGCTCTTTCTTTGTGATACTTTGGTAGTCTAACCCCTGCTTTGTGGAATACAAGGGATCCCATGGGTACTACACCCTTCACTTGTACAGTAGTTGCCATGTGCTTTTTGCCATGTGCTTTTTTATACTATGATCAAGACATTCTACCTCATAATTTGTAATTGGTTAGGTACATGCAACAAAAGAGTACAAAATGGATAGGAAACGATTGAATGTCATGTCATTATAAAGGCAGAAAAAAGTAGATTCCATGCAATCCCATAAACTAGAATGCCAACGTACAATATGGTGTGTACAATCATATTAAACCCCCATATAATCTCATCACATCAACAATCACATACAAGTGTAAGGCCAAAGATCTCCCTTCATAGTCTTATGGCTTGTTAGTAGGTACGATTATTGAAACCTTTATGTCATGGTCATGGGATTGGGAGCAAGTCACAGTCACATACTTCAAGGACCAAAGTGACTCTTCACACAAAGCATGGGCCACATCCTTTGTCCCTACTTTCTTTGGCGATGGATAGATAGACATAAATTGATTGATGTGACCACATGTTGTGAGTTTGGTGTTTAATTACATACGAGGGAGCATGTCTTTACCATTCTGACCTTCTAGTTCTCCACTTGCGTTGTGATCGTCTATGCTCAAAAGTTGATGTAGATATCTCTATCATCTCTCGTTCCATCAATCATACTACATGCGTTATATATGTACCTTAATCATTCTTTTTCCAAGTCGAGTCGTACACACATATAGATACACAAAAACACAAAGACCCACATATATAGAGAGAGAGAAAGAGAGACAAACATAGAGAAAAAGAAAGAGAGAGACAAACATAGAGAGAGAGACAAACATAGAGAGAGTGAGGGTGGGAGAAAGAGAAAGAGATATTTTGATGGAAAAATATTTATTAATACAGAGGATTTACATGCTTAGATTGTTTAAGATATGAAGTAGTTTTACTTTGGGATAGCTTTATTTAAATGAGTACCCTTGGATCTACAAAAAAAAAGTGTGGTAGTGTAGAACACATCTTTTCAATTAAAAAGAGTATCCATGTGCTTTGTATGAGCATGGAACAATGGGTTTCTTATAATTATCAATCCCATTTGATTGTTGATAAAGATGGTGATGGTAAATGATTGACCAACATTAGAATCATTTGTGGCATCTTAGGCTTATGAGATTAATTACCTATCAATGTTTGACACCTCAAATATACATAAAAGTATTCATCTAAAAGACAACAAGAATTGAATGTCAAACTATTCAATGCATACATAGTTCAAAAGTCCCATAAGCTTTTGATACAGAATGTGAGAAGTGGAGAATGTCATACCTAGGACTCACCTCCCAGCCTATTTATAGCCCTTGGCTAGTCACTTCTAGAGTTGTGTTGGGGGATTCTTTAGTTGAAAGGGGCTTGAGTGTTCGTAGGAGAAAAATGGAGAAGAAGAAGCAAGAAAAATTGCACCGGAAGCCTATGTGCCTTAATTAGCATGAAAGATTATAGTAGCTTTGTCTAGAATAAGACAAAATGTCCTTTGTGCATAGCCACTTAAGCCAAAGAAGTCCCACAAAAGTACACAAAATATCACAATTACTTGTGCAATCAACCTTTATGCCAGTCCTTCACCTTGTCTAGTAGTGTGCCCTTGTGTACTCCTTGCACTCAAGCTCCCAATAAGGTTGAAGGCTTGGTCACTTCTATTGTCGACCTGCAACACCTCCTTGATGATACTTTGTCAAACTTTAGTTGCTCTCTGCGCACTTGCTCTACATACTTTGTCATCTTCTTTGCACATTTTGTATGTCTCTTTGCACACTTTCTCTCTCTGTGCACTATCTATGTGTGTGTGTTTTGCTCTCTCTTGCTCTCATAGTTTAGTGTATGCTCTTTCTTTTTTTATTATATCTCCAAGAATTCTCCTTTATGGTGTGGATTCCTCTTACATAGTCGCTTCACTTCCCAACTACTTGTCTATCTTGATGCTTGCTTTGTTGTCACAAGAACCTTCTCATATAAAGACCAATGACTCCCTATTTTTTCATGTAGTGAATTTATGGAAAACAAAAATTTAAATGGTGGGCCACATATAAGCTCTTGTGTATCTTCTTCACTTCCTGTTTTCCACTTTTGACCTTAGTTTATCCAAAATATGCACATACACGAGGGTTCACATGGACCTTCCACAACACTGTAAAATCCTTAAAAATCCTTCAAAAAGTCCTTTTTTGCAACTTGGATTTAACTTTTCCTGCAAGACCATTGTGAGAAAATTACTTGTGCATTATGTATGCACCCATGTCCTATGCAACTTGTGCACCACATGTGCACTACTTTTCCAAATCACTACTTTGACCGGCTCAACAATTCTCACCACCTAATGGGCTCTCCATCTTGAAGAGTGAATAGCCAAACGATGAGCAAAGATTTGCCACCATATAACATATGAGCAATCTAACAAGAGAAGGAAAGAAATCAGTCACAAGCTAACATCAAAACTAGACTCCATAGCAATCAATGAAAATAGATGAAGAAAGTGATAAGGAAGCAATGAAAAAGAAGGATAGCATGGGATGGATGAGTCAGATAGTCCAAGGGAGGGGTAGGTGTGGGTTAGGGGTGAATAAGGAAGGGGTAGGGAGAAGTGAGGGGTATGTGTGGATTATGGGTGAATAAGGAAAGGGTAGGGAGTAGGATGTGGGGTTGGCGACAAGGAAAAATGCAAAAAAGGAGAAGATACGTGTGATACATATGAAAAAATGTGAAACATGTGGAAAAATGAAGAGGGAATAGACCTATGCAAGTGAGAAATCACAAGTTTAATGTAGAGAAAACAAATGGAGTTTGACCCAAAGAAGGAAAAATATCTAGAATTTAGGGAAAATAATTATAAAAATGAGTTTAGAGGTGTTGAAAAACATGAAAATGACTCCAGAATCGAAAAAAGTGGCTACTCAAAGTACAAATGTACAACCAGGGAATATACATCTTAAAAAAAAAAAAAGAAAGAAAAAAAGCTTTCATACCATAGGATAAAAGTTTATTCTATGGATGTGTGTGGGGGAATACAAAGAGAGGGAGGAGAGAGAGTGGGGGATCTAGAGAGAGGGAGAAGAGAGAGTGGAGGGGTTCTCTAGAGAGATGGATGAGAGAGAATGGGGGCAAGGGGATCTAAAGAGATGGAGGAGAGAGAGTGGGGGGGCAAGGGGGAGCTAGAGAGAGGGAGGAGAGAGATTGAGGGGAGGAGGGGTGGGAGGAATCTAGAGAGAGATAGAGAGAGAGGGGGAAAGCTAGAGAGAGGAGAGGAGAGAGTTAGAGAGAAGAGAGAGGAGAGAAAAAGAGAGATAAAGAGAGAGAGAGAGAGTTAGAGAGAAGAGAGAGGAGAGAAAAAGAGAGATAAAGAGAGAGAGAGAGCTAGAGACTTTATTTTTTTTAACATTTGGGTTTAACCAAAGAGCAAGGGACCCCCTTTTTTGGAATAATATGAAAATAGAAGGAAAAATTTTAAAAATAGTAAAAAAAGGAAAAAACTCCCAAAAATTCTACAAACTGGACACAAAATCAAGACACATTCGCCACTATGAACACCATAGAACTTCCATTTCTTATCTATTTCAACAAGGAAAAGTGCATCAAAAAAGGAAAAAATCCCAAAAACATCCTTAAAAATCTAAAAAGCTTTTAAAAATTTCCAAAAAAAAGCCTCAAAATTCTTAGAAAGTTTATCATGGATTGAACTATGGAATGACATCCAAATTACAAGAAATAGTTCAAAAGAATATCATAACATGTGATGAAAATGAAAAAACTAAGTGATAAAAGATACGAGGAGAGTTATATACAACTTGGATAGATTTTGGCAAAGTGCTAAGTGATCCAAAAGAGCTTCGATTTTGATAATGATGATAGACCTTGATCCTGGAGATGTTGACTAGTCAAAGCGCCTCGCTAGTCAAAGTCTCTAATTGCACCGCACCCCATTGTATCATTTCTCTAATTTTGTATGATCCTTCCCAGTGAGGATGTCACTTGCCTCACAATTGTGTTTGTAATCGCGGTCTATGTAAGAGAACAAGCACACTATTTTAAGAAGTGCCCCAAGTAGTGGCTTTAACATACATTCCTTCCTTGGAAGAGCTATAAATACTTTCTTTGTGGACTCTGCTTGTCCATTTTCCCTTGGATAATATGCATAGGAAGTTGATGGTGAACCTTGTACTTGTTAAAAACTTCATACAAAACTTTATTAACAAAGTGTGTTCCTTGATCAGTGTTGATTTCAAGTGGACAAGCAAACTTGGAAAAGATGTTTTTGTACAAGAAATCAACAATTGTTTGGGATATGCAATTTGGAGACGCAATAGCCTCGGCCCACTTTGTTGCATAGTCAGTGGCAACCAACAGATACTTATCTTGTCTTAGGAAGGATGTAGGATAGATAGGCCCTATAAAATCTAACCCCCACTTCTTTAATGGTTGCCATGTTGTGGAGACAACCAATGGATGTTGTCTCTACTTTGTGGGTTTTAGACCACATCTTTGACAGACATCACATGCCTGAGCCATTTCCTCTGCATCTTTGAATAATGTTGGCCACCATAAACTAGCCTACACCTGCAAATAATGTGACAACAAGTGATGGAGGTGTTGTTAAAGAAGATGATCTTCATGTTCTTGGTTGTATTGTGGCTTCTATTGCACCTAAAGTAAAGAAGATTTTTTGGGATGGTAGAGATGCAAAGTGTAATAAATTGATAGGTAGGAGATGGTTGCACCACACCCTTGACAGATAGGAGATGGCTGAACTACACCCTAAGAGAGAGGATTAAGAAGTAATCCTCAACCATGGCTTTTGGGGCAAGTGGCTAGCCCATCACATTCCTAACCATGAGGTTGTGAGTTCAATTCGTTACATTGGTATCAGAGCCTTGGAAGTAGGCTTGGGAAAAGGTGGATTGACTTAATGGCCTCTAAAAAAGGCACTTGGGCATCCTCTATATGAAAGGGTACAAATTTGCGCATGTCGCTTTCACAAGTTAGCCTTATAGAGATTGGGGTGTAGCTTGGTAAATTCACTCTTTTGACTCAAAGAAATGCTCAAGAATTGCATTCCCAATAAGGAGTCATAAAGATTGAATAAAGGCATAAACTTAGTCTCAAGTGAAGCATTACTTGGGTGAAAAAATCATCAATAGAACCTCAGTGGGTTGACAAGCTGATGTTGGTTATCACACTAGTATCTTGTGGTTAGATGATGTTTTCGATTTTCTTTGAATCTTTTTGAGAATCCAACTTATTTCTCTTAAAGATAGAAAAAATGCTTCAAATTCCTGTTGAAACAGTTCTTTGAGAACTTAAAGTCCTGAGTCATCTAGACTTTGACTCATAGCAAGTTTACGTATCTTTGAAGTTTGAATTTGGTTGAATAGAATTTTAGTTTTTTCTTTCCACTTTCTGAATCTTTTGGATTTGACTCAGATATGGTATCTGATTCTTTTCACAAAAGTCAAGGATTAGTTAGATCCAGGTAACTAAATTAAACATCCTAGATAGATGTTCTGTACAAGAACCTTTTCAATCTTCAAAAGATGATAAGTCCAAGATTGACTTATTTAAGTTTGCTTCAAGATATAGCATAAATAATTTCCTAGAGTCCAATATACTCTAGAATAGAGAAGTTAGGAATTGCTCAGCAGATTGACAATTCCCGAGAACTTTTAGCTCAAGTCTTTGAGAAAAGTATCTTAAGTTGGACAATTTTTCAGTTTGAATTCGAATTGGTCAAGTTATAGTACAGTTGACTCAATGAAAATGGTAAACTTCCTCCTCTAGTTTACATAGGATTTTTAAACTCATTAGGACAAAGTAGTCCTCTAGTTGGGTAAAAAAATCAAGTAATTGTTGGATAGGAGTAAACCATTGTATAAACATCCAAGTTAGATGTTTTGGACAACCAAAATTCAAGTTTTCCAAACCAAATTCAAGTGAATCAAGAGTTCCCAAAGTCTTGCAAGGGATAAGAATCCCACCTTAGTTACTAAATCCATGCACCATTCATGCCCACAAATGGACTAGTAATTTGAATCCACCCAGTTCACATGTTTGTGCCTAGATCGCACATCGAAAAACTATGAATTGAACTCACAACCTCATGGTTAGGAATGTGATGGGCTAACCACTTGCCCCAAAAGCTATGGTTGAGGATTACTTCCTAATCCTCTCTCTTAGGGTGTAGTTCAACCATCTCCTATCTGTCAAGGGTGTGGTGCAACCATCTTCTACCTATCACTTTATTACATTCTTCCGCCCTTGGTCAATCATTGTCCTCAATGATCTGCTCTTATGTCTCTCTAGCAGGTGGTAGTCATAATATTGCATTGGTATCAGATCCTAGGAAGTAGGCTTGGGAAAAGGTGGATTGACCTAATGACGTCTTAAAAAGGCGGTTGGGCATCCTCTATATGAAAGGGTACAAAGTTGTGCATGTCGCTTTCACAAGTTAGCCTAAGAGAGATTGGGGTGTATCTCTTAATCCATAGGGTGGATTGAGGCATGTAAGATACCGTTGGAAAGCTCTCAAAACAAACTTTCCAAATCTAATAAGGTAACTAGAAAGTGTAAAGTCCTTCAGAAACCATGGGTGGCACTTGATTGAGGGTTCAAGATACCAAACATGGATGAGAACAAGGTTCAAGACTGAGGTTGAGAACAAAGGCCCAAGACACCAAGGTTGTGAACAAGAAGGTTCAAGACACCAAGGTTGAGAACAAGGGTTCAAGAGACCAAGGTTGCAAACAAAGTTTAAGAAAATGTGCAAGGTTGAGGACATCAATTCAAGGGTACCTAAGGAGTTCAATGGGTTGATAACCGAGGCTAGAGGGATATAAGAGGAGATCATTGAGGACAATGATTGACCACGGGTGGAAGAATGTGATAAAGTGATAGGTAGGAGAATCGCACCACACCCTTGATAGATAGGAGATGGTTGAACTACACCCTAAGAGAGAGGATTATGAAGTAATCATCAACCATGGTTTTGGGGCAAGTGGTTAGCCCATCACATTCCTAACCATGAGGTTGTGAGTTCAATTCCTTACACAAAGGCACATTCAATTATAGATTTTTCTGTCAATTGTGCCAATATCCCTCACAGTCACTCATGCAAAACAACCAAAGATTCTTGGGATACTCTTCCACATTATACTAGGCAAGAAATGAGGCTCATGTTGCTTAGCTTCAAAAACAATGGGAGAATGAGCTTATGAGTGAACAAATTCATTGGGAACTTTTCTCAAAAAGTTCAAAGATTCGAAAGACTAGTTGATTATTGCACATGAAGACTTACCAAGTAGTTATGTTCTATATAATTTTCTTAATGGTCTTGAAGTTTCTTATGAAGGTCTTGCTTCTAACCTTTGTTTGATGATCAAAGGCAATCCAAATTCCTAGAACTTTGAAGAATTATTCTATATTTTGTTGTAGGAAGATCAATCTAGAAAAAAACATGTCAGTTATGTGTGTTGCAAATCAAGCTTTCTTATCTAGTCAAAAGGGCACATGTAATCAACGTCTTTTACTAATACTCAAAAATTTTCTAATGCAAAATGATAAAAAAAGCTAGGTGAAGATGAAAAAACAAAGAGAAATAGTTTTGCAAGTACTATAAGGCAAATGATCATGACATTAATATTTGTTATAAACTAGCTGGGAAGAGGCAAAGAAGAAAGACCTTGCAATGACTTTTACAAAGGCCTCTACTCCTAAAATTAATTCTATTAATCTTGTTGAGAATGAATAATGGATGTTTCCCACTGATTCTATTTATGGTCTATCTACTCATGAAAATGATGAGGTTTCATGGGAAAAATTTGGGCTTTGCCACAAAGCTTTTAGCTTGAGACTATTTCTAGATTGAGACTATTATTTGTTAGAATACGTACTTTATACATGTCCCACTAAAGCATTGCAATTTATCACTCCTTATAAGGCTTGAAATGGTGGTAAGACATATATTGCTCATCTACATATTTTGGTTTTTGGCATATGCATTGGTGCTTGTGCAAAAACACGGAACATTGGATAATAATGTATTAAAATGTTTTTTTTTGTACCGTTCTGAAACTAAGAGTTATCATTTGTATTATCCACTCGCTAAAAGGATTTTGGTTAGTCAAGGTGTGGTATTTGTGGAGGATTCAATTCACCCTTGATTCATAACAAACATCAGTTAGCTCAAAATATGTGTATGACACTCTATTACCTTTGCTCACTAGTGAGCAATCAAGGGTATCTTTGAGTGAGGTGATTTCTTAGCATGAGTAGGTTTCCATTTATCATACATATCATTCTCTTTTTTATGGTGATATACATGATACACTTATTGATGAGAGAGTTGGCATTACAAAGGCTAACACTATGCCAAAATGGTTGGTGCAAACTTTGAGAGATAGCATGTTATATGCACCTTTTGCATATTGTACACAATCAAGATCTCATACTGATCCTTTTGCATCATGTTGTTATACAATGGTTTTTCCTAGTCTTTATGATGAGAAGGAGCCTAACTCTTTTGACAAAGCACATAATTCAAAAAATTGGACATTGCTATGCAATCAAAATATGCTGCCATTATGGAAAGTGGTACTCGGTCTCTATGTGATTTGACCCATGTTCAAAAAACCATTAGTACTAAATGGGCATATAATTTCAAATGCAAGCTTGATGGTAGTATTGAACACTATAAATCTAGGCTTTTAGAAACGATTTATGCTCAAGAGAAGGGCATTGATTTCAATGAGAGCTTTGCCCCTATGTGCTGCATGACAATTGTTCATAGAATTTGTGCACTAAAAGCTCAAGATGCAAAAGAGGCAAAGAAAAGGAGGCTAGAATGGTTGTTGCATAGGCCTCTACATCGAAAATAGAATCTACTAATCTTGTGCAGAATGAAGAATGGGCATTTACTATTGTTTGTAGTTTTGACCCATCTTTTCGTGAGTAGTGTGTCTGTAGTAGACTGAGATGTTTGGTGCTTTGATAGTGGGGCAACCAAACATATTACCTTGAAGCACAATTTCTTCACTTCACTTGAGCCTACCTCTATAGGGAATACTGTCACATGTGCCAACAACTCCTCTTATCCTATCATGGGAGTTGGTAAGATCATTCTGACTACTGCTGATGCTAGTTCTTTTACATTGTGGGATGCTTTATTTATGCCAGATCAAGAAAAATCAGTTATCAGTTTCAGCATTGTCCAAGATCGGCTTGCTTATGAAATTTGTTGATCACAGATGTATAGTTCATGATCTAGCAAATGGCAATGTCATTATTGATTTTGGCTATGAAAAATCTATGAATGATTCAACATGTGTAGTACATGATTCTTAGGCTATGTCATATGCAAAGCTTTGGCATGCACACTTTGGTTATCTGAATTTTGCTAGTTTGCTATGCTTGTAGAAATCTGAAATGGTGTCCTCTTTGCCCAAACTTGAGGCACCTGATAAACATATATTGTGAAGGATGTATTTTGGGCAAAATGCAGCATTCCTCCATCCCAAAAGATGGTTCAGTTCGAGCTACTCAAAAATTGTAGCTTGTTCACAGTGATGTCTATGGCCCTATGCAAATACCTTCTTTTGGGAACGACCTTTATTTCGTGACTTTCATTGATGATTTTTCTAGGCATGCATGGGTATATCCATTGAAAGCAAAGTCCAAAGTGTTTATGTGCTTCAAACAATTTTTGGTTTTGGTTAATAAACTATCAGCATGTAAAATGGGCACGCTTTGTTCTGATCGAGAGAGGGAATATATGTCTTCTAAATTTAATGCATTTCTAGTTGAACATGGGATAAAACATCAGTGTATAGTTCCATATAAACCTCAATAGATTGGAGTTGCTAAAAGGAAGAACATGTCACTCATGGAGATGGCAAGGTGTATGATCAAGAGTCAGGCTTTACCACATTGTTTTTGGCTTGAGGCTATTATGTGTGCAGCATATGTACTTAATAGGTGTCCCACTAAAGCATTGCATTCTATCACTCCATATGAGGCTTGGCATGGTCGTAAGCCATTTGTTGCTCACTTGCATGTCTTTGGATATCTAGCATATGCATTACTGCATGAACAACAACATAGGAAATTGGATGATAAAGCAATGAAATGTATTTTTGTTGGGTACAGTTCTAAAAGCAAAGGCTATCATCTATATCATCCAGAGAATAAATGCATTTTGGTTAGCCGCGATGTTGTTTTTGTGGAAGATGCTATTTAGCCATTACTATCATGTACTAAGAAGACATCAGTTGGCTCTAAAGACATGTATGACACTTTGTTTCCTTGTTTTATAGGTGGAATGTCTAGTGCTGGTCCTAATGAGGCAACTTCTTATCCTTTGCAGGTTTTATGTGATGATGCAGATCATTCCATTTTTGATGTAGATATACATGATGCACTTGTTAATGAGAAAGCAGATATTGAGCAAGAAAAAATTATGCCAAAATGGTTGATGCAGACTTTGCAGGATAGCAAATTAGATGCACCTTTGTCATATCGTAATCGTTTTGGTTCTCATAGTGCTTCTTTTGTATCAGATTGTTATGCTACAGCTGCCTCTAGTCTCTATGATGAGAATGAGTTGTTTTGTTTGATGAAGCACAAAATTCAGAAAATTAGATGGTTGCTATGCAATCTGAATATGATGCTATTATGAAGAATGGTGCCTGGTCTTAATGTGAATTTCCTCCTAGCAAGAAGGCCATTGGCACTAAGTGGGTATACAAGCTGAAGTGTAAGCTTGATGGAACAGTTGATAGGTACAAGGCTAGGCTTGTTGCAAAGGGTTATGTTCAAGAAAGAGACATTGATTTTGATGAGACCTTTGCTTCTACATGCGGAATGACTACTATTCATAGCATCTGTGCACTTGCAAACTCATCATGGTTGGAATGTACATCAGTTGGACATTAAAACTACATTTCTAAATGGTGACTTGCATGAAGAAGTGTATGTTTTTCATCCTCATGGATTTGTACAAAAAGGCATGAAAACAAAGTGTGTAGGTTGAAAAAAGCTTTATATGGTTTGAAACAAGCACCATGTGCTTGGTATCAAAAGATACATGCATATATGATTGCACATGGTTTTGAGAAAAGTCCAACTAAGAGAACCTTATATGTTAAGCATGCAAATGATGTGCTTCTGATCCTTCTTGTCTATGTTGATGTCATGCTAATCACTGGTCCTCATGAGAAACATATTGCTGATTTTAAGGCTGATTTGCATGCCTTACTTGACATGTCAAATTTGGGGCATTTGCATCATTATTTGGGCATTCAATTTATGCTAGTTGATGGCAGAATAGGTTTGTGTCAAACCAAATATATTGACACATTATTGTAACATTTTGGCCTTGAGGACTGCAAACCTATTGCCACTCTTATGGAGACAGGCTTACGATTGATTCTTCATGATGTTGGAGATACATTTGATGCTATTCTCTATCAGCAGGTTGTTGGATGCTTGATTTACTTATGCATTACTCAGCTAGATATTCAGTTTGCTGCCTCATAGATGAGCAATTTTATGCATTGCCCAGGTGTCTTTAGGAGGTTCTTTTCCTTGGCTTGTATATATGCCTATTTACCCTAATGGGTCACTTATCTTTGTACATTCTCTTGGTAATACATTCAGTATTGTGTGTTGCTCCAAGCTTCTTCTTCTTCCTTGTGTTGTTCATGTGCTTCTATAGACCTCAAACTCCAACATTGCATACACCTTGACTGGGCTTAGGGATGATGAGAAGTGGAAGGATTTTCAATATCTATGTACGTCAAAAATACTCTTCCACACTTTGAGTAGTCAGTGGCCTTGATGATCAGTGAGGAGATGAATATTAGAGTCTCAAAGGAAAGGGGCAATGAAGCCCAAAACTTTTATGCAAGTAAAGGTAGATGAAGAGGAAGGATCCAAGGCAGACAAAGAGGTAGACAAGAGAGAGGATTAAATGTTGATCCTGATCAAGATGAAGGAAGCAAATACTCTTCATCAAGAGATACAGGAAAGTTTAGAGGTAGAGGACCAAGGTTCAACCAGAGTAGAGACAACCAAAGCTCAAAATGTTGCTTCATTTGTGGCAAGTATGGCCACTATGCAAGAGATTGCTATCAAAGAGAGAAGAAAAACTCAACCTACAAAGGTCAAGGTAATTATGCATCTACAAATTCAAATGAGAGTATGTTAGCTATGATGCAGATGAGTGACTACAAGACACAAGGTTCAAGCACATGATACATTGATACTGGATGTAGCAACCACATGAGTTGCAACAAGGAGTTATTCTCAAACATGTAGGTTCCATCAACCAAAGGTCATGTGGAAAAAAGTGATGATACTCCTCATGTAGTTACACATATAGGTGATTTTATGTTGGATGGCTCTCACAAAGCCAAGTGCTTGAAAGATGTTCTTCATGTTCCCACAATCACAAAGAATCTAGTCTCTAGGGGGCAAATGGTTGAGAGAGGACTACAGAGCAAGTTCAACTAGAAGGGATACTTTGTAGAAAACCCTAAAGTGGGGTACAAATTGGAAGCCAAATTCAAGAAGGAGGGAAGGGTATTCACTTTGGATGTGAAGCCTAACTTCAACAACACAACCTACTTCATGTTTGGAAACAAGAAGGTAGAAATATTGGATGTATGGCACAAAAGGTATGGACAAATCAATACTCAAAGATTGAAGGACATGGAGATGAAGAAGTTATTGCTAGGGTTACCCAATATCTATAATCAGAACCTTAAAATTTTTTGTGAAGCTTTTCAATTGGGAAAGCAGACTAGGTTGCATTCAAGAAGAACAATTATGTGAGCTATCATCCACTTGATCTCATCCAGATAGATGTTTGGGGACCAACAAAGGAGAATTCAATTGGAGGTAATAGGTACTTTGTAACTTTCATTGATGATTGCACAAGGATGGCTTGGCTCTATTGTATGAACCATGAATCAGATGTTTTTAATTGCATCAAGAAATTCAAATCTATTGTTATAAGATAATGTGATAGGTACATCAAGTGTTTAAGGTCATATGGAGGGGGGATAATACTTCTTCTATTATTTCTCAGAATTTTTTGAGACTAATGACATCAGAGACAAATCACACGTAGGTACACAACACAACAAAATGGTCTGGCACAAAGGAAGAATAGGTACATTGCAAAATGTGTTAGGTCCATGATGAAGGATATGGGTATGCCCAATTTCTATTGGGCTTATGCAACAACCACAACTATATACATCATGAATAGGGCTCCCACATCTGGTATACATGCTAGCACACCCTACGAAGCTTGGTATAATAGAAAGCCAGATGTATCACACTTAAGAGTGTTTGATTGTAGATGTTATGTATTAGTTCCAAGTGAATTAAGGAGAAAGCTTGATGGTAGATAAAAAAAGGTGTGTCTCTATAGGGTATCCAAGTGAGCAAAGGGGTTATAAGTGCTACAACCCCACAAAAAAAGGATCTAAAGGTCAAACGATGTTAGATTTGATGAAATTTAACATTGGTATGCTACAAATGTATCTATGCAAGGTAATGAAGATGAAGAAAGGAGGATTTCAATGGATGAACCAAAGAGCATGGTTCTTAGTGGACCTAAGAACTTGAGCATTCAACCATCATGTAATAAAGTTAGTTCTACATCAATTAAGTGATGCAACAAGTAAAGGCAAGGCCAAAATCATAGAGATAGGAGAAGATGAAGGCCTATGGATTGAACTCAATGCAGACCATCATGGGAAGAAGGGGGAGAGCTAAAAGGCCAACAACCAATGGAATGGTGAGGTAAGAAGTTCTGATAGTGTAGGATATCTAATTGAAATACTTACCTATGATTTATTTATGGAACAACATTATGCTTAAATGAGCAAGGTTATCGGAGAACCCACATGCTTTGAAGAAGAAAAAACATGCAGAGAATGACAAGAAGTTATGCAAGAGGATATCAAGGATTTGGAGGACAATCACACGTGGAGTCTTGTGCCAAGGGAGAAGGATATGAAGGTAACTAAAAACAAGTGGGTTTACAAGGTGAAGAAGCATTCAGATTGTAGTATTGCTAAGCATAAAGCTAGGGTTATGGAAGCATTTGCTCATAACTATGGAATAAACTATGAGGAGACATTTAGCCTTTTGGCTAAGATGACTACTATCAAAGCAATCATTGCCATTGCAGCAAGGAAGCATTAGACGATGTATCAATTTGATGTGAAGAATGCATTTATAAGTGGGGAGTTAGAGGAAGTTGTGTACATGGACCAACCATTAGAGTTTGAAGACAAAGCCAAGGATGGTTATGTTTTCACATTGAAGAAAGCATTATATGGTCTCAAGCAAGCCCCAAGGGCATGGATTCGAAGGCTTATCGAATATGTGATCAGTTGTGGATACAACCAAAGCAAGGTAGATCCATCATTGTTCTACAAGAGGGAAGGTGATTCATCTGTTTACTTATGTGTATCTGCAGATGGCCTAATTATTATAAGTGATCATGAAGAAGATAGCAAGGACATCAAAGAGAAGCTTAGGAAGGAGTTCAAGATCTCAGACCTTGGAGATGTAAGGTATTTTCTAGGTGTTGAAGTCATATACAACGACAATGGTATTTGGCTTATGCAAAAGAAAGTATATTTTGAATGTATTGAAGAAGTATGGACTTACAAGATGCAAACCCCTTGACCAACCCTATGGAGATAAACATAAAATTGACTTCAGTAAAAGGTAATGAAGTATAGGATCTACTTTTGTACAAGTCCATAGTGGGATCATTGAATTATGCCACCATTACAATGATGGGGGATGATTCAAACACCCCAATGCAAAAATGGAAGATGGCTGCCCTCCACTAGGTCCACAAGCAATGATATATGCTCATTGTTATGAACTTTTGTCTGCACCAGTATAGAGACTTAAAATGAAAATTTGCAAAATTGTAGTAGACTATAAGAGCTAAACAAAAAGATTTAAATCATCCCAAATGAATATTCCAGATGTGAGAACCACCCTCTGCAAAACAGGCTACTTCTTTGCAACACTCTCTGCTTATGTGCAGAGATATACCTTCACAAAGTTGGCAATTTCTCACAACTCACTCAGCCAAATAACTTGAAACTTTGGCAAAGTTCAATACAATCAGATTTGGAGAAGCCTAACTACACCTCTAGATAGAGCGGAGCAAAATCATGCGAAAATGAGGTAAGAAAGCAAGGGGGCTGCTTGCTGGAGTTTATGACTTCACTAAAATAAGTGGGAAACTTGTGGAATGCATACAACTCAAGAAAAAAAGGTGGGATTATGCTTATATAGACGTTTACTTTTCCTATAATCTAGCTAACCACCCACCAATCAATTTAGGTGCACTTTTGGTGGCTGGTTTGATGAGATTTGAATTTGATTGAGTTTGGTGGAGCTTCTAACTTTATTCCACGACTTTAGGTCCTCCTTTTTTATTGGTCCACTTGCAAAACTCATGATTGAGCCTTTTTTCATGATTGAGACTTGATTTTCAACACTCCCCCTCAAGTCTCAATGCCTAGGTCCTTCATTCCAATGCATGCCTTGAAGTGTTGTAGCTTTACTCCATCCAATGCTTTGGTAAACATATCTGCATATTGGTCCTTTGTATTGACATGCTCCACCTTGACATCCTTTGACATGATCTTCTCTCGAATAAAGTGGTAATGCACTTCTATATGCTTCGACCTTGCATGGAACACCGGATTTTGAGCCAAGCATATGCTACTTATGTTGCCACAAAAAATAGGTACTTGCTTAACCTGCAAATCAAGATCACCAAACAACTTCTTGAGCCACATAAGCTCACATGAGACTTGTGCTAAGCCTCTATACTCAGCCTTGGTTAAAGAAAGAGCCACAATTGGTTGTTTCTTTGACATCCATGAGATGGTCTTCTTCCCTAGCATGATAACATATCCACTAGTGCTCCTCCTATCATCTTTGGAACCTGCCCAATCAACATCACAATAAGCTTGTACATTTACTCCATCATCAAATGAATAATATAGACCTTCATTCACTGATCCTTTGAGGTACCTAAGTACCCTTTTGGCTGCAACAAGATGAGGTACTCTTGGTGCTTGCAAAGATTGAGATAACACTCCAACTACATGTGCAATATGAGGTCTTGTCATAGTAGCATACAAGAGAGAACCAATTATTGACATATACATGGTCACATCCTTCACTTCTTCACCTTCATGAGCACGTAGTTTAACATTTACTTCTAATGGATTTGAAATGGGCTTGCAATCACACAAGCCAAACTTCTTCAAAAGATCAAGAATGTATTTCCTTTGCATCAAGTATATACCTTCCTCTTTATAAAGTACTTCAATCCCAAGAAAATACCTTAAAATCCCTAAATCTGAGATTTTAAATCCACATCCAAGCTTCCTCTTTATGTCCTTGATGTTGGCTTCATCATCTCCTGTAATGATCAAATCATCAACATATATACAAATGAAAACAATTTTGCTACCTTCCTTCTTCACAAAGAGTGATGGGTCTGCATGACTCTGATTGTATCCACATTTTACTAAGTAGTCCACAAGTCTTTGGTTCCAAGCTCTTGGGGCTTGCTTGAGTCCATAAAGAGCCTTCTTTAGTCTGCATACATGATGTGGAAACCTCTCATCTTCAAAGCCTTGGGGCTGGTCCATGAAGACTACCTCTTCAAGCTCTCCATTTAGGAAAGCATTCTTCACATCTAATTGGTACATCTTCCAACCTTTTGAGGTTGAAATTGCAATCAAACTTCTGATGGTGGACATCTTAGCTACTGGGCTGAATGTTTCCTCAAAGTCTATGCCATAGATTTGAGCAAAACCTTTGGCAACCAGCCTTGCTTTATACCTAGAGATGCTCCCATCTGCATGCCTCTTTACCTTGTACACCTATTTGTTGCCAATGATTTTCATGTCCTTTGTTCTTGGCACCAATGAACAAGTATCATTTTCTTCAAGTGCTTTGACTTCCTCCTCCATGGCTTCAATCCATTCCCTATGCTTATTTGCTTCTTCAAAAAAGTTAGGTTCTTCACAAGCTATAACTTGACTCATGTAGGCATAGTGTCTTGCAATGAATGAATCATAAGCTAACCTTTGAACAGGGTATTTAACCCTATTGGATGACCTTACCTCACCATTAGGTGGTAGTAATCTCATCCTCCTTGGTTTAGATGCTTTAAATCTTGGAGTTTCTAATTTTTGCATATCTTCATCACTTGTAGATTCCATGTCTACCCTTCGATGGTCTTCGTCATTTGCCTTTTCCTTTCCTTTGCTACTTCCTTCACTTGAATGAGCTTCATTCCTTGTCCTTCCATGCCAAGCTAATGTATTACTCTCCTCTGATGGTGTACTTGAAGAGGTTGGACCACTTACTTCCATGCTTTGTTGTTGCTCTTTGAACTTCTTCTCGGCTTCATATGCATCGTCAACCTGTAACACATCTTTGCTACCATACCAAGGCAGCAACTCATCAAATATTACATCCCTAGATGGCTTAAGCTCTTTGGTGCAAGGGTTATAGCATCTAAAACCCTTTTGCTCTGAAGAATATCTAAGAAATATACACCTATCCGCCTTCAGGTCTAACTTGTGTCTCAATTCTTGAGGTGTGTGAACATAACACACACGACCAAATACTTTGAGATGCGAAAGATTGGGTTTCTTACCACACCAAGCTTCCTAAGGTGTGACTCCATGTAGTCCTGAGGTTGGACACCTATTCATAATGTATATGGTTGTATTTGTTGCATCAGCCCAATAAGAGTTAGGAACATTCATTTCATTTAACAAAGATCTAGTCACTTCTGTTATGTATCTATTCTTCCTTTCTGCCACCCCATTTTGTTGAGGTGTATACCTACAAGTGAATTGCCTTTTGATGCCATGGTCATGTAGAAAATTTGAAAATTCATTTTAAAAATACTCTCCCCCTCCATCCGATCTGAGAGTCTTTATATACTTCCCTGTTTCCTTATCCACTAGGTTTTTGAACCTCTTGAAGTGGTAAAACATCTCTGACTTTGACTTCATGCAATACATCCAAACAAACCTTGAATGGTCATCTATAAACGTGACAAAATATATATTACCTCCAATGGATGGATCCCTTGTAGGTCCCCATACATCTGTGTGTATGAGATTCAACACTTCATTGCTCACATGTTCTCCCTTCTTGAATGGCAATCTGCTTTGTTTTCCTAATTGACAAGCATGGCACAAATGTTGCATATTCTGAGATGTAAGATCAGGTAGACCGCTCATCAAGCCCTTCCTTTGCATGTCCTTCATCCTTTGTAAGTTTATGTGCCCAATTCTTTTATGCCATAAGTCGATTTCTGCAATCTGTTTATTTCCAATTGACAAGTAGACAGTGTGAGGGGTTGATGGCTTTACATCCATGGTGAAGAGTCTTCCTTGCTTCTTTCCTTTTGCTATGAGCTTGTAGTCCTACATGGGGTCTTCAACAAAACATCCTTGCTCATTGAACCTCACCTCATAACCTCTTTCAACCATTTGACCTACTGAAACCAAGTTCTTTGTGATGGTTGGCACGTGCAACACATCCTTCAACACCTTGGAGCTTTGAGATCCATTCAATGCAACATCTCACACATGTGTAATCTTGTGCTCGGTGTCATCCCCTGTCTCTACATGTCCTTGAGTGATGGGTGAATGTACATTAAAGAAAACATCTTTATTGCAACTCATATGGTTGCTACAACCACTATCAATGTACCATGTAAAATCTGAATCGACTCTTTCACTTGAACCATACATCATAAGCAAGTTCTCATTTTCTGAATTTGTTGAAATTCTAGCATAATTACCTTGGTTCCTTTTGTATCCTTGATTGCCTCCTCCTTTGGACCAACAATCTCTTGCATAATGGCCCGGTTTTTCATAATTGTAGCATTCTCCATTGGATGCTTCTCTTCCATGTGATCTTCCTCCTCTTCCTCTTGATCCATAGATTTGGTTGGAGCCTTCTTGGTTGCTTGAGCTTGAGCTTGACCTTCCCTCCCTCTGCCTTGGGAGTTTTGTCCACCTCTTTTGCCTTTGCATCTACCTGCATAGAAAACTTGGGCTTGGCTACCCTTTGATTGTGAACCTCCTTGGTTCATCTCCTCGATCACCATCAATGTGACTAATTGATCAAATTCTGGTAGGGAATCCCTCACATAAACTGATGTGGTGAATGCTTTCCACCTTTCATCCTCTCTCAAGCCATTGAGAGTGTGTGCAACAAGATCATCGTCTTCGATTGGGCTCCCAATTGAGCCTAAAGCATCTACAAGCTCCTTAACCTTCAAAATGTACTCATTTATGTTAGTTCTTGGTGATTTCCTAAGATTATTCAGCTCATTATTGAGCTGAATCTTCCTTGCCTTGGTTGATGAAGAGTACAATCTCTCCAAGGTTTCCCAAACCTTCTTGGATGTGTCCAAGTCTTGTATATGCCCTATCATGCTATTGCTTATGTGTTGGGATAGAATGAATATGACTCTCCTATCCCTTTCTATCCATTCATTAAGTGCCTTGACCTGCCCTTGAAGTGGTGGATCATGTACATGAGGCATTGGCTCTGTGCCGCTCACTAATCCTCACAATCCTTTGCCCATAAGGTAGTTGCTAACTCTAAATTTCTATGGTTGATAATTGTCTTTCTCTAACTTCTCTATTTGTGCATTATACTCATCCATACTGAGCTCTAAGATGCTCCTCTAGCTTCTCCTCAAGTGTTTGTATGTTTTAGAAGGTGTGGATATTGCCTTTTGATAGCTTCTCCCTTGCTAACCTTTGACTAGTTGAGATCTTGATCGACGTAGACCCCTTTTGATATCTTCTTGCTTTGATGAGTCCTTCTTGTGCTTCCATGAGTTGCCTTGATCCCTTCAAGTCTTCAATATGATGCCACTGATGTCTCCAAGCCTCCAAAATGGCTCTGATGATGGGGGATGATTCTAACACCTCAATGCAAAAATGGAAGATGGCTGCCCTCCACTAGGTCCACAAGCAGTGATATATGCTCACTATTCTTAAAATCCAAATCTGCAAACTTGTAGTAGACTATAAGAGCTACCCAACAAGATTTAAATCATCCCAAATGGATATTCCATCTAGGAGAACCACCTTCTGCAAAACAGGCTACCTATTTGCAACACTCTCTGCCTATGTGTAGAGATATACCTTCACAAAGTTGGCAATTTCTCACAACTCACTCAACCAAATAACTTGAAACTTTGGCAAAGTTCAGGGCCCAATATGAGAGACCAAATGAAGATTGAAATCAATGAAAATGAGTAGAATGAGAGAGCAAACAATGCTCTATAATCTGGTACAATCAGATTTGGAAAAGCCTAACTACACCTCTAGATAGAGCGGAGCAAAATCATGCAAAAATGAGGTAAGCAAGCAAGGGGGCTGCTTGCTGGAGTTTATGACTTCACTAAAATAAGTGGAAAACTCGTGGAATACATACAACTCAAGAAACAAAGGCGGGATGATGCTTATATAGACGTCTACTTTTCCTTCAATCTAGCTAACCACCCACCAATCAGTTTAGGTGCACTTTTTGGTGGCTGATTTGATGATATTTGAATTTGATTGAGTTTGGTGGAGCTTCTAACTTTATTCCACGACTTTGGGTCCTCCTTTTTCATTGTTCCACTTGCAAAACTCATGGTTGAGCTTTTTTGCATGATTGAGACTTGATTTTCAACATATAAGGCCAGACCTAGCATATATAGTTGATGTGCAATCTCAATTCATGCACATACCTAGGGCTTCACATTTGCTTGCAGCAAAAAGGGTACTCAGATATCTCTAAGGTGCACTAAATCAAGATCTATTTTATCCTTTTGAAGATGAATTACAGGTGAAAGTAGATATAGATTTTGATTGGGCTAGATCCAAAGAAGATAAGAGGAGCAAAGGTGGATATCGAATTTGCTTGGCAAGAAGATCATTCCTTGGATGGAAAAGAAGCAACTCACAATTGCTATATCCTCCATTGAAGCTAAATACACGGCTTTAGCTCAAGTGACATGTGAGCTTATGTGTCTCAAGAACTTAATGATTGAACTAAGTTTGTAAGCTAATCAATTTCCAATCATGTGTGACAACATGATTAGTGTGTAACTATGGGCAAATCCTATGTTCCATGCTAGGAGCAAACACATAGAGGTACACTATCACTACATCAAAGACATGGTGTTGGATAAGGAGCTTCAAGTGCAACATATAAATACCAAGGATCAATGTGGCAACACGTTCACCAAGGCTTTGGATTCAATGAAGCCTAGAAAGATCAAGAACGGCATTGGATTGTTGGAGCTAGGTTGAAGAATTAGAGCTTGAAGCTTGAGAGAGAGTGATGAAAGTCAAGCTTCAGCCTTAATGCATAAATGGATCATTGGATGGATGTCACATGGAGAAACATGAAGTAAGAAATCAAGCGTGAGATATCAAGCTTGAATTTGAATTTTAAGTCCCCCTCTTAACAACCATAATTCATCAATCAGACTTAGGCGTGATAACAGTTATAATTTAGGAAAAGTGATTCCTATCTTATAAGGATTTTTTTCAAATCTATATGAAGTCACGATGTACTTTGATTTAGTGATCCCACATGTTTGTGAGGTCGTTTAGCATTTGAATAAGCTAGTTGAACACCTGCCCAATAAGCCCCTTGCTTGCTTGAGTGATTTCATTCATTTTTGTGAAGACATATGTATTAAGCAAGATTTCCTTATCATATCTCACTCATTTCTTATAGCCTTTGGTTTGTTAGAATGATATTCTTTTCTCTACACTTCTCTTGAAGTTTGTGTTGAATCTCCGTATATTCTAAGAGAACTAGGTCCAAAAGTGAGTAGTGGTCTATCTATGAATTCCCAGTGAAGGCTATAACTTGTTTTTCTTGGAGGCAATGGTTCTCCCAGTAGGAGTAACTATTTTGACTGAAATAACTTGCATTATCAAGGTCTCTAATCATACCTTATGTATGGAAAAGCTCTTGCATTCAATCTTCAATAGTTTAGAGCACCTATAGTTTGAGTGAACAATGGTTTTGAGAGTGTGCCTCTGAGGCCACCTATGCATCAAGGTTGCATAGGGAATTTGTTTCTTTTCCCATTAGGTTGAGCATATGATTGAGGGATGTACAGAGAATAAGGGGTTGGAGGATAAAGGTACTATTAGAAGGATCCTTGGGGGTATTGAGATATTCCAAGATGGGGGTTGGTGGGAAGTGGGCACTAGGTGGGTAGGTGGAGTATAAAAATCCATACTTGATGCATGGTCAAGGTTTGAGTTTTCAATATTCCATTATGGATAAAATTGGCAGTAACACATTTGGAAACCTCACAAATTGCACAATACATCTAGTTCAAGGCACAAGAATTACTTGCATGTCGTGCATTCTTGCAATGAGTGCCATATACTTTAGTGGTTTTTTGGACTCTATCCTAACATTAGCTAGCTATCTTTCCACAGGGTCCAAGTATTTTTCTAACTCACTAATTTGCCCTTTGATTGTGGCCAATACGTATTTTCTCTCTAGTTTAAAACAAATGGGTATGATATCATCTAGTGAGATTTTGCCAACTCCATAGATTATGGCAAAAAATGTCTGAAAAGGTGCCATTTTCTAATAACAAATTAATAAAACTGATAAATAGAGGCTTTCCACATGTACAAAAATATAACATTCATGTCTCTTTTGATCCTCCAAAGAAAGGTTTCTCTTGAGTAGATGTTCTCTAAAAGTGCCGCTAAGGTGATGGAATTTCTAGTATTCAATGTATAGTTTTTATTTCATACAAAAATGGATATGCACACCACACAATGCAACTCTTTAAATTTCCAAGAGAGAAAATATTTTTGAAGACACGAAATATTTTTGGGTTCACAAAATTCCATGATATTTTGGTAACGCTTGATACATCAAATCAAAAGTGTCTCAGTTTTCCACGTGTACATCAAAAATCTTTACTCACGAAGTTTGTGAGTCTTAGTTTCCCACTTTCAGCATTTCTTTGAGTGTTCGAATGGCTTCTACTTCTTGTCGTGCTTCCAATCAGTTAACCTCATGTCAGGTTTACAACGGAAGAGAGGATTCCTTATGCAAACATCTTTATGTGCAAATAAATGATTGGGTGACTATGTTTTCTAGTTGTAGAGGTGCCCGAGCTAAAAGGGATGACACAAAAACCCATTGGAAAGGTCGTGTCCTCAGTTTCAAATTAAGAAGACATGTTTGGTTTGCAAGAGTTCAAAATGTCTATAGTGCTAAGGAACTGGTGCTAAACAACCATTTGCATTTCCCCTCATACTGTAAGTGAAGTTTAACGATGCTCTTTAATCATTTCCATTATTTTTGTTTTACAAGATATCTATTCTTGTGTTGTAGATATTTTTTCTTCCAATGTTCAGGAGTGGAAACCTGTAGAATGTTTAACAGGAACATTTAAAGTTCTTCATAAGGACCATCCATATCTTATGTATGCAAAAAAATCTATTATACTTTTCAATAGCATTCAATTATTTGTCTATTTTTATAGAATATCAGGTACCATTAGGGCGGAATGCATATGGAAATCTTATACATGTGCCTCCTCCTTGCATCTCTTCATTAGATTGGGAGTCTCGTGGTCAATTCACAATTTCAAATTTTATGTGCAAATGAAAAGATGACATTCAAAGGGCAATGTCAAAAAGCTGAATTTCTTGAAGTATTAAAAACATGTTATTATATAAAACAAAAACAATGTGGTTGAATAGGGGAGTTTCAATTTCAGATATTGATGATGTTTTAATTAGGGAATGGGATAGTCAAGGGCAAAAGAGCATTAGATGAAATTCTTCTAGCATGCGATGGATTGACAAAGGGTCACATCACTTCATTGCCTCTAAGACTTCCAAAGAAGCTTGGAACACACTAGCAAGTCTATGCGAGGATAAAACTCCTTTAAAAATTTATGCTTTAGAGGTCAAATTCCACAATCTTTCTATTCGTCCTCAAGACACCATCACAAAGGTGATAACACAATTTGAAGATTATCAAAGAAAGTTAATACTTTCTAGACAAAGGATCTCAAATGAAGATGGTCATTAAATTGCCTAACAAACTTCTTAGATCCTATGAAACTTTTGTGAACACTCTTTATAATAGAGGTAAAAAATTCACTTGGGAAGAAGTAAGAAGACTTTTGCTTCTCCATGACTCTAGGCAAATTACTCAAGCTACACAAGAAACAGGTATGAAGGCCTAAGCTAATTTCAACAAGACTAAAGGTCATAAAGACACTCAATAGTCTAAGGAAAAGGGCAAGAAGAAGTTTACGTGCAACTTTTGTGGCAAGCCTGGACACATAGAAAAGTACTTCAAAAAGAAAATTAGGTGGCATCATTTTATGTCAAGTTAGTCCAAACTCTCCTTCAATTTCATATCAGGTATCTAGACAATTTCTAGTGTTAGGATATGATTATAAAAGGAGAAAAAAAAGCTTGGAGTGTGGGAACCCTTGGATTTAGAGGAGAATTTTCCAAAATTTGAGTTAGAATTACTAATGCATCCAGATTTTCAACCTAGGAAAATAATTTTGATTGCAAATTGGAAACTCAAAAATGTTAGAGGACTTCTTGAGGACTTTGATGAGGTTTTCCACCATAGTTCAAGTTCCCAATTGATGGTGTAGTGGTAAACATTAGATTAGAGAAGACATCATCCATTACTTTCCTGTCAGCCAAAGTGATAAAGTTCCATCTTTTAAGAATGTAACCACTCTTGCCCCTTTTTCTTCCACCAAAAGTGATAATATCTTATCTTGAACGAAAACAAAGACATTGACTGCTCAATATTTTTGTCACTTCTTTTTTATGTATGCATTCCTCATATTCATCTTGGCTTTGTTATGCTTTATATCTTTGGTCTTGGACGTTTCTATTGTTCAAAGACTTTCTCACTAGGAATAGCTATTAAAAACTAATGTATAAAGATAGGTAATGAAGGATAAAGGTAAAGATGTAGAAACTTTCCATTCAAGTGATTACAAAGCTATATATAGCACCTAAGCAAAGGAATATTACAAAATTGAAAAATTGGACGAGATACAAGACATGACCGATTCAAGTGATAAGGGCCTCGAATTTCAACTGCCTTAAAGGCTTGAATTGGTTGTGTCTTTTTTTTTTAATCTTTATGGACCACATATGAAAAGGCACGACCATTTCAAGCACATACGATCATCAGAGGTTCTCCGACTATCCTAATTGCTTGAATTGGTCGTGTTTTTCTTTTAGAATCTTTATGGACCACTTATGAAAAGCCATGACAGATTCAAGTGAATAAGGCCATTAGAGGTTCTCTGACTACCCTGATCGCTTGAATTGGTCATGTGGTTTTTCTTTTAAAAATATTATTTTATAGAGGATAGAGGATATATATTGCATACATCATAATAAATATTGCATGCATTATACGAGACCACCAATTCAAGCGATTAGGGCCATCGAAAGTTCCCCAATAGCTCTCTTTGCTTGAATTGGTCATGCCTTTCTTCTTTTCAGAATATTAGTTAAACAAGCCAAAGGCTACAGTTTAGAGATAAAAAAATCAAGATATAGCATAAAAGGGAAGGAAAAAATGGTGAATCATTTATCATGTAAATTGACCTCATTAATGGTAGGCACAACACAAATCCCTCCTCTATTTGAGAACAAAAGATCACCAACATTTAGAAATTGAATCACTCATGTCTATGATGTAAAAACATGAATTAAAAACATTCTATCTTCGAGATAAACATAGTATGGCATCATTCCTCAATACATTGTTCTATATATAAAATGCTCTAAAAGGTTCCTTCTGTATAAATTTAGTATTTACAACAAAATAGAGCCAAAAAATATCTTCCAACATATGTTGGAAATACATGAGCTTGCTATATAGAGGTAATCATAGATGTGGAAAATTGTACATCTAATATTTCTTTTTATGATCTTCCTTATTGGAGCCTTCACCTCTATGCTTTTTCTTTGTTACATGCTTTAATGGTGAATGAACAAGAGGACCTTTCTTCTTATCTTGTGTCTTCTTATCTGTTGGTGGTGGAGGTGGTGGAGGAGAGCCTAGATCATATGGATAGATAGTATCTTTCAGGATGTTATGAACTTCTCTTTCACTTACTGAAAGGACCCATGCATCTAGATAATTAGATAAATTCAAATCAGGACTATAACATGTGCTCTAAGAACCTTACTGCATTGGCAATTACTCTCCATCCACATGATGTACTATCTTTTTTTAATGGCACATATATTTGCATATAACCAAATTTTTTCTCCTCATTAAGTTTGCAAATTCTTGGATATTTCTGATCAATGTGCATCTTCAAAATCTTGGCAGCATTGGAAAGGTAAAAAATATATGAATGCATGGCAATGTGGTGATATAAAAGTGCACTAGTGCAGTAAAACTTATAGTTTGCAATTTCCATGTTGTGATTGGAGGGAGTTTATGAATAAAGCTTGGTATTCATTGAAGTCAATTATTATTAAACTCCAATGACCCCTAAAAATATAAGCAATACTTGTTTATGTTACCGTCAGTGTCCATGTGAAAGGCCAAATGGACACTGGACACTTCTTTGTATATGTTCTTCAATAAATCATATAGTGGCCTAGTCAGTCACAAACTATAAGTTCGACTGCATTTGTAAGACCTAGAAAGTCTGTCTTCGTGCTCCCTATGTACTGTGTTTTTCTGTGTGTTGTGCAGTCTCTGTGCGGAGTATCGTGTGTAGCCTTAGCAGCTCGGTTTTCTACTCTGAGGATATCATCGTGGAGAGTGCAAGAAGGAGAGCGCATTGTGGTGCATCGCCATCGAAATACTTCACTGATATCAGAGCAGTTCGACGCAAAAGCTTTGTTCCTTTTGTGCGAGCGAAGCAAGCACCCCCCCTTTGGCTTTCTCCAAGGCGGCAACTAAAGCGGCGATCAAGGCATAGACCTCGGCATACCTTGTCATCCGAGTCACCGAAGTCACCCATTGGTGCCATTGATTGTGCACAAGGGAGGACCTCAACGATCAAGGAATATAGAGGTTCTTGGTACTTCCCAGGAGGTCACCCATCCTGGTACTGTTCCCACCGGAGCTCGCTTAACTGTGGTTATCTCTTGCCACTAAGCTACATTCTTTTGGTGTCTGAAGGAGGGGAAAGACTAAGGTTGACATTACCTTGAAGATGTTTTGGTCCCTCAAAGCTTCATTCTGTGCTTTCAAAGCCTATTTCTGAAGCATTTTTGGGGTGTCTTTTGGAGCCGTTTTGGGGCACTTCCGCACATAGTTCTCTTCACACAGCTCCAAGAACATCAAGAAGAGTGTTCTTTGTACTTCTCAGACATTAAATATAAACTTTGGGGCTATGTTTTCAGCCACACTCGCAAAACTATAGGTTTCTTGAAAGATTTCAGTTTTGGTGGGAGAAGACGTTGCAAATTTATGCAGGTTTTTTTAGTAGAAAACATCAGAGTTGACAAACACTTGCAGGGGTTATTGGTTAGTTTTTGAACTGTGCATTCAACCTTTTAGTGTCATTTTATTGAGCACATACACATTATGTACGCTTATGTGGATACCGCTTATGTACATCCATGTGGTCATTGATATAGCGGTTACGTCCTTTGCATAAAGCCTTTTACGTTTGATAAAGAGGTTCATGGTGAGGTTTTCTTAATTGGGAGACACCCAGATGCTAGGGTCTCTTCAGTGATGCAAGTGGAAGACTTACTCAGCCTTGCCATAGGAGATGTATGATAGCTCTTCATAGGTGCTCGATAAGCCTATCTAGCTTCTATTGGGTAATTGATTAAATGCAGTGGAGTCAGTGATTCACTATACAAGCAAACATGTCAGTACTTGTAGTTTTATGATATTTTGACACTCGTCATACGCTCATTTTGTAGAGGATAATCTGGCAAAATTTTTCCAGAATTTTGGTTTTGTCAATTATACAGTGGTCGGTTTACTCCTTGATACACTTATTAGTTAGTGCTCGGACTCTTCTAGCTCCATTATCATTTCATTCAGTTCTCTACCATCATGGCATCAGAGGTCTCAGCACATCCAGTGGATCAGGGTCTAGTGCTAGTGTTCCGAGGAGGAGCTATAACTTGCAGGGCAAACACCATTGTGAGATCCGAAAATTTGATGCCACAAACTTTGCTCTATGAAAGAATCAGATTAAAGATGTGTTGATTCAAAGGAGGCAACAGAAGCTAGTAAATGGAATTTCAAAGAAGGCTGCTGACATGGATGAAGATGATTGGGATAAGTTAGATGAAATGGCCATGTCTAACATTCGCTTGCACCTGGAAGATAATGTTTACTCTACAGTATTAGACTGTGAAAGTGTAGAGGAACTTTGGAAGAAGTTATGCAATACATATGAAAAAGAGATGGCATCAAATAAAGTCTATCTGATGAGAAAATTATATGACGTTCGTAATTCAATTAAAAGTTACATTTACCAAAAGCAATAATCTGTATTAAATCAACTTATGCAATACTACATTCACTTATACTAACTCAGGGTACTTCACCGGTCGAAGAGCACACAATCTTACGATACGAAAACAGTACTCAACCATATAAACTGACATTTAACATTCACTACGGTGAACTTCAGTATGAGCAGGCAACGGAGACAGAACAGAAATCAACACAAACAATACTCAGAGCTTCACCATAGTGTAAGTAAACTCTGACAATTTCAGAAAGAGCATCCCTCTTTCTCTCTCTCTCTCTAAAACCTTGTACACAAGCGTCTCTCTCGCCATTCTCTTTACATTGCTTTATATATCTTTTTTCAAGATGCGCGTACCAACTTTTTTGCACAGATTTTGATAATTCCGGTATATCAGGCGGTCATTACGTCTGTCCCACTCCGGCGGTCATCTAACACTGGTACGCACAGCGGACTCAAACCCGCAAGTTCCACAAAAATTTTTTCAGAGTTATATTCAGACTCATTAATGATGTTGGGAGCACCCTGTAGATTCTGTAAACTAACAGTATTTTCTTCGCCACTTTGGTGCGTCTGATTGTTTGTGTCAGTGTTCTGCTCTCGATTCACCTGTGTCTGCACCTGTAACAGTTCTCTTTGCAATTCTTGAATCGTCTGTTTGTATTCTTCAAGCTGATTTTCCTGTCGTTTAATGACTGTCATGAGATCGTTTTCATGGTTGGACAAAAAACAGGACCGCCTTTGATCAATTGGGGGAACAAGTATACTCAGCCATCTTCTACGAAAAAGTTTCCAAGTATCATGTACATGATTATACAATTGTTGTTTCAGTGACTCTATATCTATCTTTGTAATCAACGTGGCATCCAATTCAACGCCTTCATTATTTAATAACTGGGTTTCCATTTTCTGTAAAACTTGTATTCTGGAACGCAGAACTACATGTTCTGCCTGCATTGTAGCATTCATCATGGAAAAAATTATCATCTCTTCTTGGATTTGTTTCTGCACTGCTATCTGCCATGGTTCAAAATCTTGAATAGACCTTGTGGTCTCGATCAAAGCTAGCACTAGTTGTTTGTGGTCATTCTGCATTTCCTTCAATAAACCGTCCTTGCTATTCACAGCATCCTGTAATTGTTTATTCTGTTCAATCAATGAATTGGAATGATTTTTATTGACAGTTACCTGTTCTTGTATGTTCTGAATGCTTTCCTGTTGTTGCAGTAGGAAGTCCGAAACTTCCTGCAACTTATTCTGCATTGTTCTCATGTTATTATCCGAACAATTACTCTGCAATATTTTCGCACTTACCTGTTGTGATGGATCCTCCATTCTTCTTTTGGTTGATAATTTAAAAGGGGTTCCCAAAATAGGCGACTGTTCACCGCCATCTGTTACCGGAAAAAGACTGTCCGGCATTTCTGCTATGTCCTCGGGCTTTGCTATCTGTTCTTGCCCTGGTCTGCTCAGTGTCTGATTACAAATATTACTTACCTGTTGATATTTGATTAAGTGTGCATATTCGAATAAAACAGCTAAAAAGATTGACAGACGACTACATTTTTGGGACCTGCGCTTGTCCCCGACAAAAATCTGTGTATACAAGTGGTTATACAGCCAGTGAGCCCAACTGACTTTACCACCTCCTTCTGCATGTACTAAGGGTGAAAAATTCTCTCTCGACATTAAATCAAATCTGACGATAAAACACAGTCTCTCTAAATACCATTTGAATTGTTCACGCCGAATGCATGCTGCTTTTTTCATAAGGTAATATTTTCTACGACCTTCGTAGTTTCCAAAATCCTTTCTCATGTCGTCATTCGAACAGTTAGGAATACTGTCATCGTCATACAGAGGCACTTGAAATATTGCTGCGACTAATTGCGGTGAAAATTGTACCTGATTTAGAATTTGTCCTTTTGTTTGTCGCATAATCTGCAACTGAGTTGTTGCGTCTTCATTACCTGTCCAGCGCTCCCATGGTAGCTTGGCAAACTGTAGTAGTCCGATTCTCTGAAGCCAGTTCTTATTCCTCATAGAATGTATGTCGAGTTCTATTTTGAAATCGGTGAATAATGCTTTGTTGTTATGTTGTGCCTTTGTCGTTGCACAAGTCGTTGAATCATCGCTATCATTCTGTAATGTAGTATCAGTGTCGTCTGATGTAGGCACTATCATTCTCTGTGCAGTTGCTCTCCTCCTGAGTCGCCATCTTAGGATATCTGATTCAGACATGGTTGCAAGACTCGCCGAAAATAATATGCTGGAAGTTTGTTAACTAGTACCCAAGCTCGAAGAATACTATACTGAAAAATACTATGCTAGGCATACGCATTTTATAAGCACCAGAGCTTGAACTGCCATTTGCTGGAACGATTATATTTCATTCGGACATGACACTTCATTCCCCTTACCAAAATTGTAGTATAAGTAAAAATCATCATTCTGCATTTTATTCCGTAGATCGATGCTTGACTTAGCAAGTCTTTTACATGTGCGAAAAAGTATCATGAAACAAAACCTTGATATCATACTCAATTCGAACTCATCATTACATTGCGAAATCGCATGACCGAATTTTACTATTCTTCTATGAGACCTTCGAGGTACATATTCGTGGCTAATCTAAATGTACGAGCTATTTTTTTCTTAAGGGTTTCTAATAATTGCTTCAGAGTGTCGGGTTCTAAAATCTGCGCATCTATTCTGACGGAACTAAGTGCAATTGCTTCGGTGAGCAAAATTTTGGCCTCCTGTGTTTGCAAAAAGGCCTCCTGTAAATAAAAATCTTTTGATAATGCCGCATCTCTTGTTGTCTTCATGTCCGTTATTTGTTTCTGCATCTCATTGATTCTGTCTTTCTGGTTGCGTACCTGATTATCTAATCTTCCAAACTGTTGGGTCTGGAATTCTATGGTTTGGTAGTAAGCATCCCGTTCTCTGCGGACATTTGCTAAGTCCTTCTGATATTTAGATTCTCTGTTTAGTTGGTGTTTCAGCATGTTGTTGACATCGTCTAAGGATTCTTTTGTTCTTTGTAACTCTTCTACTGCCTGCTTTGCTTCTCTCTGCTGCTCTTGGTATTTCTGTACGGTGTCCTGTAACTGAAGTCTTGTTTCTTCCAGTAGATTTCCTAGTGCTATTCTTGTATCGTCTGTATCTTTGATTGTTTGCTTTAACTTTAGTATTTTGGTGTCGGCAGCTGTCAGTAGTTTGTCTTTTTCAGCCAGTGCCTTATCTCTCTGGTTTGAGTGTTCTTCCTGTGCTTGGAGCGAAGCTTGTAGTTGCTTGATCTGCTCACATAGTGCATGATTTTCTGCTCTTGCTCCTTGTAACTCTTCTTGAAGAGGGGTGATATCTGCCTCCATTAATTCCAATTTCCTTTGGAATTCTTCTCGTGCATCGTCTGTGACTTGTTTCAAGTGTTGGGGCAGTTGTTGGGATAGGTTTATCAGTAGTCTACCCATAGCTTCTAATTCTGAAAAAATTGGAACGGGGTGGGGTGGCAGAGGAGGGCGAGGTTGCGAGGAGGTTCCGGTGAGGAGTTGTTGTGAATTTGGAGGTGAATAGTTGAGGGAGGATGTGGAGGCTTCAGAAGTTCCGGTGTGGTGACTGGGCTTGATGGGACTGTGGGGTGGTTCAGGTTGGGAAATGGGGTTAACAGGCGGTGTTTTGGGGAGGGTAGAGTCAGTAGTTTGTACCTTGTTTGTTTCTGCATTGTTTGCTTCTGTGGATTCCACTGCCTTCAGTAGATTGTCTAGTGCATCTTGATGAGATTGCTGTTCATCTACCTGTTGCTCTGATTCTTTTTCGGTCGAAATTATTTCTGTTTCTGCTTGATGTTGTTGTTCGTGTTGCTCAGTCGATGATTCATTATGCATTGAAGTAGTTGTATCATGGAATGTCTCTTCTTAGTTCTTTTCTTCTTCTTTATCGTCCTCTCTGTCCTTTCCGGCTGAGCCTTGTGCTTCGCGTTCCTCCGATTGAGCTCTTCTTCATCTTCTTCTTCCTCATCTTCTAGTAGCTGAACTGACTCTTCCGGCCTGAAAACTGGTCCTCGTGGTGGTGGTTGAGCGGCGAGTATGGTTGGGAAGAGGAAGGAAAGGATGTGGGGAAGTCTGGATCGAGGGGTGGTTCCTTTGTTGACTTGTTTCATGATGGCGACGCACTCCTTATGGATTCGGTGAAAGAAAAATGAGGCGAAATTAACGGGTTTTCGTGCGGCAAGATCGATGGCTGAATAGAATGGGCGGGAGATACCGTATGTGCGTTTTTGGAGGTTAAGAATGACAACTAAGAACTGTAATGCGGTTTTTTCAGGTTCGGGGCGACAGAGAATGGCGTATTCATTTGATGAATGGCGGGGGAAAAGTTTGGTCATGCGGCCTACGGGGATACTTGGGCCATTCTCGCGGCCTTGTGGAGTGAGGCGGAAGGCTTCGGCGAAGGCCTGGAAGGTTATTACGGTTCTAGATGGTAGGGAGGGGAAGAGCCATTGTCGGTCAGCGATGGGGGATTGGGCGATGGCAGAGATGATTTGTGCGAAGAAGGGATGGGCTTCCCCTGAGTGCCATGGCAGCTCAGCGAAGTTGGCCAACCCTCGGATACGCAGGTACTCTCCTACCTCAGTAGGGATACCATCACAAAAGGTTGTGTAGTTCGCCAATGCTTCCATTGGGCACGCGAACACGAATACACAGAGCACAGAGCGCAAGTACACAGAACACAGAAAACACAATTACAAGCACAAAAACACCATAGCATTTTTTTGGCGCAACCGAAGAGCTTAAGTATAGATATTACGGTGGGGGTAGGAAGTGGGGGTTCTCATTGTGTGGTGCTGGAATGATATTGCTTTCAATTTGGCATGCATGCTTGAGTAAAGGAGGGCGGCTTATGACAAAACACGGCTATTAAAAAGAAAGAACTGCAGGAAAAATAAAGAAAAAAACAAAAAAGATGCGGTCCACCGCCGAATGTTTTAATGCGGGCTAGCGGCATGTTGATACGGCCGCAGCTTCGAGCCATTGATTGCTTTTGAAAGTGAATTTCTGGTCAACATAGTCAACCGAAAAGTGGCTGGACCGATTTGTTCTGAGATTTTGTAAGGGCCGAACCACCGTAATTTGAATTTGCCTACGGATCTATTTGACTTTGCATTATAGAAAAGTACAAGCTGTCCTACCGAAAATACTGGAGTTTTCAGGTTTCGATCGTGTGTCCTTGCCTGTCTTAGTTGAACTTCATGCATTGTTAAGAAACTGAGCCATCTGTGTTCGTCTAATTCTCTGAGCGTGTCCAACGGAAATGACAGTGAGTCTTCCGGTAGCAGTTTCTGGGTAATGGCTACTCATAAACTTGGTATAACTATCTCCATTGGTGTTATTGCTTCTAAGCCGTAAGCTAATTTGAAAGGTGTCAATCCTGTTGTTACCTTGTAGGTAGTTCAGTATGCCCATAACACTGCAGGTAGTAGTTGATCCCATCTTTCTGGTGCTTCCATGATCAGTTTTCGGAGGATATTCAATAGTGATTTGTTTGTACTTTCGGCCAAACCATCGGCACGAGGGTAATATGGAGAGCTTAGTTTGTGTGTCACCTGGAAGGATTGGGTGAGTGCTTTCATTAATTGATTTACAAAGTGAGTACCTTGATCTGTCACCAATTCGAGTGGTAAGCCAAATCGTGGGAAAACATCATTTAACAGACATTTTGCAACTGCAACCGCTGTAGCAGTCCGTAAAGCCCAAGCTTCTGCCCATCTTGTTGCATAATCTGTACAGGTTAGTATGTATCTGTTGTTGCTGAAGACTGCTGGAGGTGTGATCGGACCGATAAAATCTAATCCCCATTTTTGAAATGGTTCAAGTGGCATAATAGGCTGCAAGGGGAAGAAGTGTCGTTGCAGTGGTTGTCCAGACCTTTGACAAGTATCGCAGTGTTTGACAAATTGGGCCACATCTCTGTACATAGTTGGCCACCAGAGACCTCCTTGCAGAATTTTCCGGTGAGTCAAATCTGTGGCAAAGTGACCACCAGTAGGGGTCGAGTGAGCCATCGTGATGACTGAGTTAATTTCATGCGGAGGGACACAGCGGAGTAGGATTCCGGTGTGATCTACATAATATAGTTCTCCAGCAACTAATCGGAATCGGCGACTAAAGACTGCAATTTTCCTTCGTGCTCCCTTAGCGGTCTCGGATGGAAAGCATCCTTCGGTGAGAAAAGTTAGAATCTGATCATAATATGTAGGTGGTACTTGTGATTCGACAGTCTTATCAGTCAGTGGCTCAGAACTATAGATCGTTGGAGTTGTGTCATCTATGCCTATCGGAGCTTCACCGGAATCTAGACGAGATAGGAAATCTGCTAAGGCATGTGCATTTCCGGGTCGGTGAATAACTTCATAATCGAATTCCTGCAAGAGTAGCACCCATCGTGCTAAGCGTCCGCCTAAATGTTGTTGTCTTACTAGATAGACGAGGGCAGCATGATCCACATGGAATGTGAATTTCCGGCCTAGTAGATAATGTCTGAATTTTTTGATGGAGTAAATTAATCCTAGACATTCTCTTTCGGTGGTAGAATAATTCCTTTCTGCAGGTGCAAGCCTTCTGCTGGCATAATAAACAGGGCGAAACCACTTATGTGTTTGCTGCATCAGAATACTGCCGATCGCAATATCTGAAGCGTCGACAAACACATGGAACGGATTGTCCGAGTCCGGTGGTTGTAAGATTGGGGCCTGCGTCAATAGATACTTGAGTCGATCAAATGTAGTTTGGCATTCTTGAGTCCATTCGAACTGGCGGGGAGTTTTTGTGATTAGCCTGTTCAGTGGTATAGCCAGATGAGCAAGCCATCGTAAGTGTCTGCCATGCCACCGCACTTGACCCAGGAAGCGCATAACTTCTTTTGGTGTAGTGGGCACCGGAGCTTCTAATACTGCCGAAATTTTATCTGGATCTACTTGGATACCTTGTGCAGATACAATGTGGCCAAGTAACTTGCCACATGAAACCGCAAACACAGAGTTGTTTGGGTTTAAACAGAGTCTATACTCTCGGCATTTCTGAAAGCAGCACCGTAAATGGAACAGATGTGCTATCCACTTACCGAAAATTGAAAAATCATCGAGATATACTTGCATAAATGAAGTCAGATAAGGAGAAAATATTTCTTGCATACATCTTTGAAATGTGCTTGGTGCGTTTCTCAATCCAAACCACATTACCGTACAAGCAAAGACACCCCAATTGGTAATGAAGGCAGCTTTTGGTATATCCTCTTCAGCCATTCTAACCTGATTGTAACCACTGTATCCATCTAAGAATGAATACATTTCATGTCTTGCTACCCTATCAATCATGGTATCCAGAAAGGGGATCGGGAAAGGATCCGGTACTATTGCTGCGTTTAATTTTCGGTAGTCTACACAGATTCGCAGTTTCTTATTTTTCTTTGGCACGATCACAATTGGTGAAATCCATTCAGCATGTTCTACAGGTACAATGAATCCAACTTTTAATAATCTATCTAGTTCAGCCTTTACCTGAGATGCATAATGGGGATTCATCCGGTAGCTGGTTCGTTTTATCGGCCTTGCTTCTGGCTTCAGCATGACCCTATGCTGGTAGATACGGGGGTCCAATCCTTTCATGTCTTTGTAGTCCCATGCAAAGATGTCAGTGAATTCTCGGAGTAACTGGATTAAGCTTGCTTGAAATGTTTCTGGTAAATTTTGCTTTATTTTTACCGGACGCGGATGATCTTCATCTCCTAAATTGTAAGTAATCAGCTGATCTTCGGGGACATAGAATTGGTGATGTTTCTCTGTGTCATCTGTTGGTTTAAAAAGTTGCTTCAATTCATCGTCATGTGTCGAAACAGTGTCTTCCTTCTTAGCCTCTTCTGTGATGGGTATTACTGTACAAACTGAAGCGTTCCAATTATCTACAACGGACTGTAGATCAATAGTCCCTAAGGAAATTAAGTCCGCGTTACTCTTCAGAAACTCTTCTTCTTCATCATCTGACAATCCATCTAGCATATGGACTGGTTCAGCAAAATACGGTCTAGCGTGTAGCTCGCAAGGTTGTATAGCATCTAATTTTACCACATATCTATGATTGACATCTTTAAACGTAAGCTCTTGTGCGGACCAGTCCTGTATTACCTTTGCATGCTTCAGCCAGGGTCGGCCGAAAAGAAGGTTGTAATCCAAAGTAGATTCTGGCAGATCTAGTATAACAAAGGTCATTTTAAAGGTCGTACCTTGTAAAGTGATGGGTACATTTCGCACAAGTCCTACAGGATGGACTCTTGATTAATCTACCATTCTGACAAAAAATTGAACTGGCTCAATTTCGGTCCATCCTAATCTTTTGCATAATGCCGAAGTCGCAATGTTAACACCAGAGCCTCCATCAATTAATACATGCGTAATCTTATGATTCTTATACCATACTATAATCAAGGGAACCGAATGATCAACCGTAGAATCAGGTTCCGGTTGAACTGCTGCTGTTGCCGAAATACAAGAAGGTACCGGACTGAACTGTTGTTGGAACTGTTGTCGAATTCCAGGTACTAATGCCAATAGTTGGCCCAAAGGCAGAGTGATCGATGCCTTAGATAAGATTTCCCAAGCCTGTTGAGGTTGATTGACAGGCTCTACTGATGTTGAAGTTGATGCCTCTACGGATGCGGAGGTGTCTACGGTGGGCAATGTATCTGCTGTTGATGATGTTTCTGCTGCTAACTCCCTTTGTTGTGTTCCTTCCTTTGTTAACGAGGGCTGGGCTACCGGAATAGGCTCTGGAAAGACTGGTGGTTCTATTGCGGTCCATTGACTAGCTTTGTTATACATTCTGTGTTGTTCACGTATCCCTGGTTCAAAAATTTCTGCTGCCGGTTGCAATTGTTTACCGGAACGGGTATGGACTGCAACAGCCTGTGTTTCCACCGGTGTGATTTTTACCATGTTGGCCATTGGATTTTGATGTTCCTTCTTCCTTTGATCATACTCAGCTGCATCTTTGCAAAATCTCCTAATATGTCCAAATTCGCCACAAAAATGATAGCGTGGTGGTGGTAAATTGGGATTTTCTGGTGGTGGCCCGTTCTGCCAGCGATTTGGATTATAGTTGTTATTCCTCTGTCCTCGGTATTTTCGATATCCTTGCTGCTGGTTGTTTCTCATTTGTGGAGGCACATAATGATTGGATGGCTGCCCTTGTTCCTGGATAATTGTATTGACAGTCGCTATTCCCTGTACTCTAGCGTTGTATGCGCAGTTTTCGGTGGTGTGTCCGGCAATGTTGCAGATAGCGCAGAATGTCTGATTAAGTGCGCAATTGGTGCTGGTATGTCCTGAATTTTTGCATGTGGTGCAATATACTTGTTTGGTCATATCTTCGGCAACATGTCTGTTTGTTTTTACCCACTCCAGATCTTCTGTAAATCCGCCGACTTTGTTTTCCAGCTGCAGAGTCATTGCTATGACTGCATCAAGTGTCATAGCTCCGACACATCTTATGATCATGATCTACTTAAGTTGAGGAACCAAGCCATTGATGAACCACTGAGTAATAACATCATCTGGTAAGTTAGCATGAGCCGGTGGTAGCTGCCTTAAGTGTGTTCTGAAAAGGGTAGCATATTCCTGTACAGATTGATTCACCCTCTGTCTGTTACTCTGCAGATAATAAAAAATTTCGGCTGGATTCTTTTTTAGCCTGAATCGCTGCAGAAAAGCATCTCGAACTGCTTTGTAGGTGCCAAAATGATTAATATCGTATTCTGTGAGCCACCTGGTTGCTTCATTGACAAGTGTAGATTGGAAGACAATGGCTTTGTAGGCCGGATCTGGTGGATGGTTGAGAACGGCGTAGCTTATCTCGAAAGTGCGTACGTGAGCATCCGGATCATCTCCTGGAAATCCACCAAACTTCGTGTATGTCACTCCCGTTGGAGGTGGCCTGGGTTGACATAACTGTTGTTGTTGTTGTTGTTGTCCGTTCATCGTGAATATATTATAACTTCCGTCTGTATTTCTGGTCTGAATATTTGAACTACCGGAATCTATATCGTCTGATGGCACACTTTCCGGTGAAATAAGCTTGCTTACTATGCTGCTAATTTCTGTTTCAAACAGCCTTCCTTCTTCCTTGATGTCCAGTGTATGAAAACTTGCTTCCAAGCACGGCAGTTGGGCTGAAGATTCAGCAGAAAATGCTAATTCGTCACCGAATAACTGAGATTCTCTTACCGAAATATCACCGGGATAAACCGAACTTGTGCCCGAATGCGGTGTCTTTTTGCCTTCGCTGATTTCTTTGCCTAGGGTGTGTCTAATCGTAAGTGAATCTAAATCTTTTTCCAAGAGTGTTAAACTAGATTCCAACTGCGTCTTGGTAGGTTCTGGAATTACTATATCTTCGACAGACTATGCCGAAATAGTACTGGAATGTACCAGAGATGTAACACGTTCTACCGGAATATGACCGGAATCAGCTTTAACGTTCTGAACTTTCTTGACAACTGGGTCAGCCCTAGTTGTACTTCTACCTTCTAGAGTTGTCTTTAGTACTCCAGACTGATGGTTCTTGGGGTACGTTTCGCCAGACCGAGTCATCGGCATTCATCATTTTCCGTATTAATCGTGGGATATTACTAACGAAACAGTTTGCAACAATCTGGTTCTGTTGCTACTGACAATCAAACAATAATCTGATTCTGACAGATGACTGGCAATCTTGATGCCACTTTTCCCACAGACGGCGCCAAGTGTTAAAGTGTTAAAGTGTTAAACTAGCGATGCTGTGTTACTGACAAACGCAAGTCGTTATCGAACAAAGATTAACGTAATACAGAGCTTCACCGTAAACTATGGTTAACTCTAATTATCATTACCGTAAGACATTACCAGATCGTCGTGGGTTCTTGGGAGTGGTAGGGGTCTGTTAAACAGAGGCCCTGTACTATTTTCCCAAATCTTCGTTACAACATCAAGCGTGACTACTCGTCTAGCTCAAACATCAATACTTGGTTCTTAGATTCCTGCGTCCGAAATTCTCCAGATCAGTTTACTCGAAGAACAGAACAATTGTCCCTTCTACAGATTCATGAATATATAATATATCAAACAGAGTGAATCAGACAGATTCACTCACCACAATACTTCCCGAGACATTCAATTAAAAGTTACATTTACCAAAAGCAATAATCTGTATCAAATCAACTTATGCAGTACTACATTCACTTATACTAACTCAGGGTACTTCACCGGTCGAAGAGCACACAATCTTACGATACGAAAACAATACTCAACCACATAAACTGACATTTAACATTCACTACGGTGAACTTCAGTATGAGCAGGCGACGCAGACAGAACAGAAATCAACACAAACAATACTCAGAGCTTCACCATAGTGTAAGTAAACTCTGACAATTTCAGAAAGAGCATCCCTCTTTCTCTCTCTCTCTCTAAAACCATGTACACAAGCGTCTCTCTCGCCATCCTCTTTACATTGCTTTATATATCTTTTTTCAAGATGCGCGTACCAACTTTTTTGCACGGATTTTGATAATTCCGGTATATCAGGCGGTCATTACGTCTGTCCCACTCCGGCGGTCGTCTAACAAATGGTTCTCTAATTACGCAGCAAAGTCTCTTGGTACCGTGAGACTTGGTGATTCTTACCAGTGTGATGTTGTGGGGATTGGAGATGTGGTTGTGCAGTTCGTTGATGGTTCAAAATTTACTATGCATAATGTACACCATGTACCTCAGTTATCACGCAGTTTGATGTCAGTTGGTCAACTTGATGACCTTGGTTACAAGGTGGTCTTCTATGCTCAGTCCTTTCGCATATCAACGGGCAATATGGTTATTGCAAAAGGAAGCAAAATTGGCTTACTTTATCCTTTATTTGTATCACAGAAAGAACACTTGTTAGTTGTTTTGAACAGCCTATGGCTTGTATTTGGCATGGTCGCTTGAGCCATATATCTCGTAGTGGAATGGAAAATCTTTCTCGTTCTGGCTACTTACCTGTGTTATCTTTTTGCGATTTTTCATTTTGTGAGCATTGTCAATATGGAAAGCAAACTAAAAATGTGCATAGAACGTGCATTGACTCTTCAGTTCAGCCTTTAGATCTTGTTCATACAGATGTGTGTGGTCCTATGCCGACTAGGTCCTTAGGTGGTTCTCTTTACTTTGTCGCTTTCATAGATGATGCTACTAGAAAAGTCTGGGTATATCCTATCAAATCGAAGGATGAGGTATTCCCTACTTTTAAAAAATGGTTTGTTTCAGTTGAGACTGAAAAAGGAACTAAGCTTAAGGCTTTACGTTCAGATAATGGGGGTGAATATACCTCACATGAATTCAGACTTTTCTATCAGTCTAGAGGGATTCGTAGAGAGTTTACAGCTCCTTATACCCCATTATAGAATGGTGTAGTTAAGAGGATGAATAGAACTATTCAAGATAGAGTAGTCTCTATGCTGCATCATGCAAACCTCTCACAAGGTTTTTGGGCACAAGCAGTATTGACTGCAGTTCATGTGATTAACCTTTCACCTAGTACTGCCAAAAGTTTGAAAGTGGCACAAGAGTTATGGACAGGGAAGCCACCATATTATGATCATCTTCGAGTTTTTGGGTGTGAAGCATATGTTCATATACCAAAGAATCTTAGACAAAAGTTGGATCATAAGTCAAAGAAATGCATTTTCCTTGGGTATGGTCGAGAAGGAAAATTTGGATTTCGCTTATGGGATCTTGAAACATGATCAGTGATCAAAAGTAGTGATGTCATTTTCAATGAGTCTAAGATGCATAAATAGCACATTAAGGAGGTTGAAGTGAGAAGAGTGGTGTTTGAGGATACTAGTCCTCCGGTTAGCATTCATAAAAATGTTGCACATAGGAATGTTCAAGAGAATGTCCATTCAGATCAGGCTGCACATATTCCTGTTCAACAACCATTGAGACATTCTGCACATGTCTCACATCCACCTGATAGATATGTTCCAGGTTTAGATTTTGTTATGCTAACAGATGCCGGTGAGCCCTCTTGCTACAAAGAGGCTATGCAGACAGAGGATCATGTCAAGTGGGAGCGTGCCATGAAGAGTGAGTTGGATTCTATTCACAAGAATGGTACTTGGGATTTGGTACATTTGCCAAAGGGCACAAAAGCTTTACCATGTAAATGGGTATATAAGCTGAAATTCACATCAGATAGTGCTTCTCCAAAGTATAAAGCACAACTTGTTGCAAAGGTTTTTAAGCAACAACATGGTGTTGATTTCGAGGAAATCTTCTCTCTAGTGGTCAAGATGACTACCCTCCACATGTTGCTTGGATTCGTTGCAATGGAGGACTTGGAGCTAGTCCAAATGGATGTGAAAATTGCTTTCTTGCATGGAGATCTTACAAATGAGATCTATATGGAACAACCAGAGGGTTATGTAGTTCTTGGCAAGGAAAGTCTAGTTTGTAAGCTTAAGAAGAGCTTGTATGGACTTAAACAGTCCCCTAGACAATGGTACCAAAAGTTTGATGCTTTTATGAGGTCTCAAGGCTATTCTCCAAGTAATGAGGATAACTGTCTCTACACAAAGAGATGCTCAAATGGCAGCTTGATATGCTTGATACTTTATGTCGATGATATGTTGATTGCTAGGAAGTCCTCTTATGATTTGTCAATTCTCAAAAAGAAGCTAAGTTGGACATTTGATATGAAGGATTTGGGGGATGCCAAACATATTCTTGGCATGCACATTACTCGTGATAGGAGTAAAAGATGCATATACTTGTCTCAAAGTGAGTACATATCCAAAGTACTTCACATGTTCAATATGCAAGTTGGAAAGGTGTTGAGTACACCTTTACCCACATATGTGAAATTGAGAAAGGATGATTGCCCCAAATCAGACGAGGAAAAGGAATTCATGACCAAAATTCCCTATCAGTCTACTGTTGGTAGTCTCATGTATGCTATGGTAGCTACGAGACCAGACATTGTTGGAGCAAGTCTATGACAAGCCTAAGTATTGGCTTGAGTCTCACAAAGTCTTAGAAGAAGCTTTAAAAAGAAGACTATGTAAAGTTCACTTGTGAACTACCTCTTGTAACTTTTGAAGAGTTTACTTAACGTAAAAGTAAGAGAATCTTCAGTGGTTGAGTCCACTTGATCAAGAATGGAAAGAGGAGCCACGAATTCGTGATTTGTGGTAGGTAGAGAATCAAATCAATCATTGATTGATTGGAGAGTGATTGAGGGAAGTTAGCCTCCCAAACTCAACTATAAATAGACGGCAGTTTTAGTCGTGGTTAGAGAGACCTATGTGAAGACCTCCAAGAGCTGAGCTTTATGCCATATCAAGGTGTGATTACAAGGCACACATATGTATCAGTAAGTCATTGTATTGTACAAGAAATATACTTTCATTTTCATGATTATTTGGTTTCATCTTTCCATGTTCTTGTGAAGTGTACTACTCACTACCATTACTCTCAGTTTTCTCAGTCAGCTTGCAGAGATGTTTTCTCTGAGCTTGGTGCATCATTTTCAGTGATTTAACTTGGTAAAGTTAGCTCTATAAGTCTACTATATGCTCATAAATTTTCATGTCATTTGGATGTTGCAATCTTCAGTTATGTTCATTTGAAGTCAACACGGTCTGTTCATCTTCACCTCTCTGTCAGGTACCCGACTTTTTTACTCATCTTGTCAGAGGTGTTTCTCAGTGGTTACTTATCCAAATTCAGTGATTTAAAGCTTGTTGGATTCAACTTACTGTCTAGTATAACCATACAAATTTTCATAATCATTGGATTTCTATATTTTGAGTTATGTTGATTTTTCTGCTCACTAGTCTATTTCTGTAGCAGCCCGTGAAAATCGGGATGATGTCATCACTTGTTAAAACTCATTCTCAGTGTGTGGTTCATTATTTTTTATGATATTAATCTTGAAAGTTAGCTCTTTAAGCTACCTAGACTTCCCCAAGAGGAATTAAGCTAATTGCTGCTGTTCTCAGAGAATTATGTAAAACACTGGATAGGTGTATGAACCAAAAATAGCAAGTTTTCACCTCTGAGCTAACTCCAACTTATCTGTTTTGATCTATCTTTTTGAGAGTGATCTTCCAAGGTACATACGGTGTCTAATATATCCATTGGCAAGCTAAAAGGGCCCACCATCTACTCCTGGAGTTCATTTGGATGGTGTAGATCAAGGAGTTTGCAACACCTCTTCATCTTCAAACACATACTTATCCATCTCTTCACAGTGGTATCAGAGCAAGGTTGGACAACATGGCAGATGGATTTCCTTCATCAATTGACAAATTGGACAGAGGTAACTACTCAGCTTGGTCATTAAGGATGGAAGCTTATCTCCAAGGTAGAAGTTTATATGGTTATGTGGCTGGAGATGAAGTTATGCCAAGTTTCAGGAACAAAAGTCAACCAACACAAGAAGAGCAAGAAAGATTGAGCACATGGTGTTCCAAGGATGCACTTGCAAGGTCTTATCTCCTCAACTCTATCTCAGATTTTTTGTTGCCTCACATTAGAAGTTGTAAGACATCTCAGGAAGTGTGGGATGCACTTGAAGCTTTCTTTTCTTCAAGTACCAAAGCTAGGAAGCATCAACTATGGCTGGAGTTCACAACTCTCAAGAAGGCTCCCAAACAAAATGTGACTGATTTTGTCACAAAGCTCAAGGACATAGCGGATCAGTTGGGAAGCATTGGAGAGGTAATAGATGAAGAGCAAATTGTAAGGCAGGTCATCAATGGCTTGAAGGCAGATGATAAGTGGGAAGCATTCACCACAGCTATGGATTGGTACATGGACATGCATGTACCTGATTTCAACACACTCATTGGACAACTACTTACTCAAGAGTCAAAGCTTATCAAAAATGGAGAAAGCTCTAAAGGTAATCAATCTTCAGCTTTATACACGGATAAAAGCAATTCTAAAGATAACAAAGGAAAGGCAAAGAAAGTGGATGATGAAGTAGGTACATATCAAGCTAACTATGCAGGTAGAGGAAGACATGGCAGAGGTAGAGGAAGAGGAGGTAGACAAGGCAGGGGGAGATCCCAAGACTCCAACTCATGTTCTATTTGTGGATTAACTAATCATACAACTGAAAATTGCTTTAGGAATTCCAGGAATCAAAGAGGTAGAGGATACAATAGAGGAAGTTATGGATACTCAAGAGGAAGGTTCAACAACTACCATGGCAACTACAACAACTACAATCATTCAAACTATCAAGGAGGCTACAAAGGAAGGAGAGACTACAATAACTACACAGAAGACTCAAACAAAGAGGATTCATTATTGATCATGAACATGGTTATGCCACAAGGTAAATCTGATGAGCATGTTTTCTACATAGATTCAGGTTGTTCAAATCATGTGGCAGGAAATGTGGCACTCCTATCAGATTTAGAAGATCCAAGGAATAAGCATGAGGTACAAACAGGAGATGATACAAAACATCCTGTGGAGAAAATAGGCAATGTCAAAGCACCTGATGGAAACATCAACCTACTCAGTAAGGTACTCTATGTCCCTACCATTACAAAGAATTTGATAAGTGTTGGGCAGATAGTAGAGAAAGGGTTGCAAGTCAGGTTCACAAAAGCAGGAGCATTTGTTGAAGATCCAAGTCAAGGATTCAGAAGAATTGCAAAAGGTGAAAAGACAGGTAGATTGTTCACATTTGAATTACAGGACACTAGAAACATTGCTCTCTTTAATTATGGTAGTGAGACACTCACAGAATTGGAAGTATGGCACAAAAGGTTAGCGCATATTGGTGAAAGGTCATTAAAGCAAATCTGCAGGGACCAAAGTGTACTTGGACTTCCTAATTTGTCAAAACAACATATGATTTATAAGTGCAGTGCATGTCAATTTGGAAAGTCTCACAGGTTACCATTCATGAAGAAAGGTTATATGCATGGAGATCTCTTGGAGTTGGTTCATACAGATGTATGGGGACCTAGCAAGGAAGCTTCAATATCTGGATCAAGGTATTATGTTTCCTTTATTGATGATTGCAGCAGATGGACTATCCTATTCTTTATGAAACACAAGATGAAGTTTTTTCATGTTTCAAAAGATATTTGGCTCTTGTGGAGAATCAAACAGGTAAATCACTAAAAAGGCTAAGGTCAGATGGAGGGGGAGAATATTTCTCCCATGAGTTTGATTCTTTTCTTCAAGAAAGAGGAATCAAAAGAGAGGTAACTACAAGGTACACTCCTGAGCAAAATGGAGTGGCAGAAAGGAGGAATAGGACAATTGTTGAAGCTGCAAGGTCTATGTTAAATGAAAAGCATTTACCTAATTACTTATGGGCTGAGGCTGTATCTACAGCCACTTACTTGATTAACAGGTTGCCTTCAAAATCCCTTGATGGGATGACTCCATATGAGGCTTGGAATGGAAGAAGACCAAGCTTAGATCATTGTAAAATTTTTGGATGTATTGCTTTTGCTCATGTTCCTTCACAGGTTAGAGGCAAGATGGATCCAAAGGAAGAAAGGTGTGTATTTATTGGATATGACAACAATCAAAAGGGCTACAGGTTATACAACCCTACCAACAAAGGATTCTTGGTAAGCAGAGATGTAGTTTTTTATGAGAACAATTCATGGTATGAAGATTCATGCAGGAAGATCAATTTACCATATGATCTTGAAGAAGATTTTCCAAAGCTTGGTAGAGAACAATCAAAGATTGAAGAACAAGACACCTCAGAGGATGATGAAGAATCTCACATGGAAAAGATCAAAGCATGGAAGCCTAAAGGTAAAGCAAAATTGCAGGAACTTGGACATGAAGCAGAATCATCACATCATGGCCTAAGAAGATCTATGAGGGAAAAGAAAAAACCAGAAAGGTATGGGTTTGAAAAAACAGAATGGAAGCATGCAATGAAGGAAGAGATTGAAGCACTTCAGGAAAACAACACTTGGGATTTGGAGCCCAAGAGTTCATCCATGAAGGTAATAGGCTCAAGATGGGTCTATAAACTCAAGAAGAATTCTGATGGTTCAATTAACAGGTATAAGGCAAGGCTTGTGGCAAAAGGCTTTGCACAAACTCAGCGAATTGATTATGAGGAGACTTTCTCTCCTGTGGCAAAGATGCCTACTATTAGGGTTTTGCTTAGTATTGCCTCTTCCAAGAATTGGAAGATACTTCAACTAGATGTAAAGAATGCATTCTTGAATGGTTGGATAACAGAAGAGGTATATATGGCACAACCACCTGGTTTTGAGAATCAAGTTTATCCTGATTATGTGTGTAAACTTAACAAAGCATTGTATGGTCTCAAGCAAGCTCCAAGAGCTTGGAATTTCAGGCTTGTTTCATTCTTGCAGGACAAACGCTTTCAACCAAGCAAGGCAGATCCTTCACTCTTTATTAAAAAGAGTAATTCTGAGGTCATCTATCTATGTGTATATGTAGATGATATTATATTGACAGGAAATGATGCAGATGGTATGAAGAAGATCAAAGATCAGATGAGAGAAGAGTTCAAGATAAGTGATTTGGGTTCACTTACCTACTTCCTAGGTTTGGAAGTTGTCTACAAAGATCATGGTTTGTTTCTCACTCAAAGGAAGTACATTAAGGACATGTTGGCAAAATTCAAGATGCAAGATTGTAAGATTGAAGGTACTCCAATGGAGGTCAATCACAAATTGAGCTCACATGAAGGTGAACTCATAGAGGACATCACATCATATCAAAGTCTAGTGGGTAGTCTCAACTATGCCACATTGACAAGAGTAGATATATGTTACAGTGTGAGTGTGCTAAGCCAATTTATGCACACACCAAGGAAACCACATATGGATGCTGCCAAAAGGATTCTCAAGTATCTCAAAGGAACCATAAATGAAGGACTTTCTTATCCTTATGTATCTGATTTAGGTTTGAAGCTATTTTCTGATGCAGATTGGGCTGGCTCCAAGGAAGATAGAAGGAGCACTTCAGGTTATCTTACCTTTGCAGGTTCAAAGCTTATTTCATGGTCATCCAAGAAGCAACCCACAGTTGCTCTCTCTTCTACTGAAGCTGAATATAGAGGTCTTGCCATAGCTACACAAGAAGCTATGTGGATGAAGACATTGTTCAAAGATCTTGGATTGGAGTTTGGAACTCCAACTATTTTTGGTGACAATATGAGTTCTATTCATTTGGCTGCTAATCCTATTTTTCATGCAAGGACTAAACATATTGAAGTTCATTATCACTATGTACGAGAAAAGATTCTAAGCAAAGAGATTCAAATATCATATGTGTCCACTCATCAACAATGTGCAGATATTCTAACCAAAGCATTGGATGGTACAAAGCTTTGCAAATTCAAGGCTATGTTTGGTTTGCAGGTAATCTTGGAAGATTGAAGACCTCAAGCATACTTGGCTTGAGGGGGAGCTGTTGGAGCAAGTCTATGACAAGCCTAAGTATTGGCTTGAGTCTCACAAAGTCTTAGAAGAAGCTTTAAAAAGAAGACTATGTAAAGTTCACTTGTGAACTACCTCTTGTAACTTTTGAAGAGTTTACTTAATGTAAAAGTAAGAGAATCTTAAGTGGTTGAGTCCACTTGATCAAGAATGGAAAGAGGAGCCACGAATTCGTGATTTGTGGTAGGTAGAGAATCAAATCAATCATTGATTGATTGGAGAGTGATTGAGGGAAGTTAGCCTCCCAAACTCAACTATAAATAGATGGCAGTTTTAGTCGTGGTTAGAGAGACCTATGTGAAGACCTCCAAGAGCTGAGCTTTATGCCATATCAAGGTGTGATTACAAGGCACACATATGTATCAGTAATTCATTGTATTGTACAAGAAATATACTTTCATTTTCATGATTATTTGGTTTCATCTTTCCATGTTCTTGTGAAGTGTACTACTCACTACCATTACTCTCAGTTTTCTCAGTCAGCTTGCAGAGATGTTTTCTCTGAGCTTGGTGCATCATTTTCAGTGATTTAACTTGGTAAAGTTAGCTCTATAAGTCTACTATATGCTCATAAATTTTCATGTCATTTGGATGTTGCAATCTTCAGTTATGTTCGTTTGAAGACAACAGGGTCTGTTCATCTTCACCTCTCTGTCAGGTACCCGACTTTTTCACTCATCTTGTCAGAGGTGTTTCTCAGTGGTTACTTATCCAAATTCAGTGATTTAAAGCTTATTGGATTCAGCTTACTGTCTAGTATAATTATACAAATTTTCATAATCATTGGATTTCTACATTTTGAGTTATGTTGATTTTTCTGCTCACTGGTCTATTTCTGTAGCAGCCCGTGAAAATCGGGATGATGTCATCACTTGTTAAAACTCATTCTCAGTGTGTGGTTCATTATTTTTTATGATATTACTCTTGAAAGTTAGCTCTTTAAGCTACCTAGACTTCCCCAAGAGGAATTAAGCTAATTGCTGCTGTGCTCAGAGAATTATGTAAAACACTGGACATGTGTATGAACCAAGAATAGCAAGTTTTCACCTCTGAGCTAACTCCAACTTATCTGTTTTGATCTATCTTTTTGAGAGTGATCTTCCAAGGTACATAGGGTGTCTAATATATCCATTGGCAAGCTAAAAGGGCCCACCATCTAATCCTGGAGTTCATTTGGATGGTGTAGATCAAGGAGTTTGCAACACCTCTTCATCTTCAAACACATACTTATCCATCTCTTCACAGACATTGCATTTGTAGTGGGAGTTGTGAGCAGATATATGTCTAACCCTGGCAAGAAACATTGGGAAGCGGATTTTAAGATATCTGAGTGGCACTAAGGACAAGTGTCTATGCTTAGGTAGAGGGAAAGCATTCATTATTGGTTACACAGATTCTAACTATGTTGGTTGTGTAGATAATCATAAGTCTACATCAGGGTACATTTTTCATTTTGCTAGAGGTGCTATCTCTTGGAGATCTTGTCTTCAAGAATGCACAGTTGTTTCCACCATAGAAGCAGAGTATGTTGCAGCAAGTGAGGCATGTAAGGAAGTGTTGTGGCTTTCTTGTCTTGCTTGTGATATGGGTTTACCTCAGCATGTACCTCATTTGCTCAGTGATAGTCAGAGTGCTATTGCTTTGGCTAAGAATCCAGTCTATCATGCAAGGACCAAGCACATTGAGGTGAGGTATCACTTCATTCAAGATTGCTTAGCCACATAGCGCATTATTCTTGACAAGGTTCACACTCGAGATAATGCAGCAGATGCTTTGACTAAAGCTCTACCACAGGATAACTTTCGCCACTGTTGTCACTTGATGGGGGTTACTTGATTCATGATCTTACACAGTCACTTGTATACTATGTAACATGCCCATCAGGTGGGAGGTATAGTTTGTATACTTACACTCAGGTATTCTTTATCATTCTTTATTTTTCTCCCATAGTTACTTTGGCCATATTGGCCTTTAGTGGGAGATTGTTACCATCAATGTCCATGTGAAAGGCCAAATGGCCACTGGACACTTCTTTGTATATGTTCTTCAATAAAACATATAGTGGCATGGTCAGTCACAGACTATAAGTTCGATCGCATTTGTAAGACCTAAGAAGTTTGTCTTCGTGCTCTCTGTGTACTGTGTTTTTCTATGTATTGTGCAGTCTCTGTGTGGAGCATCATGTGCGGCCTTAGGAGCTCGGTTTTCTACTCTGAGGATATTGTCGTGGAGAGCGCGAGAAGGAGAGCGCACTGTGGTGCATCGCCATCGAAATACTTCAGTTTATTGGACTTCAAGCTTAGCAAAGGAATGAATTTATATGGAAAATAATATGAAAACTTACTTTTTAATATATGGATAAATAATATATTCTATAACCTCACTAAAACTCCTAAGAAAATGACCTATTTCTCCATGATTGAAAAGTATACATTAAGTCACAAGTGGTTCCAAGATAAAGACCTTTCTTGCAACAAGCTCTTCACATTTCTAGAGTAGGACCCTACAATATAAAATCCAGATGAGAATCATCAAGAAGGTTTTCAATTACTAAAAAAAATGATGAACATATTGTGGCTTATCAACAATACCTAAGAGCTATGTTGACAATATTGTCAGAGATTTCAACATTGAAATCTCTCAACGTCTTATTATCCTGAGGGCTTATGTGAAGCATGTACTCCTCCACAATTCCATAGAAGTTAAACCTTTGAGAAAAGTTTCCTAAGTTGGACAACCTCTAACATTCATTTAAGTTTTGATTTGGTCTAGTTTAAGTAAACGTTGGTCAAAGGTGAAATAAAAACTTTTCCTACATTATGCCTAGGACTCTTGGACACATTAGTTGTAATAGGCCTCTTTTCTAGTGAAATAATTCATTTTGAATTTTCTAAATTACATTGTGGGGATAATTACGTCATTTTATGCATGTAGGAAAAATTTTGGGATAACAAGTTTCATATTCTCTCTCTAGACCTTATTCACTTCATGTTTTCTAGTTGAAATTTGAAGGTGAAGATGAAAGAATTAAGAAAAACTTTGTATGAGAGAAAGGAAGAGCAAGTATAAGAGAATAAAAGTGTTTGTGTGAAATTTTTGTGAATCATGTTTTAAATACCTTGTTCAAGGCTCTACATTTAGTTCATTGTAAGAAAATGCCTTGATTTTACTCTCTCTCCAGAATTTTGAAACTTGCAGGGCTCAAAAGTGGCATTTGGATGTGGATTTGGAACTAGGTCATCTCTAACATTATTGTGTAGATCGAAAAAATGAATAAAAGTGTCTCTCACAAGCTTAAGCTCATTCCTCACTGTTTTTGAGTTACAAGGCTCGAAAAAGTGTGGTTTCTTTAGGTACTTAAAAAAACAAGGGCTTCTCTATTTCTATCCGAATCCGTGATTCTGATGCTTACGTGTCATCATTTAATTATGGATATCTTTGGACATGTATTTTCGATGTTTCTCTCCTATTTTTAAAGAAAGCACACTACAATTGCATGGCTTTTTGTGAAAGTTTTGGAGAGATTCAACTTTTTCTAAATTTGGTGGATCACATACTTCTTTGGGTGGCGATCAAACTCTACTATAGAAAGACCTGCGCATCAACGAAGAGGACACACGTGAAAATCAGAGAATCACCTTGTGATTGAGAGTGAGAGTAAGAGCGAGAGTGTGATTGAGAGTGTGAGTGTGAATGAGATTGTGATAGCTCGGGGGTGACGCTTCATCAAGAAGCTAATTTGCAAAGTTGTTGTAATCATTGATTCACATCTATAATATTAGAATTTTCTTTCTCTAAGTCATATCTTTTGTCCTCTTTCACGTCAGATTTTCTCTTCTCTTGTGCAATCTCTACATTTTTCTCTCCTCTATTTATTATTGAGTGATCGAAAGATTGTGATTGAGGATAGATTCTGATTGAGGAAACACTACAAGTGGTATCAGAGTAGAATCGATCCTCCAGAATGATGGAAGGTTTGACACAAAAGATTCGTGAGCAAGAGGAGCTTTTTCATAAACTTCTTGAAGAATTGCGTAAGGAACAAGGTGGAAAGCAACCAAAAGGTGGAACAAATTTTTTCATGGAGCTCAACGATGAAGTAGATGAAGGCGCGGGAACATCTGGTATGCCTAAAGGAAAACAAAAACGTAATTCTGAAGATACGGAGCAAGGTGAGTTTTCCCTTAAGAAAGTCTTCAAGAAGGAAAAATTGAATGATTTTGGTGGTGAGAAGAAGAGTGGCAAAGACCTAGAGGCATGGATTGAGGAGACCCAAGATTTCTTTGATCGTCAACAATTTAGTGAGGAATCCAAGGCAAAAGTTGGATTCATGCACCTATGTGGCATCACAACACTATGGTGGAAGTCCTATATGCAGACCTGAATGCGTTCTAGTCTAGTTCTATGGAAGGAATTCACAAAACAAGCAAAAAAACACTATTATTGTTCTCCACACTACCATATGGAGAAGAAGATGGAGTTCTACAATTTTTGACAACACAAAAGTGACAAGCATAGCTTTTTAAGTTGATGAATACAAAGAGAAGTTCTTACGTCTTCACAAATATGCATTGGAGGTTAGTGGTGCTTCATGAGAAAACTCCGCTATCAAGTCAAGGGATGTGGATGCGTTGCTTTCTTGGATGGGGTTGTAATGGCCGAGTATTTTGAGAAGATGGAGAAGTTCAATTTGTAGAAGGTGAATAGAACCAGATTTATTGCAATGAGACATAGGTCACAAAGACCTGTTACAATGAACATCAACAATTCAAAGAAGAATGCATCTAATAATTAAGGTAAGAATCCTATACATGTGAAAAATCAAAGGAAGCATCGACCCATCCATTGGAAGCAAGACTCTAATTTTATTGAGAGGGCTAAAAGACTTGGTCTATGTTTTTGTTGTGGAGAGCAAACTCTTAGAGAACACAAATTGTATGGAAAGAAGAGTAAGTGTTTCTTTGCTAAGGATAAACTTGTGTATCTAGGAAGAGTCATATCAAAAGAAGGAATCCATATAGATGAAGATAAAGTAAAAACAATAGTTGATTGGTCGACTCCTAAAACTATAAGGGATGTTAAAAGTTTTCTAGCATTGGCACAATATGAAAGACCTAAGATAGCTACTCCCCTCACCAAATTGACTAAAAAGAATGTAGGATTTGTGTGGAGTGATGCATGTCAAAAATCATTTGAAACATTGAAACAAAAATTCGCTGAGAATTGTATTTTGAAAATACCAGAAATGGGAAAGCCTTTTCTGGTTGAATGCGATGCAAGTGATAGTGAGATAGGATGTGTTCTTTCATAGGATGGTAGGGTGGTTGCATATGAGTCCAGAAAATTAAGAAAACATGAATTTAATCGTCCTACTCATGATCTAGAAATGCTTGTTGTTGTGCATGCACTTAAGCATTGGAGACATCTATTGTTAGGGGTTAAGTTTGAATTGAAAACAAATCAGGAGAGTTTAAAATACATTTTCACACAACCATTACTTAACAACAGGCAGAAGTGTTGGATTGATTTAGTAAGCGAAAGAATGATTTTGACATTAAGTATCTGATTGGTAAGGAAAATAAGGTTGCTAATGCATTGCATCGGAAACCTTTATGTAATCTCCTTTCTATAATAACTTCTCATTTTCTCAATGAAATTCAAGAGGAACTAAAACAAGACTCTTTTTATGCACCTATTTTGAATTCTTTGAATACAAAGAGGGGATCGATGTATGAGGAAAAATTTCATTTGCAAAATGGAACATTGTATTGCAACAATCAACTATGTATATCTTCTAAATCTCCATTAAAACTTAAAATACTCCATAATTGTCATGATGCACTGATTTTTGCACATATGGGTTATTCAAGGACCTATGTTAAATCAAAATATTCTTTCTTTTGGCTATGCATGAATCGTGATATTAGAGAATATCTTCGTGAATGTTTGAAGTGCCAACATGTGAAATCTGAGTTTAAGAGGACGATTGGAATACTTCAACCTTTGGATGTTCCAAATCATAAGTGGGAGTCTATTTCTATGGACTTTATCACTAAATTACCTATGACGAGAAGTAAAAATGATACCATATTTGTGGCAGTTGATCGACTTACCAAGATGGCACATTTCTTTCCTATGAAAAAGACTCATACTGCATTGAATGTTGCAAGAATCTTTGTAAAATAAATTTTTCGATTGCGTGGAATGCCAAAAAGCATAATTTTTAATAGAGACTCTAGATCTACAGAAATTTTTTTGAGAGCAACATTTAAATCAATTGGAACTCAACTTCTTATGAATAAAGCTTTCCATCCATAGACTGATGGGGAAACCGAGAGAGTAGATATGGATGAAAAACTTGGGAAAATTAAGAAACACATAAAAGAAGCTCAGAAAAGACAAAAGAAATTCTACAATTTAAAGAGAAGGCCACTTGAATTTCAAATTGATGATATGATATTTCTTAAGTTAGTCCTCATCGATCTAACTTGTTGCTAGGGAAGGATCATAGACTTTCTCCTTGATATGCAGGTCCTTTTAAAGTTTTGAAAAGGATTGGATCTCTTGCTTATTTGTTGGAATTACCTAAACATTTAAATGTGCATCTTGTATTCATGTTAGCTTACTTAAAAGATATGTACCTAATGTTGCTCATGTTTTGCAGAACAATTATAAGCTGAAAGATGATGGCTCTTTTGAGATTCAACATGAAATAATATTAAATAGGAAGGAAAGATTGCTTAGATATAGTAGAAATTTTGGTGAAATCGCAGTCATACCTAGTAGAATATTTCATTTAGGTGACCTTACACGATTTTCTAACACATTATCCTTCTTTCCAACTCTAAGAAAAAGTTCCTTAAATGGGGGGACGAATTGTAATAAGCCTTTTTTCTAGTGAAATAACTCATTTTGAACTTTTTGAATTACAGTGTCTCTCTAGACCTTATTCTCTCTCTAGACTTATTTGTTGTTGGAATTAGATGTCTACGGAAGCACGCAAACAACACAAGGAAGAAGAAGAAGCTTGGAGCACAACACACAATACTAAATGTATTACCACTAGAATGTACAAAGATAAGTACATGAAAGCAATGGCTGAATAACATCTTCCATAAAAATAACATCACGGCTAACCAGAATGCATTCATTCTATGGATGATACAGATGATAGCCTTTACTTTCAGAACTGTACCCAACAAAAATACATTTTACTACTTTATCATCCAATTTTCTATGATATTGTTCATGCACTAATGCATATGCCAAACAACCAAAAACAAGCAAATGAAAAACAGATGGCTTGCGATCATGCCAAGCCTCATATGGAGTGGTAGACTACAACGCTTTAGCGGCACACCTATTAAGTACATATGTTGCACACATGATAGCCTCAAGCTAGAAACCATGTGGTAAAGCCTGACTCTTGACCATACACCTCGCCATCTCTATGAGTGGCTTGTTCTTTCCTTCAACAAATCCATTCTATTGAGGTCTATATGGGATTGAACATTGGTGTTTTATCCCAGGTTCAGCCAGAAATGCATTAATATCAGAAGACATATATTACTCCCTGTTGGAGCAAGTCTATGACAAGCCTAAGTATTGGCTTGAGTCCCACAAAGTCATAGAAGAAGCTTTAAAATGAAGACTATGTAAAGTTCACTTGTGAACTACCTCTTGTAACTTTTGAAGAGTTTACCTAATGTAAAAGTGAAAGAATCTTAAGTGGTTGAGTCCACTTGATCAAGAATGGAAAGAGGAGCCACAAATTCGTGATTTGTGGTAGGTAGAGAATCAAGTAAATCATTGATTGATTGGAGAGTGATTGAGGGAAGTTAACCTCCCAAACTCAACTATAAATAGATGGCAGTTTTAGTCGTGGTTAGAGAGACCTATGTGAAGACCTCCAAGAGCTGAGCTTTATGCCATATCAAGGTCTGATTACAAGGCACACATATGTATCAGTAAGTCATTGTATTGTACAAGCAATATACTTTCATTTTCATGATTATTTGAGTTCATCTTTCCATGTTCTTGTGAAGTGTACTACTCACTGCCATTACTCTCAGTTTTCTCAGTCAGCTTGCAGAGATGTTTTCTCTGAGCTTGGTGCATAATTTTCAGTGATTTAACTTGGTAAAGTTAGCTATATAGGTCTACTATATGCTCACAAATTTTCATGTCATTTGGATGTTGCAATCTTCAGTTATGTTCATTTGAAGTCAACAGGGTCTGTTCATCTTCACTTCTCTGTCAGGTACCCGACTTTTTCACTCATCTTGTCAGAGTCATTTCTCAGTGGTTACTTATCCAAATTCAGTGATTTAAAGCTTGTTAGATTTGACTTACTGTCTAGTATAACCATACAAATTTTCATAATTATTGGGTTTCTACATTTTGAGTTATGTTGATTTTTTTGCTCACTGGTCGCAAACTGTAGCAGCCCGTGAAAATCGGGATGATGTCATCAGTTGTTAAAACTCATTCTCAGTGTGTGGTTCATTATTTTTTATGAGATTACTCTTGAAAGTTAGCTCTTTAAGTTACCTAGACTTACCCAAGAGGAATTAAGCTAATTGCTGCTGTACTCAGAGAATTATGTAAAACACTGGACAGGTGTATGAACCAAGAATAGCAAGTTTTCACCTCTGACCTAACTCCAACTTATCTGTTTTGATCTATCCTTTTGAGAGTGATCTTCCAAGGTACATAGGGTGTCTAATACATCCATGGGCAAGCTAAAAGGGCCCACCATCTACTCCTGGAGTTCATTTGGCTGGTGTAGATCAAGGATTTGCAACACCTCTTCATCTTCAAGCACATACCTATCCATCTCTTCACAATGGTATCAGAGCAAGGTTGGACAACATGGCAGATGGATTTCCTTCATCAATTGACAAATTAGACAGAGGTAACTACTCAGCTTGGTCATTAAGAATGGAAGCCTATCTCCAAGGTAGAAGTTTATATGGTTATGTGGCTGGAGATGAAGTTATGCCAAGTTTCAGGAACAAAAGTCAACCAACACAAGAAGAGCAAGAAAGACTGAGCACATGGTGCTCCAAGGATGCACTTGCAAGGTCTTATCTCCTCAACTCTATCTCATATTTTTTGTTGCCTCACATTAGAAGTTGTAAGACATCTCAGGAAGTGTGGGATGCACTTGAAGCTTTCTTTTCTTCAAGTACTAAAGCTAAGAAGCATCAACTATGGCTGGATTTCACAACTCTCAAGAAGGATCCCAAACAAAATGTGACTGATTTTGTCACAAAGCTCAAGGACATAGCGGATCAGTTGGGAAGCATTGGAGATGTAATAGATGAAGAGCAAATTGTAAGGCAGGTCATCAATGGCTTGAAGGCAGATGACAAGTGGGAAGCATTCACCACAGCTATGCATTTGTACATGCACATGCATGTGATTTCAACACACTCATTGGACAACTACTTACTCAAGAGGCAAAGCTTATAAAAAATGGAGAAAGCTCTAAAGGTAATCAATCTTCAGCTTTATACACTGATAAAAGCAAGTCCAAAGATAACAAAGGAAAGACAAAGAAAGTGGATGATGAAGCAGGTACATATCAAGCTAACTATGCAGGTAGAGGAAGACATGGCAGAGGTAGAGGAAGAGGAGGTAGACAAGGCAGGGGGAGATCCCAAGACTCCAACTCATGTTCTATTTGTGGATTAACTAATCATACAACTGAAAATTGCTTTAGGAATTCCAGCAATCAAAGAGGAAGAGGATACAATAGAGGAAGTTATGGCTATTCAAGAGGAAGGTTCAACAACTATCATGGCAACTACAACAACTACAATCATTCAAACTATCAAGGAGGCTACAAAGGAAGGAGAGACTACAATAACTACACAGAAGACTCAAACAAAGAGGATTCATTATTGATCAGGAACATGGCAATGCCACAAGGTAAACCTGATGAGCATGTTTTCTACATAGATTCAGGTTGTTCAAATCATGTGGCAGGAAATGTGGCACTCCTATCAGATTTAGAAGATCCAAGGAATAAGCATGAGGTACAAACAGGAGATGATACAAAACATCCTGTGGAGAAAATAGGCAATGTCAAAGCACCTGATGGAAACATCAACCTACTCAGTAAGGTACTCTATGTCCCTACCATTACAAAGAATTTGATAAGTGTTGGGCAGATAGTAGAGAAAGGGTTGCAAGTCAGGTTCACAAAAGCAGGAGCATTTGTTGAAGATCCAAGTCAAGGATTCAGAAGAATTGCAAAAGGTGAAAAGACAGGTAGATTGTTCACATTTGAATTACAGGACACTAGAAACATTGCTCTCTTTAATTATGGTAGTCAGACACTCACAGAATTGGAAGTATGGCACAAAAGGTTAGCACATATTGGTGAAAGGTCATTAAAGCAAATCTGCAGGGACCAAAGTGTACTTGGACTTCCTAATTTGTCAAAACAACATATGATTTATAAGTGTAGTGCATGTCAATTTGGAAAGTCTCACGGGTTACCATTCATGAAGAAAGGTTATATGCATGGAGATCTCTTGGAGTTGGTTCATACAGATGTATGGGGACCTAGCAAGGAAGCTTCAATATTTGGATCAAGGTATTATGTTTCCTTTATTGATGATTGCAACAGATGGACTATCCTATTCTTTATGAAACACAAAGATGAAGTTTTTTCATGTTTCAAAAGATATTTGGCTCTTGTGGAGAATCAAACAGGTAAATCACTAAAAAGGCTAAGGTCAGATGGAGGGGGAGAATACTTCTCCCATGAATTTGATTCTTTTCTTCAAGAAAGAGGAATCAAAAGAGAGGTAACTACAAGGTACACTCCTGAGCAAAATGGAGTGGCAGAAAGGAGGAATAGGACAATTGTTGAAGCTGCAAGGTCTATGTTAAATGAAAAGCATTTACCTAATTACTTATGGGCTAAGGCTGTATCTACAGCCACTTACTTGATTAACAGCTTGCCTTCAAAATCCCTTGATGGGATGACTCCATATGAGGCTTGGAATGGAAGAAGACCAAGCTTAGATCATTGTAAAATTTTTGGATGTATTGCTTTTGCTCATGTTCCTTCACAGGTTAGAGGCAAGATGGATCCAAAGGCAGAAAGGTGTGTATTTATTGGATATGACAACAATCAAAAGGGCTACAGGTTATACAACCCTACCAACAAAGGATTCTTGGTAAGCAGAGATGTAGTTTTTGATGAGAACAATTCATGGTATGAAGATTCATGCAAGAAGGTCAATTTACCATATGATCTTGAAGAAGATTTTCCAAAGCTTGGTAGAGAACAACCAAAGATTGAAGAACAAAACACCTCAGAGGATGATGAAGAATCTCAGAGGGAAAAGATCAAAGCATGGAAGTCTAAAGGTAAAGCAAAATTGCAGGAACTTGGACATGAGGCAGAATCATCACATCATGGCCTAAGAAGATCTATGAGGGAAAAGAAAAAACCAGAAAGGTATGGGTTTGACACCTCATTAGTAACTAAACACTCTATCTACATAGCACAGGATATAAACCAAGAGGAGTCATCATCATTTGAAGAGGCCAAAGCAAAATCAGAATGGAAGCATGCAATGAAGGAAGAGATTGAAGCACTTCAGGAAAACAACACTTGGGATTTGGTGCCCAAGACTTCATCCATGAAGGTAATAGGCTCAAGATGGGTCTATAAACTCAAGAAGAATTTTGATGGTTCAATTAACAGGTATAAGGCAAGGCTTGTAGCAAATGGCTTTGCACAAACTCAGGGAATTGATTATGAGGAGACCTTCTCTCCTGTGGCAAAGATGCCTACTATTAGGGTTTTGCTTAGTATTGCCTCTTCCAAGAATTGGAAGATACTTCAACTAGATGTAAAGAATGCATTCTTGAATGGTTGGATAACAGAAGAGGTATATATGGCACAACCACCCGGTTTTGAGAATCAAGTTTATCCTGATTATGTGTGTAAACTTAACAAAGCATTGTATGGTCTCAAGCAAGCTCCAAGAGCTTGGAATTTCAGGCTTGTTTCATTCTTGCAGGACAAAGGCTTTCAACCAAGCAAGGCAGATCCTTCACTCTTTATTAAAAAGAGTAATTCCGAGGTCATCTACCTATGTGTATATGTAGATGATATTATATTGACAGGAAATGATGCAGATGGTATGAAGAAGATCAAAGATCAGATGAGAGAAGAGTTCAAGATAAGTGATTTGGGTTCACTTACCTACTTCCTAGGTTTGGAAGTTGTCTACAAAGATCATGGTTTGTTTCTCACTCAAAGGAAGTACATTAAGGACATGTTGGCAAAATTCAAGATGCAAGATTGTAAGATTGCAGGTACTCCAATGGAGGTCAATCACAAATTGAGCTCATATGAAGGTGAACTCATAGAGGACATCACATCATATCAAAGTCTAGTGGGTAGTCTCAACTATGCCACATTGACAAGAGTAGATATATGTTACAGTGTGAGTGTGCTAAGTCAATTTATGCACACACCAAGGAAACCACATATGGATGCTGCCAAAAGGATTCTCAAGTATCTCAAAGGAACCATAAATGAAGGACTTTATTATCCTTATGTATCTGATTTAGGTTTGAAGCTATTTTCTGATGCAGATTGGCTAGCTCCAAGGAAGATAGAAGGAGCACTTCAGGTTATCTTACCTTTGCAGGTTCAAAGCTTATTTCATGGTCATCCAAGAAGCAACCCATAGTTGCTCTCTCTTCTACTGAAGCTGAATATAGAGGTCTTGCCATAGCTACACAAGAAGCTATGTGGATGAAGACATTATTCAAAGATCTTGGATTGGAGTTTGGAACTCCAACTATTTTTGGTGACAATATGAGTTCTATTCATTTGGCTGCTAATCCTATTTTTCATGCAAGGACTAAACATATTGAAGTTCATTATCACTATGTACGAGAAAAGGTTCTAAGCAAAGAGATTCAAATATCATATGTGTCCACTCATCAACAATGTGCAGATATTCTAACCAAAGCATTGGATGGTACATAGCTTTGCAAATTCAAGGCTATGATTGGTGTGCAGGTAATCTTGGAAGATTGAAGACCTCAAGCATACTTGGCTTGAGGGGGAGCTGTTGGAGCAAGTCTATGACAAGCCTAAGTATTGGCTTGAGTCCCACAAAGTCATAGAAGAAGCTTTAAAATGAAGACTATGTAAAGTTCACTTGTGAACTACCTCTTGTAACTTTTGAAGAGTTTACCTAATGTAAAAGTGAAAGAATCTTAAGTGGTTGAGTCCACTTGATCAAGAATGGAAAGAGGAGCCACGAATTCGTGATTTGTGGTAGGTAGAGAATCAAATCAATCATTGATTGATTGGAGAGTGATTGAGGGAAGTTAGCCTCCCAAACTCAACTATAAATAGATGGCAGTTTTAGTCGTGGTTAGAGAGACCTATGTGAAGACCTCCAAGAGCTGAGCTTTATGCCATATCAAGGTGTGATTACAAGGCACACATATGTATCAGTAATTCATTGTATTGTACAAGAAATATACTTTCATTTTCATGATTATTTGGTTTCATCTTTCCATGTTCTTGTGAAGTGTACTACTCACTACCATTACTCTCAGTTTTCTCAGTCAGCTTGCAGAGATGTTTTCTCTGAGCTTGGTGCATCATTTTCAGTGATTTAACTTGGTAAAGTTAGCTCTATAAGTCTACTATATGCTCACAAATTTTCATGTCATTTGGATGTTGCAATCTTCAGTTATGTTCATTTGAAGTCAACAGGGTCTGTTCATCTTCACTTCTCTGTCAGGTACCCGACTTTTTCACTCATCTTGTCAGAGTCATTTCTCAGTGGTTACTTATCCAAATTCAATGATTTAAAGCTTGTTAGATTCGGCTTACTGCCTAGTATAACCATACAAATTTTCATAATCATTGTATTCCTACATTTTTGAGTTATGTTGATTTTTCTGCTCACTGGTCTCAAACTGTAGCAGCCCGTGAAAATCGGGATGATGTCATCAGTTGTTAAAACTCATTCTCAGTGTGTGGTTCATTATTTTTTATGAGATTACTCTTGAAAGTTAGCTCTTTAAGTTACCTAGACTTAACCAAGAGGAATTAAGCTAATTGCTGCTGTACTCAGAGAATTATGTAAAACACTGGACAGGTGTATGAACTAAGAATAGCAAGTTTTCACCTCTGAGCTAACTCCAACTTATCTGTTTTGATCTATCTTTTTGAGAGTGATCTTGCAAGGTACATAGGGTGTCTAATACATCCATGGGCAAGCTAAAAGGGCCCACCATCTACTCCTGGAGTTCATTTGGCTGGTGTAGATCAAGGATTTTGCAACACCTCTTCATCTTCAAGCACATACCTATCCATCTCTTCACACTCCCCTCGATCAAAACGGAGGGTGCCCATTTTACATGCTGACAGATTTTCAGCCACAACCAAAAACTATTTGAAGCACATGAACACTTCAAACTTTGCCTTCAATGGATATACCCATGCATTCCCGGAAAAAGCATCGATGAAAGTCACAAAGTAAGGATAATTTCCAAAAGAAGGTGTGAATATAGGACCACAGACATCACTATGTACAAGCTACAATTTCTGAGTAGCCCGAACTAAACCATCTTTTGGAAAGGAGGAATGCTGCATTTTTCCCAAAATACAGCCTTCACAAACATGTTTTCCGTGTGCCTCAAGTTTGGGCAAAGAGGACACCATTTCAGATTTTTGCAAGCGTAGCAAACTAGCAAAATTGAGATGACCAAAGCGTGCATGCCAAAGCTTTGCATCTGACATAGCCTGAGAATCATGTACTGCACATGCCCAATCATTTACAGATCTTTCATAGTCTATGAGCTTTTACAGCTCACGACATAAAATGTCATAAGCAATAATCATGTCGCCATTTGACAGATCATGAATTGTACATCTGTCATCAACAAATTTCACAACCAAGCCAATCTTGACTAATGCAGAAATTGATAACATATTTTTCTTGATCCCTGGCACAAAGAAAGCATCTAACAAAGTGAAAGAACTACCATTAGCAGTAGTCAAAATGATCTTACCAACTCCCATAACAGGATAAGAGGAGTTGTTGGTGCATGTAATAGTATTCCCTATAGGGGCAGGCTCGAGTGAAGAGAAGAAACTACGCTGCGAGGTAATACATTTGGTTGCCCCACTTTCAAAGTACCAAACATCTGAGTCTACTGCAGACATGCACTACTCATGAGAAGATGGGTCAAAACTGCAAACAATAGTAAACATCCATTCTTCTTCTTGCACAAGATTAGTAGACTCTGTTTTTTGTGTAGAGGACTCTACAACAACCATTCGAGCCTCTTTCTTCATTGCCTCTTTAGCAGCTAGTTTTGGACAGTTCTTTATGATATGGTCATTTCCTTTACAGTACTTGCAAAACAATTTCTGCTTTTTTTATTTCTTTTCATCTTTGTCTTCCCTCATTGATTGTGTAGAATTAGCAGATTTTTGCTTACTAGTTGAAGAGCTCCATTTTCGTTTGCCCTTCTGACTAGCCAGGAAAGCTTGATTTGCAACATGCATAATGGACCTCTTCTACCTAGATTGATTTTCCTGCAATAGAACAGAGACTAACTCCTCAAATGACAAGGCATTTGGATTGCCTTTCATCATCAAACAAAGAGTAGAAGCAAAACTCTGATATGAATCAGGAAGACCATTCAGAACACTCTGCACAAGTGAGCTATCTCGTATAACCTCATCAGCAGAAATCAATTGTTCCTTCAATTCTTTGATCTTTTTTAGAAAATTGTCCATAGAATCACCTTCATTCATGTGCTCACTCTCCAACTGTTTTTGGAGGTAAGCAACACGAGCCTCATTCCTAGCTTGGTACAATGTGGTATGTGTATCCCAAGCATCCTTAGGTGTTATGCAAGAGCAAATGTGAGGAATAATGGCATGTTTGATAGACAAAGCTATCAATGCATGTGCTTGGGCATCCTTTCCATCCAAACAAATTTTCTCTATAGTAGGTGCAGTTGAAACCATTAAGGCAATATGCATATATACAAGCTGGACGAAAAAAGTGCCCACGAGGTCCTAGAGTGTTCACACACATCACCACCTAGGTATATCAACATTTGCATCATGTTTTCTAGTTGAATTTTGAAGGTGAAGATGAAAGATTAAGAAAAACTCTGGATGAGGGAAAGAAAGAGCAAGTATGAGAAAATAAAAGTGTCTGTGTGAAATTTTTGTGAATCATGTTTTCAGTACCTCCTTGAGGGCTCTACGTTTAGTTCATTGTAAGAACATGCCTTGATTTTACCTCTCTCTAGAATTTTGAAACTTGTAGGGCTCAAAAGTGGCATTTGGAGGTGGATTAGTTTGAAGTGCCAACATGTGAAATCTCAGTTTAAGAGGATGTTTGGAATGCTTCAACCTTTGGATGTTCCAAAATCAGAAGTGGGAGTCTATTTCTATGGACTTTATCACTAAATTACCTACAACCAGAAGTAAACATGATACCACATTTGTGGAAGTTGATGGACTTACCAAGATGGCACATTTCTTTCCTATGAAAAAGAGTGATACTGCATTGAATGTTGCAAGAATCTTTGTAAAAGAAATTTTTCGATTGCATGGAATGCCAAAAAATATATAATTTCTGATAGAGGCTCTAGACTTACATCAAAATTTTGGAGAGCAACATTTGAATCAATTGGAAACTAATGGGAAAACAAAGAGGGTTAATAGTGTAGTTGAAGATATGTTGTGTATGTATGTGAATGAAAAGCGGGATAATTGGAGTGAATATTTACCCTTGATCGAGTTTGCATACAATAGTGCATGGCATGCATCTATAAAAATGACTCCATTTGAGGCTATGTATTGTTGATATATTTAGGTAGTGATGTGTGTGAACACTCTAGGACCGCCGGGGGACTTTTTTCCCTCTTTAGGAGGTTTTTTTCCCCCGGCTTGTACATACGCCTATTGCCCTAATGGGCTACTTATCTTTGTACATTCTCTAGTAATACAGTCAGTATTGTGTGTTTGTGCTCCAAGCTTCTTCTTCTTCCTTGTGTTGTTCGCGTGCTTCCACAGACGTCTATCTCCAACAATTGGTATCAGAGCAGGTCGTCGCTTCTTCTAGACTTGGAACATATCTATCAGGTGGACGTGAGACACGTGCAGAACGTCTCAATGGTTGCTAAACAAGAACATGTGCAAACTGATCTGAATGGACATTCTCTTGAACATCCTTATGTGCAACATTTTTATGCATGCTAACCGGAGGACTAGTATCCTCAAACACCAGTCTTCTCACTTCAACCTCCTTAATAGGTTGTTTATGCATCTTAGACTCATTGAAAATGACATCACTACTTCTAATCATTGTCCGTGTTTTAGGATCCCATAAGCGATATCCAAATTTTCCGTCTCGACCATATCCAAGGAAAATGCATTTCTTTGACTTATGGTCCAACTTTTGTCTAAGATTCTTGGGTATATGAACATATGCTTCACACCCAAAAACTCAAAGATGATCATGATATGGTGGCTTCCCTTTCCACAACTCTTGTGCCACTTTCAGACCTTTGGCAGTACTAAGTGAAAGGTTAATCACATGAACTGCAATCAATACTCCTTTTGCCCAAAAGCCTTGTGAGAGGTTTGCATGATGCAACATAGAAACTACTCTATTTTGAATAGCTCTATTCATCCTCTAAACTACACCATTCTGAACTAGGGTATAAGGAGTTGTAAACTCTCTACGAATCCCTCTAGACTGACAGAAAAGGTTGAATTCATGTGAGGTATACTCACCCCCGTTATCTGAATGTAAATCCTTAAGCTTAGTTCCTTTTTCAATCTCAACTGAAGCAAACCACTTTTTGAAAGTAGGGAATACCTCATCCTTCGATTTGATAGGATATACCCAAAATTTTCTAGTAGCATCATCTATGAAAGTGACAAAGTAGAGAGAACCACCTAAGGACCTAGTGGGTGTTGATATATTTAGGTAGTGATGTGTGTGAACACTCTAGGACTACCGGGGCACTTTTTTCCCTCTTTAGGAGGTTTTTTTCCCCCCGCTTGTATATATATGTCTATTGCCCTAATGGGCTACTTATCTTTGTACATTCTCTAGTAATACATTCAGTCTTGTGTGTTGTGCTCCAAGCTTCTTCTTCTTCCTTGTGATGTTCGCGTGCTTCCGCAGACGTCTATCTCCAACAATTGGTATCAGAGTAGGTCGTCGCTTCTTCTAGGGTGTCGTCTCAGCCCTAGAAGAAGCGACGACCTGCTCTGATTTGTAGTCTCAGATTTGCACCAAATTTGGTGAGCATACTCAAGGTTTTTTCGAGATCAAAACTGCTTCGCTTTGTGGTGCCGAAATCGCGATCCGAGCTCGTTTCGGCCTCCGAACGCACTATCGTAGCGCTTATGCAAGCTATTTTGTCCTTTTGTGCCAAAGGTATATACCAGTTTCTGTTCGCTAGTTTAAGCGTCTCAAAGTCTGCTACAGGTCTAGCAGAACTCGTCTGGGTTGTTCCGTTCAACTTTTGAGATACAATCAATTTTCTGCATCAAGGTATTTTAGTCACCGGCCATGGCTGAAAGCAGTGATGTATTCCGTATGTTGGCTGTTGAGGATAAGTTGGATGGTACCAACTACCCATTATGGTCTTATATGATGCGACATGTACTAGTTGCAAAAGGATTGTGGAACATTGTGCAGGGTGTTGAAAGACGTCCTGTTACACCTATAACGACAGGTACTGCAAATACAGGTGTTGGAGCTGATGAAGATGGTGTCGAAGATGATATTCCGTAGATTCCTGTTCGTGCTAATGTTTCTGTTGCACCTACTGCAGAGCAGATTCGTTGGGATGGCAGAGATGCCCAGGCACATGCATTGACAACTTTGTCTGTCAAACGTGCCATTATTCCTCACATTCGCTCTTGCAGAACAGCAAAGGATGCTTGGGATACACTTACCACTTTGTACCACGCTAGGAATGAGGCTCGTGTTGCTTACCTCCGAAAACAGTTAGAGAGTGAGCACATGAATGAAGGTGATTCTATGAACAGTTTTCTTACAAAGATCAAAGACCTGAAGGAACAATTGATTTCTGCTGATGAGGTTATACCAGATAGCTCACTTGTGCAGACCGTTCTGAATGGTCTTCCTGATTCATATCAGAGTTTTGCCTCTACTCTTCGGTTGATGATGAAAGGCAATCCGAATGCCTTGTCATTTGAGGAATTAGTCTCTCTTCTGTTGCAGGAAGATCAGTCCAGGCAGAACAGGTCCATTATGCATCAAGCTTTACCTCATAGTTTCTGGCTTGAGGCTGTCATGTGTGCAGCATATGTACTGAACAGGTGTCCCACTAAAGCGTTGCAGTCTATCACTCCATATGAGGCTTGGCATGACCGCAAGCCATCTGTTGCTCATCTGCGTGTTTTTGGTTGTTTGGCATATGCATTAGTGCCTGAATAACATCACAGAAAATTGGATGATAAGGCAGTAAAATGTATTTTTGTTGGGTACAGTTCTGAAAGTAAAGGCTATCGTCTGTATCATCCACAGACTAAACGCATTCTGGTTAGCCGTGATGTTGTCTTTGTGGAAGATGTTATTCACCCATTGCTTTCATGTACGAAGGAGACATCTGTTAGCTCCAAAGACATGTATGATACTTTGATGCCTCTTTTTACAGGTGGACAGTCTAGTGCTGGTCCTAGTGAGGCAACTTCTCAGCCTTTGCAGGTTTCATATGATGATGCAGATCATTCCATTTCTGATGCAGATTTACATGATGCACTTGCTGATGAGAGAACTGATATTGAGCAGGCAAAAACTATGCCAAAATGGCTGGTGCAGACTTTGCGTGACAGCAAATTAGATGCACTTTTGTCATATCGTACTCGTTCAGGCTCTCATAGTGCCTCCTTTGCATCAGATTGCTATGTTATGGCTGCATCTAGTCTCTGGGATGAGAATGAGCCTGTTTCTTTTGATGAAGCACAGAATTCAAAAAATTGGATGGCTGCTATGCAATCTGAATATGATGCTATAATGAAGAATGGTACATGGTCTTTATGTGACTTGCCTCCTGGCAAGAAGGCGATTGGCACTAAGTGGGTATACAAGTTGAAGCGTAAACCTGATGGTACAGTTGACAAGTATAAGGCTAGGCTTGTTGCAAAGGGTTATGCGCAGGAAAGAGGCATTGATTTTGATGAGACCTTTGCACCTACATGCCGTATGACTACTGTTCGGAGCATTTGTGCACTTGCAGCCCATCATGGTTGGAATGTACATCAGTTGGACATTAAAACAGCATTTCTGAATGGTGACTTGCATGAAGAAGTGTATGTTTTTCAGCCCCGTGGCTTTGTGCAGAAAGGGCATGAAAACCAGGTGTGAAGGTTAAAGAAGGCGTTAAATGGTTTAAAGCAAATTGCATATGGTTTTGAGAACAGTCCAACTGAAAGCACCTTATATGTTAAGCGTGCTAATGATGTGCTTCTGATCATTGTTGTCTATGTTGATGGCATGCTGCTCACTCGTCCTATTGAGACACATATTGCTGATTTTAAGGCTGATTTGCATGCCTCATTTGAGATGTCTGATTTGGGGCATTTGCATCACTATTTGGGCATTCAGTTTATGCACGTTGATGGTGGAATGGCTTTGTGTCAAACGAAATATATTGACACATTATTGCACTGTTTTGGCCTTGAAGATTGTAAGCCTATTGCCACTCCTATGGAGACAGGTTTACGATTGAGTCTTCATGATGATGGAGATGCATTTGATGCTGTTCTCTATCAGCAGGCTGTTGGATGCTTGATTTACTTATGCATTACTCGGCCAGATATTCAGTTTGCTGTCTCACAGATGAGCAGGTTTATGCATTGCCCAAGAGTCACGCATTGGAAAGCGGTTAAGTGCATCTTTCGCTACTTGAGTGGTACTCGGCTACTTGGGTTGTTTTATCCCAAGGGGGGATCACTACCGCCAGATTTGCATGCTTTTTCTGACTCAGATTGGGCTGGTTGCTATGACACTCATGTGTCCACCAGTGGTTTTTGCTTCATGCTTGGTAGCTCATGTATATCTTGGTTGAGCAAGAAGCAGCCTACTGTGGCCACTTCCAGTTGTGAGGCTGAGTATAGGGCAACTTTCACAGCGACTGTTGAGTGTGTGTGGCTCAGACGCCTTATGGCTGATTTGGGTGTTGGCCAATCTTCTGCCACCACCATCTTCACTGACAGTCAGAGCGCATTGGCAGTTGCAAGGAACCCTGTGTTCCATGCTCGCACTAAGCACATTGAGGTGCATTATCACTATGTCAGGGAGAGGTTCTCTGCTGGGGAGATCAGCTTGGCATATGTGCCCACGCAGGAGAACATTGCAGACCTTTTCACGAAGGCTCTGCCTAGGGAGAAGTTTGAAGCTTTCCGCAAAGCTTTGGGCTTACTTCCTTTTGTGGAGTGATTTCCACATAGCTTGGCACTTCCTTATACATGAGTGCCAGCTCCTTGTTCATCGCATCACTCCTAGGGGGGATTTGTTGATATATTTAGGTAGTGATGTGTGTGAACACTCTAGGACTACCGGGGCACTTTTTTCCCTCTTTAGGAGGTTTTTTTCCCCCCGCTTATATATACGCCTATTGCCCTAATGGGCTACTTATCTTTGTACATTCTCTAGTAATACATTCAGTCTTGTGTGTTGTGCTCCAAGCTTCTTCTTCTTCCTTGTGTTGTTCGCGTGCTTCCGCAGATGTCTATCTCCAACAGTGGGCAAAGGACCACACACATTTGTGTGAACGAGATCTAAAGGCTGAATTGAAGAGTCAATGTGTGTTCTATGCACATTTATGGTTTGCTTTCCATATTGACAATGCTCACAAAATGAAAAATCGAAGAAAGATATCACAGGTAAGTAGCCAGAATGAGAAAGATCTTCCATTCCACTACGAGATATATGGCCCAAACAACCATGCCAAATACAACCCATAGGTCGTTCAGTAACAGCTAACAAGTGTTTTTTATGTGATACAAATAAAGGATAAAGTGAGCCTTTGCTTCCTTTTGCAATAACCATATTGCCCTTTGATATGCGAAAGGACTGAGCATAGAAGACCACCTTGTAACCAAGGTCATCAAGTTGACCAACTGACATCGAACTGCATGATAACTGAGGTACATGGCATAGATTATGCATAGTAAATATTGAACCATCAATGAACTACACAACCACACCTCCAATCCCCACAACATCACACTGGTAAGAGTCACCAAGTCTCACGATGCCAAGAGACTTTGCCGCATAATTAGAGAACCATTCTCTATGTGGTATCACATGGAAAGAAGCACCAGAATCTAGCAGCCATGTGTGGGAAAGAGAATTAGCCATAAGAGCCTCACATGGCACAGTACTATCAAGCATCAACACATCAACATCATCAAAAATAGCATTAATTTCTTCAATCTTCACAGTCGAAGTAGATGGTGTAGGTAATTGTTTAACATGCCCATCAACGTTCTGTCCTTTACCTTTAGCATTCTTTAATGCATAACGATCTTTCTTCATATGCCCTTTCTTATGACCATAATGGCATTCAATATCCCTCTTCCTTGATTTACTTCTACTCTTATTCCATTAACCATTCTTTTCCTTGTTCTTGCTCCTGCCACATTGCTGATTCTTTCCTTGGTAAGAGTCATGAACATTATATGCATCTCCACTATGAGTGCAAACCATAGATTTCCTATGAATCTCCTCACTCAAGAGTGCTCCACATATGTCATCATAGACGAGTTTACCACTAGGTGCACTATTGCTAATAGTTGTGCAAAATGTATCCCATGATGATGGCAAGGTGCATAATAGCAATACTGATTTCATTTCATTATCCATATCCATTTTCTGAGCCTGTAACTGGGAGAATATAGCATCAAACTCATTTAGATGGGCAACAACACTATCTGTGTCCTTCATGCGAAGGTCATATAATTTTCTCATCAGATACACTTTATTTGATGCCGTCTCTTTTTCATATGTATTGGATAACTTCTTCCAAAGCTCCTCTGAGCTTTCACAGTCTAATACTGTAAGGTAAACATTATCTGCCAGGTGCAAGTGAATGGTCGACCTGGCCATTTCATCTAACTCATCCCAATCATCTTCATCCATGTCAATAGGGTTCTTTGAAATCCCATTTACTGGCTTCCATTGCCTCCTTTGAATCAGCACATCTTTAATCTGATTCTTCCATAGAGCAAAGTTTGTGCCATCAAATTTTTGGATCTCAAAATGGTCTTTGCCCTACAAGTTATGGCTCCTCCTCGGAACACTGGCACTAGACCCTAATCCACCAGATGTGCATGATACCTCTGATGGCATGATGGTAGAGAACTGAGTAGAATGATAATGGAGTTAGAAGAGTCCAAACACCAACGAATAAGTGTATCAAAGAGTAAATCGACCACTGTATAGTTGACTAAACCAAGAATCTGGAAAAATTTTGCCAGAGTATCATATGTAAAATGAGCATATGACCAATGTCAAAATATCATAAACTGCAAGTATTGACATGTTTACCTGCATAGTGAATCACTGACTCCACTACATATAATCAATTACCCAATAGAAGCCAACTAGGCTTATCGAGCACCTATGAACAACTATATCTCCTATGGCGAGGCTGGGTAAATCTTCCACCTACATCACCGAAGACACCCCAACATTTGGGTGTCTCCTAGTTAAGAAAACCTCACCACAACCCTCCTTTTCAAACATAAAAGGCTTTATGCAAGAAGGTAACCGCTATATCAATGACCACATGGACGTACATAAGTGGTATCCACAGAAGCGTACATGGTGTGTATGTGCTCAACATGTAGTAAAATGACACTAAAAGGCTGAATACACAGCCCAAAAACTAGCCAACAACATTTGCAAGTGTCTGCAAGCTCTGATGTTTTAGGCTCAAAAGACCTGCATAAATTTGTAGCAATTGCTCCCACCAAAACTGAAAACCTTTCCAAAAACCTGTAGTTTTGCGAGTGTGGCTGAAAACACAGCCCCAAAGGTTGATATTTATTGTCGGAGAAGTACAAAGAACACTCTTATTGATGTTCGTGGACCTTTGTGAAGAGAACTTTCTGCAAAACTACTCCAAAATGGCTCCAAAAGACACCCAAAAATGCTTCAAAGTAGGCTTTGAAAGCAAAGAATGAAGCTTTGAGGGACCAAAACATGTTCAAGATAATGTCAAACTTAGTCTTTCCCCTTCTTCAGACACCACAAGAGTGTAGCTTAGTGGCAAGAGATTTCAATGGTTAAGCGAGCTCTAGGGAGAACAGTACTGGGATGGGTGACCTCCCGGGAAGTACTGGGAACCTCTATCTTCCTAGATCATTGAGGTCCTCCCTCCCACGCAGCCAACGGCGCCAACAGTGACTTCGGAGACTCAGATGACAAGCTATGCCAAGGTCTATGCCTTGGTCACCGCCTTAATCGTAAGCCTTGGAGAAAGCCTATGCTCACTTTGCTTACACAAAAGGAGCAAAGCTTTTCTGCATCGAACTGCTCTGATACCACTGAAGTATTTCAATGTCGATGCACCACAGTGCGCTCTCAATCTCGAGAGCTCCACGACGATATGCTCATAGTAGAAAACCGAGCTCCTGAGGCCGCACACAGTACTTCACACATATGCTGCAGAATACACAGAAAACATAGTACACAGGGAGCACGAAGACAAACTTCTTAGGTCTTACAAATGTGGTCGAACTTACAGTCTATGATTGACTAGGCCACTATATGTTTTATTAAAGAACATATTCAAAGAAGTGTTCGGTGGCCATTTGGCCTTTCACATGGACACTAACGGTAACAATATTTCTTAAAGTTAATCCTCACTGATCTAACTTGCTGCTAGGGAAGGATAATAGACTTTCTCCTCGATACACGAGTCCTTTTAAAGTTTTGAAAAAGATTGGATCTCTTTCTTATTTGCTGGAATTAGCTAAACATTTAAATGTGCATCCTTTATTTCATGTTAGCTTAATTAAAAGATATGTGAAGGAGAGATTGCTTAGAAATAGATCTATAGTGGAAATTTTTGTGAAATGGCATTCATACCCAGTAGAAGATTTGACTTTGGTGAACTTAAACGATTTTCTAACACATTATCCTTCTTTCCAACTCTGAGGACAGAGTTCTTTAAAGGGGGGAAGAATTGTAATAGACCTCTTTTCTAGTGAAATAATTCATTTTGAACTTTCTGAATTACATTGTGGTGATAATGCTTAGAATGAATAATTAGGTATGTAGGAAAAGTTTTGGGATAACATGTCTCATATTCTCTCTCTAGACCTTATTTGCATCATGTTTTCTAGTTGAAATTTGAAGGTGAAAATGAAAGAATTAAGAAAAGATCTCTATGAGAGAAAGGAAGAGCAAGTATAAGAGAATAAAAATGTTTGTGTGAATTTTTTGTGAATCATGTTTTAAGTACCTTGTTCAAGGCTCTACATTTAGTTCATTGTAATAAAAGGCCTTGATTTTACACTCTCCCTCTCTCTAGAATTTTGAAACTTGGAGGGCTCAAAAGTGGCATTTGGAGGTGGATTTGGACCTAGATCATCTCTAACATTATTGTGGATATCAAAAAAATTGAATAAAAGTGTCTCTCACAAGCTTAAGATGATTCCTCATTGTTTTTTAGTTAGAGGGCTTCAAAAAGTGTTGTTTTTTTAGGTACTTTAAAAAAAAGAGGGCTTCTCTATTTCTATCCGAATTCGTGATTTTGATGCTTACATGTCATCATGTCTAATTATAGATATCTTTGGATATGTCTTTTCAGTGTTTTTCTCCTATTTTTGAGAGATACGTTTAAGAAAGCAAACTACAGTTGCATGGCTTTTTGCGAAAGTTTTGGAGAGACTCTACTGTTTCTAAATTTGGTGGATCGCAGACTTCTTTCGGTGGTGATCAAACTCTGCTATAGAAAGACGTGTGATCAACGAAGAGGACACACACAAAAATCAAAGAATTACCTTGTGATTGAGAGTGCGAGTGTGAATGAGATTGTGATAGTTGAGGGGTGGTTGGGAGGTAGAGGCTTCATCAATAAGCTAACTATTGAAGATGTTGTAACTGTTGATTCACGTCTATAATATCATAATTCTTCTTTCTCAGAGTCATATCTTTTCTACTCTTTCGCGCCAAATTTTCTCTTATCTTGTGCAATCTCTGTGTTTTCTCTCCTCAGTTATACTTGAGTGATCGAAAGATTGTGACTAAGGAAGATTGTGATTGAGGAAACACTACAAATTGTATCAGAGCACAATCGATCATCGAGAATGATGGAAGGTTTGACACAAAAGATTTGTGAGAAAGAGGAGCTTTTTCATAAACTTCTTGGAGAAATTCACAAGGAACAAGGTGGAAAGCAACCAGAAGGCACAACAAATTTGTTCATGGAGCTCAATGATGAAGTATCTGAAGGTGCAGGAACATCTAGTATGCCTAAAAAAAAATTAAAACCGCAATTATGAAGATATGGAGCTAGATGAGTTTGCCCTTAACCAAGTCTTCAAGAAGGCGAAATTGAATGATTTTGATGGTGAGAAGAAGAGTGGTGAAGACCTAGAAGCATGGATTGAGGAGCTCAAGGATTTCTTTGATCTTCAACAATTTAGTGAGGAATCCAAGGTAAAAGTTGGGATCCTACACATGTGTGGCATCGCAAAGCTATGGTGGACGTCCTATATGCAGAGCTAGATGCATTCTGGTCTAGTTCCATGGAAGGAATTTAGAGAACAAGCAAAAAAACACTATTGTTCTCCACACTACCATATGGAGAAGAAGATGGAGTTCTACAATTTTTGACAACAAAAGTGATACGCATAGCTTGTCTGTTGATGAATACAAAGAGAAGTTCCTACATCTTCACAAATATGCTTTGGAAGTTAGTGGTGATGCTTTGAAGAGCAAGTTTATTGAAGGGCTTTGTGAGGAACTTTGCTATCAATTCAAGGGATCTAGATGTGTTGATCTTCTAGATGCGGTTGCAATGGTCGAGAATTTTGAGAAGATGGAGAAGATCAATTTGCAAAAGGCGAATAGAGCCACATTCATTGCAACGAGACATAGGCCAAAATGACTTCTTACAATGAGCATGAACAATTCAAAGAAGAATTCATCTACTAATTATCAACGTAAGAATCCTACACAGCTCGAAAATCAAAGGAAGCATCAACCCATCCATTGGCACCAAGACCCTGATTTTATTGAGGGGGCGAAAAGACTTGGTTTGTGTTTTCATTGCACGGAGCAAGGGCATGAGACATATGAGTGCTTGAACAAGGCAATCTTTCTGCCTGCATAATTGAAGGCAATAAACATCATCGAGGAAATACAACAATTGAGAAAGCTAATGCTGGAGGTAAGTACCCTAACTCCAGTTTACGTTTGATGGTGGTTAGTTCTTTCCCAAAGGCTTCTATAATCACGATTTTAGACATGATTTCTAAGCATAAAATCAGATTTTTGATCGATTCATGTAGTACCCATTGTTTTCTATCCTTCAAATTGGTACAGAATTTGGGGATAGCCCTAAATATGTAGATAACATGATCTGTAGATATGATCAATGGATTATTATAGTATACGAAAGGATATGTTCGAAACCTTGAGTTTACTCTTTCAGATAGGTGCTTTTCTTGGAAGTTTTCATGTGATTGAGATCAACCACAATGATGCAATCAATTGCATGGATTGGTTAGTTAAAGATTCTATTACAATTAATTGTGAACAAAGAACAATCACTTTAAGGCTAGATGATGAATCTATTCACATTCAGGTGATCGAGATAATCCTAAACCTATCCTTATCTTTGCTATGCACATTATTAATGGTATACATGATGACTGTAGAACATATGTAGTGTATGTAAACAATGTGCATGAAGAAGATAATGAGGAAAGTGTTCCAAATTATATAGAAAATCTTTTCAAAGAATATGCAGATGTATTTCCTGAAGACTTGCTATGTATACCTCCACCTACGCAAATTGACTGTGCCATTGGCCTATATCTAGGGAGTGAACCATATTCAAGAGCACCCTATAGATTTAACATAGATGAATTGAAGGAGCTTAAGATTCAATTAGATGATCTTTTGAAGAAAGGCTTGATAAGACCAAGTGTTTCACCTTGGGGAGCACCTGTTTTACTTCAGAAGAAGAAAGATGACTCTTATAGATTATGAGTTGACTATAGGGGCTTGAATAAAAGAACAATAAAAAACAAGTATCCACTCCCTCACATAGATGATTTATTAGGTCAATTAAGTGGAGCGCGTGTATTCACTAAGATTGACCTAGGATCTGGATATCACCAAATTAGGATCAAAATTGAGGATATACCAAAGACAACCTATTGAACACGATATGGTCACTACGAATTTATGGTTTTACCTTTCAGATTAACAAACACTCCTACCACATTCATGTGCTTGATGAATAATGTTTTTCATGATTACCTAGATGAATTCATCCTAGTATTTCTTGAGGATATATTTGTATACTCTAAAGATGATCCTGAACATGCAGTACATCTCAAGAAGACTTTGCAAACTCTTAGAGAACACAAATTGTATGGAAAGAAGAGTAAGTGTTTCTTTGCTAAGGATAAACTTGTGTATGTAGGAAGAGTCATATCAAAAGAAAGAATCCATATAGATGAAGATAAAGTAAAAACAATAGTTGATTGGTTGATTCCTAAGAATGTAAGGGATGTTAGAAGTTTTCTAGGATTCGAACAATATGAAGCAGTGCATATTAAGGATTTCTCTAAGATAGCTACTCCCCTCACTAAATTTACTAAAAAGAATGTAGGATTTGTGTGGAGTGATGCCTGTCAAAAATCATTTGAAACATTGAAACAAAAAGTCATTGAAAATTGTGTTTTGAAAATACCAGAAATTGGAAATCCTTTTGTGGTTGGATGTGATGCAAGAGGTAGTCAGATAGGATGTGTTCTTTCACACGATGGTAGGGTGGTTGCATATGAGTCAAAAAATTTAAGAAAACATGAACTTAATTATCCTACTCATGATCTAGAAATGCTTGTTGTTGTGCATGCACTTAAGCATTGGAGAAATCTATTGTTAGGGGCTAAGTTTGAATTGGAAAAAGATCATCAGAGTCTAAAATACATTTTCACACAACCATTACTTAACAACATGCAGAAGCGTTGGGTTGAATTATTAAGAAAGTATGATTTTGACATTAAGTATCTAGCTGGTAAGGAAAATAAGGTTGTTGATGCATTGAGTCGGAGACCTTTATGTAATCTCCTTTCTGTAATAAATTCTGATTTTCTCAATCAAATTCAAGAAGAACTAAAACAAGACTCTTTTTATGCACCTATTTTGAATGATTTGAATGCAAACAGAGGATCGATGTATGAGAACAAATTTCATTTGCAGAATGGAACATTGTATCGTAACAATCGACTATGCATATCTTCTGAATCTCCATTGAAAGTTAAAATATTGCATGATTGTCATAATGCACCATTTTCTACACATCTAGGCTATTCAAGGACCTATGTTAAATCAAATTATTCTTACGTTTGGCCATGTATGAAGTGGGATATTAGAAAATATATTAGTGAATGTTTAAAGTGCCAACATGTGAAATTTGAGTTTAAGAGGATGCTTGGAATACTTCAACGTCGTGGATGTTCCAGATCAAAAGTGGGAGTCTATTTCTATGGACTTTATCACTAAATTACCTATGACCAGAAGTAAACATGATACCATATTTGTGGTAGTTGGTCGACTTACCAAGATGGCACATTCTTTCCTATGAAAAAGATTGATACTGCATTGAATGTTGCAAGAATATTTGTAAAAGGAATTTTTCGATTGCATGGAATGCCAAAAAACATAATTTCTGATAGAGACTCAAGATTTACATCAAACTTTTGGAGTTGAATCAATTCGAACTCAACTTCATATGAGTACTACTTTCCATCCACAAATTGATGGGGAAGTCGAGAGGGTTAATAGGGTAGTTGAAGATATGTTGCATATGTATGTGAATGAAAAGTAGGATAGTTGGATTGAATATTTACCCTTGGTCGAGTTTGCATACAATAGTGCATGGCATGCATCTATAAAAAAGACTCCCTTTGAGGCTATGTATGGTTATAATTGTATGACTCCATCTTCGTTCTCAGGTTTTCCAATTAAAGTAGAAATGACCAAAGAAATGCTTGATAAGATGGATGAAGAACTTGGGAAAATTATGAAACAAATAAAAGAAGTTCTCAGGTTTTCCAATTAAAGTAGAAATGACCAAAGAAATGCTTGATAAGATGGATGAAGAACTTGGGAAAATTATGAAACAAATAAAAGAAGCTCAGAAAAGACAAAAGAAATTGTATGATTAAAAGATAAGACCACTTGAATTTCAAACTGATAAAGTTAATCCTCACTATCTAACTTATTGCTAGGGAAGGATCATAGACGTTCTCCTCGATACACAGGTCCTTGTAAAGTTTTGAAAAAGATTGGATCTCTTTCTTATTTGTTGGAATTACAAAAACATTTAAATGTGCATCCTTTATTTCATGTTAGCTTACTTAAAAAATATTTACCTAATGTTGCTCATGTTTTGCAAGACAATTATAAGCTGAAAGATGATGGCTCTTTTGAGCTTCGATGTGAAATAATATTAGGTAAGAAGGAATGATTGCTTAGAAATAGATCTATAGTATAAATTTTGGTGAAATGGCACTCATACCCAGTAGAAGATTTGACTTGCGTGAACTTAAACGATTTTCTAACACATTATCCTTCTTTCGAACTCTTAGGATAGAGTTCCTTAAAGGGGGGAAGAATTGTAATAGGCCTCTTTTCTAGTGAAATAATTCATTTTGAACTTTTTGAATTACGTTGTGGGGATAATGCTTAGAAAGAATAATTAGGTCATTTTATGCATGTAGGATAAATTTTGGGATAACAAGTTTCATATTCTCTCTCTAGACCTTATTTGCATCATGTTTTCTAGTTGAAATTTGAAGGTGAAGATGAAAGAATTAAGAAAAACTTTGTATGAGAGAAAGGAAGAGCAAATATAAGATAATAAAAGTGTCTTTGTGAAACTTTTGTGAACCATGTTTTAAGTACCTAGTTCAAGGCTCTACATGTAGTTTGTTGTAAGAAAATGCCTTGATTTTACTCTCTCTATAGAATTTTGAAACTTGTAGGGCTTAAAAGCAGCATTTGGAGGTGGATTTGTACCTAGGTCATCTCTAACATTATTGTGCAGAACGAAAAATTAAATCAAAGTGTCCCTCACAAGCTTAAGCTGATTCCTCACTATTTTTTAGTTACAAGGCTCGAAAAAGTGCTGTTTTTTTATGCAGTTAAAAAAAAACAAGCGCTTCTCTATTTTTATATGAATCCATGATTCTGATGCTTATGTGTCATCATGTCCAATTATGAATATCTTCAAATAGTCAATATGGATTGCAACAAACTTTAGGTGATAACTTACCTGTACCTTCTGATGACACTCTATACTCTCCCACTAGATTGCACATGGTTGTACTATGTAGCTAATGACGTTCTTATGGCCTATCTATACTCAACCCCTATGTGATACTCTTGATTGGCCTTGTGTTGGACGGATTTAGCCTTGTGGTGGGGGCATCGCTACCCTTTGTACATCTTTACATGCCTTTATTAATATACTTCTTGTCTCTTCAAAAAAAAAAAAAAGAATCCTATAAAAGTGGAAAATCAAAGGAAGCATCAATCCATCCATTGGCAACAAGACCTTGATTTTATTCAAAGGGTGAAAAGACTTGGTCTTTGTTTTCATTGCAGGGAACAAGGGCATCGGACATATGAGTGCCCGAACAAGGCAACATTAGGGGAAAAAATGAACCCTTCATGGGCCTTTTAGATTAAGGAGTGATTAGCCATGGACCAATGAGAAGAGGGTGGTGGCCAGAGTCTAGTCCCTTAATCACATAGACTAGGCATAGGCTTCCCTTGTTTTTGTGTGGTCAAAGAGCTAGAAACCATATAGGATTGGTGGTTTTTCTTAGAGGATGGTTTTGAGAACCTCGAAATTCATTTAGAGCCATTTGATTCATAGAAGATCTAAGGGCCCGGTTGAATTCAAAAAGTCAAGGCATGGACGAATTTCCACACTTGGATTAGCTTGAGATTGAAAGGATGAGATCCATGCAATCATTATAAGAGGTGCCTTTTGGAGAGCACAGAGCACCGTTGGATTTTGGCTTCAATCAAATGGTGCAATTTGAATTCCCTGAAGTTTGAGCGCTTAAGTTCATAGCCATTAGATCTAGGAAGGATCTGATGGCTTGGATTAACCCCAAACATCAGAACGGTGCATTTAAATGGTAGCCACTAGATGTGCCTCACATTTGACGATCAGAATGCATCCAAAAAAGAGGCTCAGCCCCATTCACTCGTATCCATTAGATCTGGGATGATCCAACGACCAAGCGTTTTGGAGAGAAAGTTCAAAATCTTGTCCGCACTCCCACGAATTCTCTTGTATTCTCTCTCTACATTAAAGTGTACTTTTATATACACCATTGATTTGATCAATCTAAAGGCTTAGAGATGCTCATGTATGAGAGGAAAAAGGGGATATTTCATCTACATTATTTTATTCTGCAATACCACTAGTGGTTTCATGTGGCTCCTTAAACTCATGGATTAAGCATTTTAATCCCTAAAAATTAGGGATCCTTACAAGGCCCATGCAGGGCTCACTTTTTCCTCTAATGATCTTTCAGCCTACACAATTGAAGGTGATAAACATCATCCAGAAGGTGTAACAATTGAGAAAGTTGATGATGGAGGTAAGTACCCTAACTCTAGTTTACGTTGCATGGTGGTTAGTTCTTTCCCAAAGGCTTCTGTAATCACAATTTTGGGCATGATTTCTATGCATAAAATCATATTTCTATCCTTCAAATTGATACAAAATTTGGGGATAGGCCTAAATATGCACATAACAAGACTTCTAGAGATGGATAATGGACAATTACAATATACAAAAGGATATGTTGGAAACCTTGAATTTATTCTTTCTGATAGGTGGTTTTCTGGAAGTCTTCATGTGATTGAGATGAACCATAGTGATGCAATCATAGGCATGGATTGGTTAGTGACAATTAATTGTGAACAAAACACAATCACTTTAAGGCTAGATGATGAGTCTATTCACATTCTAGGTGACACATATAATCCTAAACCTATCCTTATTTCTGCTATGCAGATATTTAATCGTATACATGATGACTCTAGAACATATATAGTGTATGTAAACAATGTGCATGAAGAAGATAATGAGGAAAGTGTTCCAAATTATGTAGAAAATCTGTTGAAAGAATATGCGGATGTATTTCCAGAAGACTTGCTTGGTATACCTCCACCTAGGCAAATTGATCGTGCCATTGACCTATATCCAAAGAGTGAACCATATTCAAGAGCACCCTATAGATTTAACATAGATGAATTAAAGGAGTTTAAGATTCAATTAGATGATCTTTTGAAGAAATGCTTGATAATACCAAGTGTTTCAACTTGGGGAGCACGTATTTTATTTCAGAAGAAGAAAGATGGCTCTTATAGATTATGCATTGACTATAGGGGCTTGAAAAAAAGAACAATAAAAAACAAGTATCCACTCCCTCACATCACCGACTTATTAGGTCAACTAAGTGGAGTGAGTGTATTCACTAAGGTTGACCTAAGATCTGGATACCACCAAATTATGATCAAAACTGAGGATATACCAAAGGAAGCCTTTTGAACATGATACGATCACTACGAGTTTACGGTTTTACCTTTCAGATTAACAATTGCTCCTGCCACATTCATGTGCTTGATGAATAATGTTTTTCATGATTACCTAGATCAATTTATCCTAGTATTTCTTGATGATATATTTGTATACTCTAAAGATGATCCTGAACATGCAGTACATCTCAAGAAGACTTTGCACACAATTTGTATGGAAAGAAGAGTAAGTGTTTCTTTGCTAAGGATAAACTTGTGTATCTAGGAAGAGTCATATCAAAAGAAGGAATCCATGTAGATGAAGATAAAGTAAAAACAGTAGTTGATTGGGCAATTCCTAAGAGTGTAAGGATGTTAGAAGTTTTCTAGGATTGGCAGAATATTAAAGAGTCTGTATTAAGGTTTTCTCTAAGATAGCTACTCCCCTCACCGAATTGACTAAAAAAAATGTAGGATTTGTGTGGAGTGATGCCTGTCAAAAGTCATTTGAAACATTGAAACATAAAGTTGTTGAAAATTGTGTTTTGAAAATACCAAAAATGGGAAAGTCTTTTGTGGTTGCATGTGATGCAATTGGTAGTCAAATAGGATGTGTTCTTTCACAAGATGATAGGGTGGTTGCACATGAGGCCAGAAAATTAAGAAAACATGAACTTAATTATCCTACTCATGATCTAGAAATGCTTGTTGTTGTGCATGCACTTAAGCAATGGAAAAATCTATTGTTCGGGGTTAAGTTCAAATTGAAAACAGATCATCAGAGTCTAAAATACATTTTCACACAACCATTACTTAACAACAGGTAGAAGCATTGGATTGAATTATTAAGTGAGTATGATTTTGACATTAAGTATTTGGCTGGTAAGGAAAATAAGGTTGTTGATACATTTAGTCGGAGACCTTTATGTCATCTCCTTTCTATAATAAATTCTGATTGTCTCACTCAAATTCAAGAAGAACTAAAACGAGGTTGTCTTTATGCACAAGATTGTTTCTAAATTTGTTGGATCGCACACTTCTTTGGGTGGACATCAAAATCTCATATAGAAAGACTTGCACATCAACGCAGAGGACACACGCGAAAATCATAGTATTACCTTGTGATTGAGAGTGAGAGTGTGAGTGTGAATGAGATTGTGATAGCTTGGGGGTGGTCGGGAGGTAGAGGCTTCGTCAAGAAGCTAATTTTTGAAGCTATTCTAACCATTGATTCACATCTATAATATTAGAATTCTTCTTTCTCTAAGTCATATCTTTTCTACTCTTCAGTGTCAGATTCACTTTTATCTTGTGCAATCTCTACGTTTTTTTCTCCTCTATTATTCTTGAGTGATTGAAAGATTGTGATTGAGGATAGATTGTGATTGAGGAAACGTGATAAGTGGTATCAGAGCATAATCGATCCTCAAGAAAGATGAAAGGTTTGACACAAAAGATTCGTGAGCAAGAGGAGCTTATTCAGAAACTTCTTGGAGAATTGTGCAAGGAACAAGGTGGAAAGCAATGAGAAGGTGCAGCAAGTTTGTTCCTGGAGCTCAATGATGAGGTAGATGAAGGTGCAAAAACATCTAGTATGCCTAAAGGAAAACAAAAATGCAATTATGAAGACATGGAGCCAGGTAAGTTTGCCCTTAACTAAGCCTTCAAGAAGGCAAAATTGAATGATTTTGATGGTGAGAAGAAGAGTGGCAAACTAGACCAAGAAGCATGGATTGAGGAGCTCGAGGATTTATTTGATCTTCGACAATTTAGTGAGGAACCCAAGGCAAAAGTTGGGATCCTGCACGTCTGTGGCATCGCAAAGCTATGGTGGAAGTCCTATATGCAGACCCGGATGCATTATGGTCTAATTTTATGGAAGGAATTTAGAGAAAAAGCATAAAAATGCTATTGTTCTCCACACTACAATATGGAGAAGAAGATGGAGTTTGACAATTTTTTACAACACAAAAGTGACAAGCATAGCTTGTCTTTTGATGAATACAAAGAGAAGTTCCTACATCTTCACAAATATGCATTGAAGGTTAGTGGTGATGCTATGAAGAGCAATTTTATTGAGGGGCTTCGTGAGGAACTTTGCCATCAAGTCAAGGGATGTGGATGTGTTGATTTTCTGGATGCGGTTGCAATGGTTGAGAATTTTGAGAAGATGGAGAAGTTCAATTTGTAGAAGGTGAATAGAACCAGATTCATTAAGGCGGGACATAGGTAAGAAAGATGTGTTACAACTAAATGAACAATTCAAAGAAGAATTCATCTACTAATTATCAAGATAAGAATCCTATACACGTGGAAAATCAAATGAAGCATCAACCCATCCATTGGCAACAAGACCTTGATTTTATTGAGAGGGAAAAAGGACTTGGCCTTTTTTTTCATTGCAGGGAGCAAGGGCATCCGACATATGAGTGCCCGAACAAGGCAATCTTTTGGCCTGCACAATTGAAGGCGATAAACATCATCGAGCAGGGTACAACAATTGAGAAAGTTGATGATGGAGGTAAGTACCCTAACTCTAGTTTACATTGCATGGTGGTTAGTTCTTTCCCAAAGGCTTCTGTAATCACGATTTTTGGCACGATTTCTACGCATAAATCAGATTTTTAATCGATTCAAGTAGTACCCATTATTTTCTATCCTTCGAATTGGTATATAATTTGGGGATAGACCTAAATAGGCACATAACAAGACCTATAGAGATGGTCAATGGACGATTACAGTATATGAAAGGATATGTTGGAAACCTTGAATTTACTCTTTCTCACAGGTGCTTTTCTGGAAGTTTTCATGTGATTGAGATGAAGCATAGTGATGCAATCATAGACACAGATTAGTTAGTTAAAAATTCTATGATGATTAATTTTTAATGCTAGATGATGAATCTATTCACATTCTAGGTGATGCATATAATCCTAAACCTATCCTTATTTTTGCTATGCAGATAATTAATGGTATGCCATTGTCCTATATCCAAGGAGTGAACCATGTTCAAGAGCACCCTATAGATTTAACATAGATGAATTAAAGCATATAAAGATTCAATTGGATGATCTTTTGAAGAAAGGCTTGATACGACCGAGTGTTTCACCTTGGGGAGCACCTATTTTATTTCAAAAGAAGAAAGATGGCTCTTATAGATTATGCATTGATTATAGGGGCCTCAATAAAAGAACAATAAAAAACAAGTATCCGCTCCCTCACATAGACGACTTATTAGTTTAATTAAGCGGAGCGAGTGTATTCACTCAAATTGACCTAAGATATGGATATCACCAAATTAGGATCAAAATAGAGGATATACCCAAGACATTCTTTTGAACACAATATGGTCACTACGAGTTTATGGTTTTACCTTTCGGATTAACAAATGCTCCTCACATTCATGTGCTTGATGAATAATGTTTTCCATGATTACCTAGATGAATTCATCCTAGTATTTCTTGACAATATATTTATATAGTCTAAAGATGATCTTGAACATGCAGTACATCTCAAGAAGACTTTGCAAACTGTTAGAGAACACAAATTGTATGGCAAGAAGAGTAAGTGTTTCTTTGCTAAGGATAAACTTGTGTATCTAGGAAGAGTCATATCAAAATTAGGAATCCATATAGATAAAGATAAAGTAAAAACAATAGTTGATTGTTCCGATTCCTAAGATTGTAAGGGATGCTAGAAGTTTTGTATGATTGGCACAATATGAAAGAGAGCATATTAAGGATTTCTATAAGATAGCTACTCCCTTCACCAAATTGACTAAAAAGAATGTAGGATTTGTGTGGAGTGACACTTGTCAAAAATCATTTAACCCATTGAAACAGAAAGTCATTGAAAATACCTGAAATGGGAAAGCATTATTTGGTTGCATGTGATGCGAGTGGTAGTGAGATATGATTTTTTCTTTCACAGGATTGTAGGGTGCTTGCATATGAGCCCAAAAAATTAAGAAAACCTGAACTTAATTATCCTACTCATGATCTAGAAATGCTTGTTGTTGTGCATGCGCTTAAGCATTGGAGACATCTATTGTTAGGGGTTAATTTTGAATTGAAAACAGATCATTAGTCTAAAATACATTTTCCAAGAACCATTACTTAACAACAGGCAGAAGCGTCCGATTAAATTATTAAGCGAGTATGATTTTGACATTGAGTATCTGGCTAGTAAGGAAAATAAGTTTGTTGATGCATTGATTTGGATACCTTTATCTAATCTCCTTTCTGTAATAAATTCTGATTTTCTCAGTCAAATTCAAGAAGAACTAAAAACAATACTATTTTTATGCACCTAATTTGAATTCTTGGAATGCAAACAAGGGATCAATGTACGAGGACAAATTTCATTTGCAGAATAGAACATTGTATTGTAACAATCGACTATGCATATCTTTCGAATCTCCATTAAAAGTTAAAATATATTGCATGATTTTCATGGTGCACCATTTTTTGCACATCTAGGTTATTCAAGGACCTATGTTAAAACAAAGGATTCTTAATTTGGCCATGTATGAAGTGGGATATTAGAAAATATGTTAGTGAATTTTTGAAGTGCCAATAGGTGAAATCTGAGTTTAAGAGGACGCCTCGAATGTTTCAATCTTTGACTGTTTCAAATCAGAAGTGGGAGTCTATTTCTATGGACTTTATCACTAAATTACCTACCACCAAAAGCTGCAAACATGATACCATATTTGTGGTAGTTGATCGACTTACCAAGATGGCACATTTCTTTCCTATGAAAAAGAATGATACTGCATTGAATGTTGCAAGAATCTTTGTAAAAGAAATTTTTCGATTGCATGGAATGCCAAAAAGCATAATTTCATATAGAAACTCTAGATTTACATCAAACTTTTGGAGAGCAATTGGAACTCAACATCGTATGAGTACAACTTTCCATCCACAAACTGATGGGGAAACCGAGAGGGTTAATAGGGTAGTTGAAGATATGTTGCGTATGTATGTGAATGAAAACCGGAATAATTAGAGTGAATATTTACCCTTGATCGAGTTTGCATACGATAGTGCATGCCATGCATCCAAAATGACTCGGTTTGATGCTATGTATGATTATAATTGTTTGACTCCACCTTCTTTCTCAGGTTTTCCAAATAAAATAGAAGTGTCCAAAGAAATGCTTGATAAGATGGATGAAGAACTTGGGAAAATTAAGAAACACATAAAAGAAGCTGAGAGAAGACAAAAGAAATTCAACGATTTAAAGAGAAGACCACTTGAATTTCAAATTGATGATGTGGCATTTCATAATGCTAATCCTCACCGATCTAACTTGTTGCTAGGGAAGGGTAATATAATTTCTCTTCGATATGCAGATCCTTTTAAAGTTTTGAAAACGATTGGATGTCTTGCTTATTTGCTAGAATTACTTAAACATTCAAATGTGCATCCTGTATTTTATGTTAGCTAACTCAAAAGATATGTACCTAATGTTGCTCATGTTTTGCAGGACAATTATAAGCTAAAAGATGATGGCTCTTTTGAGCTTCAACGTGAAATAATATTAGATTGGAAGGGAAAATTGGTTAGAAATAGATCTATAGTATAAATTTTGATGAAATGGCACTCATATCCAGTAGAAGATTCGACTTGGGTGAGCTTACACGATTTTCTAGCACATTATCATGCTTTCCAACTCTCATGATAGAGTTCCTTAAAGGGGGGAAGAATCGTAATAGGCCTCTTTTCTAGTGAAATAATTCATTTTGAACTTTGTGAATTACATTGTGGGGATAATGCTTAGAATGAATAACTAGGTCATTTTATGCATGTAGGAAAAAAATTGGGATAACAAGTTTCATATTCTCTCTCTAAACCTTATTCGCATCATGTTTTCGAGTTGAAATTTGAAGGTGAAGATGAAAGAATTAAGAAAAACTCTCTATGAGAGAAAGGAAGAGCAAGTATAAGAGAATAAAAGTGTCTGTGTGAAATTTTTGTGAATCATGTTTTAAGTATTTGTTTGGGGCTCTACATCTAGTTCATTGTAAGAAAATACCTTGATTTTACTCTTTCTCTAGAATTTTGAAACTTGCGGGGCTCAAAAGTTGTATTTGGAGGGAAATTTGGATCTAGGCCCTCTCTAACATTATTATGTAGATCAAAAAATTGAATAAAAGTGTCTCTCACAAGCTTAAGCTGATTTGTCACTGTTTTTGAGTTACACGACTTGGAAAAGTGTTGTTTTTTTAGGTACTTAAAAAAATGAGGGCTTCTCTATTTCTGTCCGAATCCGTGATTTTGATGCTTACGTGTCATCATGTCTAATTATAGATATCTTCGGATATGTCTTTTTGGTGTTTTTCTCCTATTTTTGATAGGTACGTTAAACAAAGCACACTACAATTGCATGGCTTTTTGTGAAAGTTTTGGAGAGACAACTTTTTCTAAATTTGGTGGATCGCACACTTCTTTGGGCGATGATCAAACTCTACTATAGAAAGACCTGTGCATCAATCAAGAGGACACACGTGAAAATCAGAGAATTACCTTGTGATTGAGAGTGAGTGTGCTTGAGACTGCGAGTGTGAATGAGATTGTGATAGCTCGGGGCTGGTCGGGAGGTAGAGGCTTTGTCAAGAAGCTAATTTTTGAAGTTGTTGTAACCATTGATTCACATCTATAATATAAGAATTCTTCTTTCTCTCAGTCATATCTTTTCTACTCTTCCGCGTCAGATTTTCTCTTATCTTGTGCAAACTCTGTGTTTTTCTCTCCTCTGTTATTCTTGAGTGATCGAAAGATTGTGATTGAAGATAGATTGTGATTGAGGAAATGCTACAAGTGCTATCAAAGCAGAATCGATCCTCGGGAACGATGGAAGGTTTGACACAAAAGATTCATGAGCAACAGGAGCTTTTTCAAAAACTTATTGGAGAATTGCACAAGGAACAAGGTGGAAAACAACCAGAAGGTGCAACAAATTTGTTTGTGGAGCTCAACGATGAAGTAGATTAAGGTGCGGGAACATCTAGCATGCCTAAAAGGAAACAAAAAGACAATTATGAAGATATGGAGCGAGGTGATTTTGCCCTTAACCAAGTCTTCAAGAAGGCAAAATTGAATGATTTTGATGGTGAGAAGAAGAGTGGCAAACTAGACCAAGAAGCATGGATTGAGGAGCTCGAGGATTTCTTTGATCTTCGACAACTTAGTGAGGAATCTAAGGCAAAAGTTGGGATCCTGTACCTGCATGGCATCGCAAAGCTATGGTGGAAGTCCTATATGCAGACCGAGACATGTTCTAGTCCAGTTCTATGGAAGGAATTTAGAGAAAAAGCAGAAAAACGCTATAGTTCTCCACACTACCGATTGGAGAAGAAGATGGAGTTCTACAATTTTCAACAACATGAAAGTGACAAGCATAGCTTGTCTGTTGATGAATACAAAGAGAAGTTCCTACGTCTTCACAAATATGCATTGGAGGTTCGTGGTGATGCTATGAAGAGCAAGTTTATTAAAGGGCTTCGTGAGGAACTTTGCTATCAAATCAAGGGATCTGGATGCATTATTTTCTAGATGCATTGATTTTCTGGATGCAGTTGCAATGGCCGAGAATTTTGAGATGGAGAAGTTCAATTTGCAGAAGGCGAATAGAACCAGATCATTGCAATGGGATATAGGCCACAAAGACGTGTTAGAATGAACATAAACAATTCAAAGAACAATTCAACTACTAATAATCAAGGTAAGATTCCTATACACGTGGAAATCAAAGGAAGCGTTGTCGTCGTGTTTTTCGCTAAAGGAGGAAGAAGTTAAGGCCGAAGTTAATAGTTGAATCGAAGATGTATAGGCACTTCCTAAAGAAGGGGAAGACGATATTTTGGACTAATAAACAAAGTGTACTCGTTTCTACTTTGCAAGCGCGTCCGAGGTCATTGAATCAACATAGAATTTCATGTTAGTATCAACGAGGAGAAATCGCTAGCAAAATCCAACAAAGTACTTACATGTCAGGTTTCTTGGTAGTATAGATGACATTACAACATATATGTGATTTCCTATACCTTCGAACACTGATTGACTCATGAAGAAACAAAGATAATTCACTTTATAAGCTAAACACCTAGGGTCGTTCACTTAATCATTTAACTCCTAAGAAGCGAAATTTTCTTTATTCATTCGTTAAATCTTGATTTTGTTTCACACCACCTAAATCAATTATTGTCTCAAGTTCAAAGAAACATTCATACTATCTTTGAGTTCTGACAAAAAGAAAGTCACAACAATTCAGTAGATAATACCTAAGTAATCTCCTCTACCTTAAACACTCTTTAAGTCCTTAATGAGAACAAAAATATGTTTGTATTCTGGTACGTTAGTGTTTGAGACCATGTTCATATTTCAGTTTATAAACAGCAGAACCGTGCAGAGACAAGGGGTAGAAACAGCGTTCCGGTAAAAGGGTAATGCATCTCCTGAAGACAGAGAATATCTGCTTTAAAGCACAGAAGGCATTCCTGAATTGCTCTCGACCGGACCATCCACCTTAATCAATGCGAAGCAGCATGGGAAGAGCAAGCGCTACACATACACCTGGCAAGAATGTTTGTAAAAAACTAGCCTGATAGTTTGAACATCCTTATTAAAGGTAGAGCCAGTGCCGAAGCTTTCGTTCACAGATCTTATTACATTAAGTTTAAGATTACAATATATATTCATTCGGAAATTAAACCTGTAGACTTCAATCCTTTGGCGTTGTTTTCGTCATCTCTATATTAGTGAATCTATAAAGGATCATGTCTATGCATTAACTTTCTGAACACGCAGATTAATGATCAAAGCAAAAGAGTCAATAAGTTTCTATTCAGTATCCTTTTTGTTACAGGAAAACTCAAGCATTCCTAGTCAAATGACCGATTGTGCTGTAGATATCGATGAGCTAACACTCACAATATTTCATCAAAACAAAGTGGTTTTCCTTTTTTATCGAGACAGATTAAGAACTTAAATCTACTAGTATGCGCACGTATATACGTACATGTTTACATTTCATGCTATTTATATATGCAGACAAAGTTGACTATACAAAAGCCCACAGAAGGCATTTTCAAGCTAAACCTTGAGACATTATACATACGCAATCACATTGCAACAATTGCATAATGAAGCAAAGCATCTACATTCAACTTCTCTTAGCCAGATTTGCACAGATAGAGATGATTCCTTTTAATTAAGAATTGGACGCAGTTGACAGAAGAGCAAGCTGTAGATTTGACTAATTACCTCACTGTGCTTCAGGCCTAGTTTCCTACTCCAAGAAAGAGAGAGGGTGCAAAACTTCAGTCATGCAATTTCCTTGAATCACCGGTCATTGTTTTCCCTTCCTCATAAACAAACTCCAGCGTTCTGTTTTCTTTAAGCTCTGGGCTCCCTCCAGGTTTTGATCTCGTCTAATTCAGTATTTAAGGTGCTGATAGCCAAGCTGCTTCAAGTGTTCAAGTGATATACCATCTCTGTTTCTTGCATGGAGTTTGAAACTATCGATAGCAGTATCTGCTGGTAGCGAAACTTCATAGAGCCTAATAATTCTTTAGAGCTTCCCATAAAAAAAAACGGTATTGCCCTTCTTGCCAAAGCACGCAACAGAAGGACAGAACTCACGTCTCCCCTCACAGACTTTCTGATATCCTAAACTATCAAAATTCCTGGCAGGAAATCCACGAGAGATTGTCCATGAATGCGGTGCTTCCTTTTTCCTCTGCCACCGTACTCTCTAGCCTCCTCTCATATTGGGGGTGTTCCTTCGAGAGCCAAGCCCTTATGCCCTGAGAGGTTTTTTCCAGAAGTGTTGCCGCCGATCAGAAAATTCCATCTAGCCTCTCCTGCTTTCCCTCGATCTCTGCCGACTACGGCTTAACTTCTTCTATTAGAAAAATAAAACTCACCCTTCCACGTAGCGCTTTATTGCTGTGTTTAAAATGTTATATTTACATGCGACTTATGTGCATTTACATACATGCAAAAGTGTGTTCACACGCACATTTACACACATGGTTAATTTGACTTCGCGCACATATTCCCATGTAAATATGTATACAATACATACTCACAATCATATATATTTCAAGCACACATACATGAACATACATTTATGCACATGCATATCTATCTATGCACATTTATGATTCTCGTGAATTCAAACTAAACATTTATTTTCAGGTTCAAGTGATCATTCAAGGAGTGAATCAACGATTACTTGCCTTCGATGAAGACGAACTCAACTGAAATATACCACACGTAAATATACAATTGAGAATTCCTTCACGGACGATTTGGTTGCTTTCATCTTGTTTGTGGTCCTCCTCTTTGGATCTTGACCACATCCACCCCCTCTGAACCTGTGCATCCTCCGGATGTGCCAATCCTGCATACATAACATCAAACACAAGCAAGGATCAAGTAGTCATAGCATATAAACAGTACTTAAAGAAAATTTTAACTTGATGCATGAAACCTGAAAATGCATTAGTCTTGGCATAAATTAAGAGAAGAAGGTAGATAAAAGCATTCCATACAACATATCAGAATACACTAATGCACTTAGACTAGAAATCATATGAGTAAATTGAAAACTTCTTAGCTCTCTCGTTAACTTGACCCGGTCAGATCTAGTAGCCTATCCGAAGCATTTGCATATACCAGTCTTCACTAACTCGATTTATGAAACTCGCTTCTGGCTTCCCTATTGATCTTCTATCATCTGAACCCCCATCAGACCCTTTTCTTATTTTTCTTATATTTTTATTCTGTTTTTCTTTATTTTAATTCTTTATCCCAGCTCAACCTTTATATCTTTGCTTTTATTTTTATTTATTTATTTTTCCACACTTTTCGGCCTATGTCGAAATCGGATGCGACTCGTGGACCTGACCACCCGGCCAGGTTTAGACCACCCATCTACCGACCCGACATAGCGCACAATTCACAATGTCAGCCTCATACGAAATCAACGTCAGCTCGTGGCTCTGACCACCCGATCAGAGTGACTCCACCCGCCTATCAACCCGTATGAGCGCGTAACAACATGTAGGTTAGGTCATACAACACAACTAGCGTCAGCTCGTGGCCCTGATCACCCGACCAAGGTAGTTCCACCCGCCTACTAGCTCATCGCAGCACCCAACAACACATACACATACACATAGATAGCTGGCTGGTATAAGAATTCTTTTCTCAAGATATAATCTGTCTGAAGATTAGGTCAGATGAGAGATCAAGAGTAGAAGTCGAAGTGTCTCACTCATCAAGTGCTCGTAAACACTACTATATACAGATACTTAGTCTAGGTCTTCCCTTCACCTTCCTAGATCTTGCTCTCGAAAGTTCTAGTCCATCTTCTAATCTTACTCATATAATCCTGGTCCTTATACATTACATGTAATCTAATTAGTGGCACGAGATTTTTGTTCTACTTAATTTTTCTTAATTATGCATTTATTTACATGTTATATGCCCAATCCATGTAGTCTTTTCATATGGATATATATATACATACATACACATATATACATGAGAGGAAAAGAAACTGAAACAATAACATCTCACCAGTATAAAATCAGAAGCCGCTCGAGCTTGTCGCCTTTAATCATTCTTTCTTTAGAAAAAACTTGAACTTGGTCATCCTGCATAAATCAGAGGCTTATTTCACACGAATCTATATAAAAACAGTTATTCAAAAAGGAAAATATTACCTGGCTTTATTTATATACATTGGTATTTGTTTTCTTGCGATCTCCGAGGATCTTTCCTGACTTTATTCTTCATAAAAAAAAACCTAACTTGATTCAAAATAAACATTATTTACACATATCTTTAATACAACATTTTAATTTATCTTTAAGACGTCTCACCCCCTTCACGTTCCCTACGGAACAAGGCAAGCTGTTGTAAGAGTTCTGCATATTCTGCTAAGTCACGACTATATACAAGAAGTGTTGTTGGGTCCACTTCCATATATGACTCACGGTCATCTGAAGTGTCATCTTCTCCATATGTTCGTGCCCTTTGATACCTGAGCACACTTCCTTCATTTAATGATGAGATCAAGGTCTCCCTAGTGATACGATCTTTAACAAACTCTTCTATAGGAATTCTTTCTTCATTTTCAGGTGTAGGGAGCAAGTAAGTTGATATGAAAGAACTATCTAAGGTTCTCCCTTCAGGCACACTCCTTGACGTCTCTCTAAATCTTTCAGGAATGCTACCCTCAGGAATGGATGTATCATTGGAATCTTCACTGTCCATTCCAGATCCTAAGATAGTTAAACAGTCCAATCAAACCTAAAAGACTTCCTATTAATAATATGATCACAAATCTCTGTCAGTACCCTGTAAGGAACAAAAATTAGTATTAATAGAATGTCATGAATAAGTAAAACACATACATTTAATTTATTTGCTGCTTTACTTATTTATTACATCTAGACGGATTCATATCTTGTTATTTGTCTACATGGTTTTATTATATACATACATATATATATACATGTTTTTATATATATATACATCATCTTACGATATAATTTATTTTAATCATTTTCCTTATTGATGTCTTCATCTTTATCATCTCCACTTCCTTCCTCTTCACTTCCCTCTTCTTCGTCTTCATTTATTATCGTCTCATAATTCTCATTCTCTCTTCTTTTAAAGAGCTTAACTCTCTTTCCAGCAATTAAATCCTTTAACTTGGTCCCATCTAATTCTCTAAGTGAGTATGTTCCATTATCAAAAACTTTACATACCACATAGGGACCAAACCATCTCTTAACCAGTTTTCTTCGAGCTTCATATTGAGTATTCAATGAGCTATCATAGACAAGTACCCAATCTCCTTCCTTCAACCTTTTAGGCCTTAACCTGTGGGACTTGTCAAATGCAACTTTGTTTTTCTCTCTAGAAGCTCTAAGCTTAAATGCAGCTTCTTCTACCAGATTTCTTCCTCTCTCTAGTTGAAGAATCCGCACTGCTAGAAGATCTTCTCTTGACACCTCGTCTTCCCAAGGCAAGGAAGTCCACGCTAAAGTATGTGACTCTGTCGGCAAAATAGGTTTTTGACAATACATCAGTTCTGCTGGCATATATCCAGTAGTTCTAGTGTATGTCATCCTGTCTGCCCAAAGGGCAAAGGGAAGGTAATTTGGCCAATTCTTTATTTTCCCCTCACAAGCCTTAGCCAGAGCTTTAATAATTGGTGGATGACCACACTCAATTTTTCCATTAGCTTCGGGATTGTAAGCAGTGGTGAGCGATAATCGAATTCCATATTTTTTAAAGAAGTCTTTGGCTTCCTGAGCATCAAGCTCACCTTTATCAGCAACTATTTTCTCCACATAACCAAGTCTACTAAACACATCTTCTAGTAGAAACTTGCATACATTGCTTGTAGTTTTCGTCCTTAGAGCTCTTCCTTCAACATGATTTGTTAGATCTTCTCTTGCTAACACAATATACCTCATCTGATGCACCCCTAATGGCATTGTAACTAAATCAACAACCCACTTATAGTGAATATTAAGAGGATATGTTGGATGTAATTCATCTCTGTGTCTAACATTGGAGTACATCTGGCAAGGTTTACAAGTGGCTACGTAATTTTGGGTATCCACATACATCCCAGGCCACCAGTATCTTTCCCTTATCTTTTCATAAGTTCCTTGAAAGCCTTTATGACCGGCCCATAGTGAGCTATGCATTTCACGCATAATCCTTCCTCTCGATTCTTCACAACCTACAACTCGCTGGGGCATCTTACCTATTCCAATCCTTCGCTTCCAGAGTAATCCATCTTTCAGGAAATAATTGCTTGACTTTCTTCGAATGGTACGAAATTTTTCTTTGCTCCAACTAAGATCAGGACACTTCATACTTAAATATCTCCCGATTTCCTTCCACTCATTTTCATATTCGTCTTCATTAAATCTTTCTGTTATTCCTATTTGAATCTTGTAAGGTTCTTCTTCTATCCATCTGTTATCTTTCCCTCTTCCTAAGCTTTCTTGAACTTCTCTTGAAGACTCAGTACAAATCCCAAGCCTTTCATTTTGACGCTTAGGCTCTTTTCTATTTAGTCCAGTAGATGCTTCATTTAGGCTCAAATTATGTACATGTGAAGCATAAAAGTCCAGACCTATCTCTTCATCATTAGAAGTAATCGAATCTTCATTTTCATATATAGCTCGTGATAGCATATCAGCCACCACATTATTCCTTCCAGCTATATGAACAAACTCAGGGTTTAGTGACTTAATGTATGCTATCCATCTTAACATGGCAATGTCTGCAGTGGAACGAGCAGTGCATGTTTGCAGTAGACTCAGATGTTTGGTATTTTGACAGTGGGGCGACCAAACATATTACCTCGCAACACAGTTTCTTCTCTTCACTCGAGCCTGCCCCTACAAGAATACTGTTACATGCACCAACAACTCCTCTTATCCTGTTATGGGAGTTGGTAAGATCATTTTAACTACTGCTAATGGTAGTTTTTTCACTTTGTCAGATGCCTTATTTGTGCCAGGGATCAAGAAGAACCTGTTATCAGTTTCTGCATTAGCCGAGATTGGCTTGGTTGTGAAATTTGTTGATGACAGGTGTACAGTTCATGATCTGTCAAATGGCGATGTGATTATTGCTTCTGGCATTTTATGTCATGGGTTGTATAAGCTCACAGACTATGAAAGATCTGTAAATGATTTGGCATGTGTAGTAAATGATTCTCAAGCTAACTCAGATGTAAAGCTTTGGCATGCATGCTTTGGTCATCTGAATTTTACTAGTTTGCTACGCCTGTAGAAATCTAAAATGGTGTCCTCTATGCCCAAACTTGAGGCACCTAGAAAACATGTTTGTGAAGGCTGTATTTTGGGCAAAATGCGGCGTTCATCCTTTACAAAAGATGGTTCAGTTCGGGCTACTCAGAAATTGCAGCTTGTACATAGTGACATCTGTGGTCCTATGCAGACACCTTCTTTTGGGAATTATCTTTACTTCGTGACTTTCATCGATGATCTTTCTAGGCATGCATGGGTATATCCATTGAAGACAAAGTCCGAAGTATTCATGTGCTTCAAACAGTTTTTGGTTTTGGCTTAAAATCTGTCAGCATGTAAAATGGGCACCCTCCGTTCTGAACGAGGGGGGGAATATATGTCTTCTGATTTTAATGCATTTCTGGCTGAACGTGGGATAAAACACCAGAATACAGTGCCATATACACCTCAACAGAATGGAGTTGTTGAACAAAAGAAAAAATCACTCATGGAGATGGTGAGGTGTATGGTCAAGAGTCAAGCTTTACCACATGCATTAGTGCATGAACAACATCGCAGAAAATTAGATGATAAAGAAGTAAAATGTATTTTTGTAGGTTACAATTCTGAAAGTAAAGGCTATCGTCTGTATCATCCACAGACTAGACACATTTTGGTTAGCCATGATGTTGTTTTTGTGGAAGATGCTATTCAGCCATTGATTTCATGTACTAAGGAGACATATGTTAGCTCCAAAGACATCTATGATACTTTGCTGCCTCTTTTTATAGGTGGATAGTCTAGTGCTAGTCCTAATGAGGCAACTTCTCAGCCTTTGCAGGTTTCATGTGATGATGCAGATAATTCCATTTCTGATGCAGATGTACATGATGCACTTATTGATGAGAGAGCTGATATTGAGCAGGCAAGAACTATGCCAAAATGGCTGGTGCAAACTTTGCATGACACCAAATTAGATGCACCTTTGTCATATCATACTCGTTCAGGCTCTCGTAGTGCCTCTTTTGCATCATATTGCTATGCTATGGCTGCATCTAGTCTCTGTGATGAGAATGAGTCTGTTTTGTTTGATGAAGCACAAAATTCAGAAAATTGGATGGCTACCATGCAATCTGAATATGATGCTATAATGAAGAATGGTACTTGGGCTTTATGTGATTTGCCTCCTGGAAAGAAGGCCATTGGCACTAAGTGGGTATACAAGCTGAAGCATAAACTGGATGGTACAGTTGACAGGTATAAGGCTAGGCTTGTTGCAAAGGGTTATGCACAGGAATGAGGCATGGATTTTGATGAGACCTTTGCACCTACATGCCGTATGACTACTGTTCGGAGCATCTGTGCACTTGCAGCTCATCATGGTTGGAATGTACATCAGTTGGACATTAAAAAAGCATTTCTGAATGGTGACTTGCATGAAGAAGTGTATGTTTTTCAGCCCCGTGGCTTTGTGCAGAAAGGGGATGAAAACTAGCTGGGCAGGTTAAAGAAGGCATTATATGGTTTAAAGCAAGCACCACGTGCTTGGTATGAGAAGATACATGCCTATCTAATTGCATATGGTTTTGAGAACAGTCCAACTGAAAGCACCTTATATGTTAAGTGTGCTAATGATGTGCTTCTGATCATTGTTGTCTATGTTGATGACATGCTGCTCACTGGTCCTATTTAGAAGCATATTGCTGATTTTAAGGGTGATTTGCATGCCTCATTTGAGATGTTTGATTTGGGGCATTTGCATCACTATTTGCGCATTCAATTTATGCAAGTTGATGGTGGAACGGCTTTGTGTCAAATGAAATATATTGACACATTATTGTAGTGTTTTGGCCTTGAAGACTGTAAGCCTATTGCCACTCCTATGGAGACAGGTTTACGATTGAGTCTTCATGATGCTGGAGATGCATTTGATGTTGTTCTCTATCAGAAGGCTGTTGGATGCTTGATTTACTTATGCATTACTCGGCCAGATATTCAGTTTGTTGTCTCACTGATGAGCAGATTTATGCATTGCCCAGGAGTCAAGCATTGGCAAGTAGTTAAGCGCATCTTTCGCTACTTGAGTGGTACTTGGCTACTTGGGTTGTTTTATCCAAAGGGGGGATCACTACCGCTAGATTTGCATGCTTTTTCTCACTCTGATTGGGCTGGTTGCTACGACACTCGTGTGTCCACTAGTGGCTTTTGCTTCATGCTTGGTAGCTCATGTATATCTTGGTTGAGCAAGAAGCAGCCTACTGTGGCCACTTCCAGTTGTGAGGCTGAGTATAGGGCACCTTTCACAGCTATTGTTGAGTGTGTGTGGCTCAGACGCCTTATGGCTGATTTGGGTGTTGGTGAGTCTTCTGCCACCACCATCTTCACTGATAGTCAGAGCGCATTGGCAGTTGCGAGGAACCCTGTGTTCCATGCTCGCACTAAGCACATTGAGGTGCATTATCACTATGTCAGGGAGAGGTTCTCTGCTGGGGAGATCAGTTTGGCATATGTGCCCACGTAGGAGAACATTGAAGACCTTTTCACGAAGGCTCTGCCCAGGGAGAAGTTTGAAGCTTTCCGCAAAGCTTTAGGCTTACTTCCTTTTGTGGAGTGACTTCCACATAGCTTGGCACTTCCTTATACATGAGTGCCAGCTACTTTTTCACCACATCACTCCCAGGGGGATTTGTTGATATATTTAGGTAGTGATGTGTGTGAACACTCTAAGACCATCGGGGCACTTTTTTCCCTCTTTAGGAGGTTTTTTTCCCCCGGCTTATATATACGCCTATTGCCGTAATGGGCTACTTATCTTTGTACATTCTCTAGTAATACATTCAATATTGTGTGTTGTGCTCCAAGCTTCTTCTTCTTCCTTGTGTTGTTCGCGTGCTTCCGCAGATGTCTAACTGCAACACTATGGAGACATGTTTACGATTGAGTCTTCATGATGCAAGAGATGCATTTGATGTTGTTCTCTGTCAGCAGGCTGTTGGATGCTTGATTTACTTATGCATTACTGTGCCAGATATTCAGTTTGTTGTCTCATAGATGAGCAGGTTTATGCATTGCCCAGGAGTCAAGCATTGGCAAGCGGTTAAGTGCATCTTTCGCTCCTTGAGTGGTACTCGGTTACTTGGGTTGTTTTATCCCAAGGGGGGATCACTACCGCCAGATTTGCATGCTTTTTCTGACTCTGATTAGGCTGGTTGCTATGACACTCGTGTGTCCATTAGTGGCTTTTGCTTCATGCATGGTAGCTCATGTATATCTTGGTTGAGCAAGAAGTAGCCTACTGTGGCCAATTCCAGTTGTGAGGCTGACTATAGGGAAGCTTTCACAGCGACTGTTGAGTGTGTGTGGCTCAGACGCCTTATGGCTGATTTGGGTGTTGGTCAGAGTTCTGCCACCACCATCTTCACTGACAGTCAGAGCACATTGGGAGTTGCGAGGAACCCTATGTTCCATGCTTGCACTAAGCACATTGAGGTGCATTATCACTATGTCAGGGAGAGGTTCTCTGTTGGGGAGATCAGCTTGGCATATGTGCCCATGCAGGAGAACATTGCAGACCTTTTCACGAAGGCTCTACCTAGGGAGAAGTTTGAAGCTTTCCGCAAAGCTTTGGGCTTACTTCCTTCTGTGGAGTGATTTCCACATAGCTTGGCACTTCCTTATACATGAGTGCCAGCTCCTTGTTCACCGCATCACTCCTAGGAGGGATTTGTTGATATATTTAGGTAGTGATGTGCGTGAACACACTAGGACCGCCGGGGCACTTTTTTCTCTTTAAGAGGTTTTTTTCCCCCGGCTTGTATATATGCCTATTGCCCTAATGGGCTACTTATCTTTGTACATTCTCTAGTAATACATTCAGTATTGTGTGTTGTGCTCCAAGCTTCTTCTTCTTCCTCGTGTTGTTCGCGTGCATCCGCAGATGTCTAACTCCAACAGATGAATCCATTCACATTCTAGGTGATGCATATAATCCTAAACCTATCCTTATTTCTGCTATGAGATAATTAATGGTATACATGATAGCTGTAGAACATATGTAGTGTATGCAAACAATGTGCATGAAGAAGATAATGAGTAAAGTGTTCCAAATTATGTAGAAAATCCTTTAAAAGAATATGTAGATGTATTTTGAGAGGAATTGCCTGGTATACCTCCACCTAGGCAAATTGACCATGCCATTGACCTATATCGAGGGAGTGAACCATATTCATGAGCACCCTATAGATTAACATAGATGAATTATAGGAGCTTAAGATTCAATTAGATGATCTTTTGAAGAAAGGCTTGATAAGACCGAGTGTTTCATCTTGGGAAGCACCTGTTTTATTTCAAAAGAAGAAAGACGTCTCTTATAGATTATGCATTGACAATAGGGGCTTGAATAAAATAACAATAAAAAACAAGTATCCAATCACTCACATAGACGACTTATTAGGTCAATTAAGTGGAGCGAGTGTATTCACTAAGATTGACCTAAGATTTGGATATCACCAAATTAGGATCAAAACTAAGGATATACCCAAGACAACCTTTCGAATATGATATGGACATTTGTTTAGGGTTTTACATTTTGGATGAACAAATGCTCTTGCCAAATTCATGTGCTTGATGAATAATGTTTTTCATGATTTCCTAGATGAATTCATCCTTGTGTTTCTTGATGATATAAGATAGATACTCTCCTCAGTGAACTGACTAAAAGGAATGTCGGATTTGTGTGGAGTGATGCCTGTCAAAAATCATTTGAAACATTGAAACAGAAAGTGCTTGGAAATTGTGTTTTCCATGTGTAATTGAGTGTGGTAGGCAGATCAAGCCCCCCAAGGTAGGCCACTGGCCCATCCTATTATAGATAACAAGACGATGTCGAGAGCCTAATCTGAGTAGGTGGGCATTGTAGAGCTTCTGTGTGTGTGTGCAGAATCAATTGATGCTCGTGTTGTAGTTCCCTCTTTTAAATGGGTAAAATGAGTAGGTCCTAGGTCAAAGGCCTTGCATTGATCACTGCTTGTCCTCACATTGAAGTCTCCCGTGAGGAAGACTTCCCCCAACGTAGAGTACTGTGTGACCTTTGATAAACAACTTTATGGTGAGCCCTCCTCCCGATCAATAACGGACAATCTAGAGCCTGAAGGGGCAAAATAGCACAACCCAATGTGGATAGCCCTCTCCTGTGAGAGCTATGATTGGATTCAAAGGTATCTAGCCTGTGAGACATGTGTGACAATCTCTATCCTTCTTTGACATCCATCTTTGAAGAGTGTCACCGTGCCCTTTGATCCTGTCATAGTGTGGTGGCGTGTATTGTCTGTGTGTGTGTAGACTCTAATTGGAAGCCATGCACCCGAGGTACGCTCCTATCGGGGTTCTCATGTGTATCTATCAACAAGATAATATCCCTATCTTTGCTCACCTCCTCAAGCCTCTCTAGATATGTCCACAAGTCTCTGTTGTAGTTCCACACTGCAAGATGTATCTCCTCGATTGTCCCACATGCCATGCCCTATGGGATGGCTTTGCCATCAATGGTGAACTGAGCACCCCTATATGAAGCCTTCTTCCCCTCTTTGTGGGATTCGTGCACTCTCGGCATGCATGCATGGAGATGTGCTACTTGCATTGGTGTGAGATCATCATCTAGGCAAACAGGGGGGCCTTCCAACCTCTCAAAATCACTCTCTTGTAGAGGAAACTGGACCTTGCCACTTTAGAGGGAAAGTGCAAGATGAGAGATTTCTTTAAAAGGTCTTTCCTCGCTCTCCAATATCTGATGAATAGGAAGACTTCTTGTTCCTTATAACCGAGTTTCTTTGCATAGTGTCTTCCCATCCATCTCAAGCGTGAAAGCTTCTTTTTCCTTTCATGCTTCTTCTTTCGCAAGCTTTTATGCTTTTCTTCACTACTTTGGCCCATCCCTCTTGGGTTGCTTCTAGCTTGGTGTCAATGCTTGCCATCAAGGCTTTGATGAGCTCCATTTTAAGAGCTTGCTTTATGTTATTGTGTTTGTTCTTTATCTTGATGGCATTCCTCTTGATTATTTATTCGCCACTTTCAAGCACTAATGTCGCCAATGTGAGGATCTAACGCCCTCAAATTTCGTTCTACAAGAAGAAAAAAATACATCTTAAAACAATAATAAACTCCATGTTCTTACTTTTGACCAAACCAGGGTTTTCTCCATGGCAACCCAAGTCATTGATCGCCATGGCAACCCACAGGAAGTCCTCAAGTATTCGATCATTGTTCTTTCTGTCAACCTCTTTCAAACTTCTGCTCACATATCACAATGCCTTCCCTTGGCCATTTCATCATCCATCAAATGGAAACGATGGTTGGAGCTGAGCTATCCATTTCTTCCATGTTTCACAATGTGCCTAGTGCATATGCACTTTAGATAAACTATTATTAGTGATAGCATGATCGTGTTTGCATTAAGGCTCGTATATATGCTTGGCTGCATCCAAAAGCCTACGAGAGAAAAGAATATGAAATGAGTAAACTTCGCTCTCACAATCATGCCTATTGGAAATATCAAGATTGGACACCATAGCAAGAAATTATCTAAATTCTCTTATTCAATGCTTTAAAACAAATATAAAGCAATATCATCATTTTACTTTTATTCGATGATTTTTAGTGGTTTATGCATGAATCTTGATACTTGAGAAACCACAATCTGTATAATTGGATACAAGAATCTCTTTCTGCAGAGTGTCTCATGATAGCCTCCTCCTGTAGGGTATGTAGTGCCTGTGGATCCTCGTGGTAATATGTCTCGCACTCCTCATTGCATGTGCGAGCGTTAAAGTGTCCCATGAGGAAAACTTCACCAAGTGTGGAGTACTCCATGATCTCATATGATAAACATGCATAAGGTGAGGTATCCCCTGATGAAGAGTCATGCTCAATGGAAGCAAAATGAGAGCCTCTGTGGGGCAAAATAGCATATGGATATGTAGATGAAACTATCATGTGATAGCTCAAGGCGGGTCCACATGTATTGGGCCTGTGGATCGTGGGCAATAATCTATAATCTACTATGTAGTCATGATCTAAAAAGTGTGGCCACCTGTATGGCCACACTTCCTGATCCGCGAGATGTGTGTTGTCATGTGCATCCTCGATGTAGAGACTCCCCACTGGAATCTGTGTATCCGGGGCAATCCTCTCTCTAGACTCTCATGCGTCTCTGTAAGTAGGATGATGTCATTGCCTCTCCTCACCTCCTCAAGTCTCTCTAGGTGTGTCCATAGGTCTCCATTGCAGTTCCAGAGTGCCAAGTGGATCTCTTCACGTGTCTCACAAGCCATGGGTCCCTATGAGAGAGAGAGAGAGAGAGTTTGCATCTATGACAGGCCAAAGTCGACCTATGAGACAAAACATAAGATACATGATGCGGATGTCATTCGGCTATCACAAATGTAAAAGAAGATCATAAAAAGCTGATACGATCTAGTTTCAAACATGGGTGGTAAAATACTAAGGGTGATGGAGCCCTATCTTTGGGGGTATATACATGTCTATATGTTGAGGGATAGAATCATGAAAATGCATTTGTCTACTAGCTCCATCATGTGGTAATGGAGGGTGGAGGATATGATACATAGGTGGAATCGTTGCTAGGGCTTCCGTATGAAAGCTATAGAATTTGCTCTCATCTCAGCTACTCGCTCCGTAGTCGCGTCACGATGTCGGGCTTGAATATCCGCTATCCAATGATGCTATAGCCTCACTCCTTTGATCCCTGTGACTTGTGGTCATCATCTAGCTTGACTCACCTTAGTCTCTTGTAGTGTCACTCCTTGCTGGGAATCGGGTGGGAGGGGGACTCCAACCCTTTTGAAAAAATTAGTGAGTTGTTGTTGTATCCTCTCTAGTTGTGCAATTGTGTGTGTGTCAATGGTAAGAGTGCATCTCTATGTCTCTGAATCTCTATCAAGAAACTTCCTAGTTGTCTCTGATCTTTGGAGTCCATAATCTCTCGTAGGGTGGGCTGCCCTCTGAACAAAGTCTCAGATCTGTCTCTAATCTGAGTGTATGCTCTACATCGACATATGGAAGGCTCCTCATTCTCAACCTCTCTGAATAGTTTGCAAATCCGCTCTACTCTCGGGACCCCATTTGTGTCAATCAGACATAATGGTGAGAAATTGGTTTGAGATCCTCTGCTCTAAATTGGTGATTTCCTTGCTCTCTTGATGTAGAGCCTCCATAGGTCCTGTCTGAACACCAGATTCCTCTCACTGCGAGAGAGGTGATACTAAGGTGAGTTGGAGTCATACTAAAAAGGTGGTAGACTCTCCATATCGAGCCCATGTGTTGCAGACCAAGTTTTGTCCTATGAGTACCATGCTCTATCATGCCCATTTTGAGATAACCGTATAGCTACCTCAAAACCTCTACGAGTGAGTCTGTCATGTGGCAACTCCCTCACCCTCTGAATGAAAGCTTACTATTTGGAATAGTGCCTCGAGGACCATGGGTGGTGCAGAGAGCTATGCTCGGATGATGTCATGTGGTATTATCTTCTTGCTACAGAACAAGTGTGAGATCATACATACCTGCGGCCTGTGCCCATTAATCAGCCGTCAAGCCTAGTGCCTATATTGTCGCTGAGTACATCAAGGTGGAAGTGACTAATGTGTGGAAAAGCCACCCCATTGTGCAGGGTTCCTCATCAAGCCTAGTGCCTATATTGTTGCTGAGTACATCAAGGTAGGAGTGACTAGTGTGTGGAAAAGCCACCCCTTTGTGTGGGGTTCTTGGAAGTGTGCCTGGTGGCACCTCCCCTCTAACATGGCTAGGGCTGCATACTCTCTAGTGAGTCCATCAATAGCTACATGTCTCATGGTGAAAGGTCCTGATAGACTTGTGAAGGTAGCTCCCAAGTAGACATATGAACTAACCACCTCGACCTTCCCTCCTGGTGAAGATGGTTGCACTCCTTAGTGCACTAGATGTGTAAAAGATCACGAATTGGTCTTGCCAATGTTCACAGCCAATTATTATGTGTACAAAAGTCATCCAAGGATCTGAGGTGGCATCAAAGCCCCTCAGGTGATTCTGAAATCAAAACAATATCATCAACATATAAAAGAATGTGAACTGAGGGAAATCCAAGGTCTCTCCCCTAGTCCCCACCTGCTCATAGTATGTAATCGGAGATGTCATCAATGTAAAGCCCAAAAGTATCCAGGAGTGGACAACCTTGCTTAACACCAATGATGGTAGTAATGGCCTCTGATAAACCTCTAGGGCATTGAAATCGACCAAACACCTTCTTGTAGAGAGTGTAGATGGCCCATATCATCTCTGTCGGGATCCCAAGGCTCAATAGGCACTGGAACAACCTCTCACGTGGAACTGTATCAAAAGCCTTGCGGAAGTCCACAAAGCAATAATAAAGCCTCTTCTTCCTTGCCTTTGGCCCATCAATGAGACAACACAGGATGAAGATATGGTCGATAGTGGAAAAGCTCGTATGAACCTTGCCTTGTGTGGTGCTCGGAGGCCCTTTGCCTCTGCATATGAGCTAAGATCTACCTCAAGAACTGCTCCATATAACTTGGCCATTGTGTGGCCAATCATGATAGTCCTGTAGGTCCTTGGATACAGAGTGTTGCCAGATTTGTGGATAGGCACGATAGTATGTTATGTCTACTCCTCTGGGAAATCCTCTCCTATAGCCCGCTTAGATGAAATGAAGACATGTGCAATCAGCAGGGCTATAGTGGAGGTTGCGCAGATGAGATGCTCACTCTGTAAACCAGTATGGTCAGAAGCTCGCTTGTGGTGCATATGGCATATGGCCCTCTCCACCATTATTGTAGTAAAGAAAGAGGAGTGTGTGGGCCAAGGCTCGAGTGGATGTGGAATGGGTTGGCTGTCAATGGACATCATATAATCGTGCTCCATAATCTGGCCTGATCTTTGGGTCCTCAATCGGTGTAGTTGGAAAAGGTTTGCAGAGAGCATGTCATGCTGTCACACTATCCATGCTCATGAATAGATGGTATAACTCGAGCTCCTGTGCCTCCTCGAATGCCCGTCGCTTTCAACGGGTCTGTGCCTTCATGTGTCTACTTGCCTCTCTCTCTGTAATCTCTCCCAAGCCTCGTCGCACATGTAGGAGTCAGTAAAGTGCTATGCTTTTATCATCATACCAACTATTTTGGTGTCTAGTCCAAGGGGGAGGGGTATGTCCTATGTGAATGGTGTGTGGGAAGGAGCAGCTAGAGTAAATCGTCTTGAAAAGTCTCAGATAATCCAACCTTAATCTTGACCAGGTGCGGGCTAACCTCATTACCCAAATTGTAAGTGATTAGTTGATCTTCCGATACATAAAATTGTCAGGGCATGGAAATATTTTCTGGTGGGGGGAGTAAATGTTGCAGATCAATAGCATCCAAAACCTGTTCCACAACTGGCTCCACTTCTTTGGTGAGAGGGACTACTATATAAGCGACCGGAGTCCAATTATCCATTATAGCTTGCAAATCAACTATACCCAATGCTAACAAGTCCTGGTTAGCATTTAGAAAAGCTTCTTCTTCGTCATCCGAAAGGCCATCCAACATATGCACGGGTCCTACCACGTAAGGTCGTGCATGTAAATTGAAGGGCCTCATACCATCCAAGGGTACAACATATTTTCGGTGATTGCTTTTAAAAATAAGTTCGTGGGCACACCAATCCTATAACACTTTTGCCTGCTTCAACCAGCGCCTCTTGAATAATAAGTTGTAATCCAGACTTGATTCAGGTAATTCCAAGACAACAAAAGTCCTTTGAACACTGCTCCCTGTAGGGAAATGGGTATATCATGCACCAAGCCCACTGCCCCAGTGTTAGGCCGCCGGAATGTAATTCTAATTATTGGAAAATGTAATTGGAAAGGACGCACATCGAAAGGATGTAGCGTAACATTTGTAACCTTTTGATAATGAAAAAGTGTGCGAAAGTAGATGTGCAAGAGAAGCACGACGTCGGACTATGGGTTTGGGCGGTGCGCCTCTGGATTGTTTTCGGCGCAAGTTTTTGATTTTCCTGGTGCAATGATCATTTACTGTTATGGGTATTAAGTTATTCTGGTGATCTTGTCTGTGTAATACGCTAATTGGTGAAGAATATCAGTTAATTGTGGTTGCATGTTGATCGGCTGTGAAGAAGCCCGTGTTACTCTATGTAATTGATTGACATATTTTATCACAATGAAGTGATTCGCTTAATTTTAAAAGTCTGGTGATGAAATTATCATTTACAAGTTTGTTGGGGAATAGTCAGAGTAAAGTAATTAATGATACTGTGCAGTGAATGTTTTATTTGAGAAATTAAATATAGGGCCTCTGCGATACAGACCCCTGACCATCCCAAGAACCCAAGAGTGGATCTATTCCAGTAGACCAGTTAATAGTAATGTATATTTATCTCTGTGTGATGTGCATGTTGTATTGTATGTACTATGTATGTATTTATGCAATCATATGCATCAATGTCCTATGGATCTTTATATGTATGGCTTCAAAGGATGGATTGGATGCTTCAAATAACAAAGAAACAAAAAAATCATGTGAACAGGTATGGTACACATGCGGTATGTTCGGTACGTATGGTACGGTATGTACCATTCCAAGGGGTTTGAGTCAAGATTTTTTCCAACTATGCTATATACCCTACAAGAGGAGACTATCATGAGACACTCTGCAGGGATAGCTCATATCACATCATATGGACATCTACTTAGGCTTGGCTATGAGCACCGTCTCGTCATTTATAATGGAATAGCTCAGTGGCCTACTTCAAGAGGCTTGACCTGCATGCCACATGGGTCTATAAGGGAAGGAGGGAGCACAGTTGACTGTATCTTAGGATCTAGGGATGCCACCCACCTCATTACATCACTTACCATCCTGCCCATACCGATCAGAGCAAATCACACATACCTCTCCCTTTCCATTGCTCGATATAGAACCCCACATAGACCTATCACATGTACCCCACACACCACGATTCACTTCACACGTGAGCTAGCTCCTCTATACTCATTTTCAAACATGGCCTATGCCTACTACACCCATCCACCCCCCTCCGAGTTCTCACCTCACATATCTCATCCATCTTACACATCTCAGCTTTCAGGCTTTACGAATGAAGGCGCGAAGGCTAACCTTTGGCTCTGCGGCGGGGAGGCCCGAAGGGGGGCAGAAAACGCCTCCTAGCGGCGTTGGAAGGGGGAACAGAAAAGGAAAAAAGGTGCGAAGCAGAGTATCCTCTGCGGTGCGAAGCAGCTCAACTGCGGGGGTAAGGACCCGCTCCCCTCCCAAGTCAGGGAGGATCCCCTTGAGCCTTTTCAAAAGTGGGGATTGGATTTTATTGGTCCTATTACGCCTCTTGCTATTGTCACCAATCATCGTTATATCCTTACCTATACTGATTATGCTACTCATTGGGTCGAAGCTTGGGCATTACGGTCAGCAACTGCTCCGGTGGTCACTAAATGTTTACTTCGTGATGTTTTTCCTTGTTATGGGCTCCCTTTGGAGATTGTTTCTGATAAAGGCACTCATTTGGCTAATACATTAATGCAAGCGCTCACCCAAACCTTCAGTATTCTCCATAAATTCAGCTCCCCTTATTATCTTCGCACGAATGGCTTGGCCAAAAGTACTAATAAAACTCTTCTTAATATGCGGAAGAAACTTGTTATGGAGTGCCTAGAAAGATGGGATCGATTTCTTCCTTCGGTCTTATGGGCTTACCGCACTACTTATAAAGTTGCTACCGGAAGTACACCTTTTAAACTGGCATATGGTCTTGAGGCAATTGCACCTATGGAATGGGTTGTACCCAGGTTGCGCGTGGCATTGGAGCACAAGTTATTACCCGAAGATTCTTTCCCATTTCGGTTGGATGTTTTGCGGTCTTTGGATGAACAACGTCCGGAAAGTTTTTTGGTTCTTCACGAAGTTCAATTGCGGCAAGCTAAAACCCATGATCGGTTCCTCGAAACTCTTGTCTTTACCGTAGGACAATTGGTTTTTTTTTACAACGCCAAGTCTAATTGTTCGACCAGAAAGCTCAAGCTTCGTTGGTTTGGTCCCTATCGTATTGCACAACAGATTGGTCCGGCTACTTTCCGGTTATCTACACTGACTTGCACTCTAATCCCTAAACCCATCAATGGATCTAAACTCCATCCGTATTGCATGTCATCCACTTCGCCTTAACTTTGTGTATGTTTTATTTACATTCATTAGGACCCCATTTGTTTCCATCTCTTTGATTCACTGTCTATGCTACGCGCTTTTCGGTTGACCATATCACTGTAATCCTCCCATTTTTTTATTAATTGCATGTGTTCTGCCATCGTCCTTCACGATTCGGCATCTCTAAATGCGCTTTAGTAGTAATGATCCATGCATGTTTCCCTCCACTTGTGATGATTATGCTCTACACCCATGATGTCACCCTGTGTTTTCTACTTAACCGCTGTCTTCGTATTCTTTTCCTTTATTGTGTTCTTGCGCTTTGTGTATTGTGCATTCTGTAGCTTGTGCATTCTATTTACTCTCTACACCATGGAAGCCCTTGCAAACATCACCACCTTCCGTGCTAGCCTTTCCCAAGACCTGATAGAATTTCTTCATCCCTACGGTTTGCTGGCGTTCACGGAGTTGCCTTGGCATTCAGTTGAATGTCATCCCTATTCTGCCCAAGTGATTGCAGCCATTGCCGATATCCCCCCGAAGGAAACTTGTTGGCCTATTACTTGCCTTAACCTACACACGATCGTTACCCTCAACACTGTGGCCGAACTGTTTTATTTACCACACAAAGGTCGTATTGAAGTTCCTCTTGTTCCTTTGGCAACAGTGAAGTGGTTATTTCCTCGACAATCCTCCAATGAGTTTGCGATACTCTACCGACCCGAGCCAGAGTGTTCCGCCTTACAATTTTTGGTGACCGCCCTCAACCTCCAAAAATGCACTTACGGTATATCTTGCCCTTTCTATTCTTTGACTGATGCTGCTTCCCATGAACCTGTCAATTGGGCGTTATTCTTTTTTCGGTGCATCCATCACGTGTCAAACCATTATGCATCAGTTAGCCAAAGGTGATTGTCCTCGTACCCATGTGCCTCACCTTATTTCCTTCCTCCTCCCCATCGTTCACCCTATTTTGAACCCTCCGACGGGTAATCTCCTATTGCGTGAAGAGTCTGAGCAGGATGTGGGATTTGATGATGACAATGAAGGCCTTTTTCAAATTTTCCGAGAGAAACACAGGAAGGTCAACCCTTCTCAGAGTCAAGTCTAGACCTCTTCCACTAAGGTACTCCTTCAAGACACAACTTCGTCCCTGCATGCATCTTCAGCCCCACCCTCGCCTAAGGATAAAACCGTTGAAGACGTTGTTATGGATGAAGCTCAATACAACGAAACGGCAAACAAGCAACAGGAGGTGGTCCCAGACATAGCGCCAAAGAACACGGTTACTGACACAACCCATCAAACCATGCAGGAGAAGATCGTTGAGTCCCTCGTTCATCAGGAAGCCAAACCGGATAATGTTGATTCCAATGCGCCTCCCTCCCCACCGAAGTCCACGATTGACGGTAACAATACTGAACATCCGGTAACCCCTCCTCCTTCACCTTCTCGGGTTCTTTTACCCCCTAGTCCTCTGGTATGCCCCTCATCCCCTAATCACTCAGTGGCGGTATCCCACTCTCACCCTATTCCCTCTTCCCCCGATTACTCTCCACCTTCATCTTCTACTACGGTTTCTATAAAACCCTCCCAACCATTATCAAGTTTTTTAGTACCGGATGCATTTGCGCAATTAGCCCAGATCGATGACTTCCTTCTTCACTTATCCAACCACCTCCCCACTCAATTGCATGATGCCCAACAATCCCTCTGCACTAGATATCAAGCAAAAGTCGATATGTTAGAGGCCGACATCGCTCCCCTGCAAGAAGAGGTTTTGGCGGTCAGCGCCAATGAATGTTTATTACAGGAACAGGTTATCGCGAAGGATGAGATTATTGCCGCCAAAGATGCAAAGATTGCTCTTCTCAAACAGGTAGTGACAGATAAAGATGATGCCATGAAATCTCTCAGTTGTGAGTTAGACAACACTCGCACCAGATTAGCAGAATTTGAATAGGCCTATAAAGTATCGTTTGACAAGGTACTCCAAGGTGAAGTAGAGCTGCAAAAAGTTATAGAAGAATTGTTTCAAAAAGGTCAAGTATTAGATGAGGAGATTGGTCGTACAATTAAGTTAAAGAAAGAAATCGAAGCGATATAGAAGGAGTGCCATGATTTTTTTTCAGACAATGCAGTTTCAACAGCAAGAGTTGGATCGAAGAGAAAAGCAACTTGGTATTCAACAAGACCGCCTTTCACGAATAGATGCAAAGTTTGCTGATGCCAAGCTATGTAGAGATACTACCCTTGCCATCGATTTTTATCTACAAGAAGCTTTTTTGCAGAATCAAAGTGAAGTTTTGTTTTCTCAAGTCATTGCTTCTAGCTCAATGCATATAGACGCTCATTTGCTAGAACCGCACATTCTCTAGGAGATGTTAGAATCCTTGAAGCAGAAAATTTTGCGTACCTTTAAGTTAGCTCACACTATGTATATTCAAGGCATCGTTGATGATTCCTAGCTATTTTTTGTAATTAATCAATTATGGGTTCGACTCCACCATGCGTGCCAGTGTTATGCCGCTAGAATGTAATTTTAATTATTGGAAAATGTAATTGGAAAGGACGCACATCGAAAGGATGTAGCGTAACATTTGTAACCTTTTGATAATGAAAAAGTCTGCGGAAGCAAATGCGTCGGAGAAGCACGACGTCGGACTTTGGGTCTGGGTGGTGTGCCGTGGATTATTTTCGACGCAAGTTTTTACCTATCCTAGTGCAATGATCATTTATTGTTACGAGTATTAAGTTATTCCGGTGATCTTGTCTGTGTAATATGTTAATTGGTGAAGATACAAGTTAATTGCGGTTTCTTATTGATCAATAGTGAAGAAGCCCGTGTTATTCTGTGTAATTGACTGACATATGTTATCGCGGTGAAGTAATCCGGCCTTAATCTTGACTAGGTGTGGGCTAACCTCGTTACCCAAATTGCAAGTGATTAGTTGATCTTCCGGTACATAAAAATGTCGGGGCATGGAAATATTTTTTGGTGGGGGGAGTAAATGTTGGAGATCAGTAGCATCCAAAACTTGCTCCGCAATTGGTTCCACTTCTTTGGTGAGAGGGACTATCGTACAAGCGGTCAGAGTCTAATTATCCATTATAGCTTGCAAATCAACTGTACCAAATGCTAACAAGTCTCGGTTAGCATTTAGAAAAGCTTCTTCTTCGTCATCCAAAAGGCCATCCAACATATGCACGGGTTCTGCCACGTAAGGTCATGCATGTAAATCGCAGGGCCTCATATCATCCAAGGGTACAACATATTTTCGGTGATTGCTTTTAAAAATAAGTTCGTGGGCAAACCAATCCTGTAACACTTTTGCCTGATTCAACTAGGGCCTCCCGAATAATAAGTTGTAATTATGACTTGATTCAAGTAATTCCAAGACAACAAAAGTCATTTTGAACACTAGTTCTTGTAGGGTAATGGGTATATCATGCACCAAGCCAACTGGATGTACCCTAGATTGATCAGCGATTCTTACAAAAAACTTGACGCATTCAATCTGAGTCCATCCTAACTTCTTACAGAGTGCCATTGTAGCAATATTGATGCTTGAGCCTCAGTCAATTAATACTTTGTGTAATTTTGTGGTTTTTATACCATACCGTAATTAAAGGAACAACATGATCCACCGTAAAATCAATTTTTGGGCTGATGGTTGCTGTAGCAGGTGTGCACGACGATCCTGGACTAATTTGTTATTGAAATTGTTGTCGAATACCAGGGACCAATGCTAAAAGTTGCCCCAATGGGATCGTAATAAATGCTTTTGATAAAATATTCCACATAGAATCAAAATTTGATGTACCCAGTATCAAGTCCGGTGTGTCCTCTGGCGATAATTGGATCGGATTCCTCTCTTGCGGTGGGGTATTCTGTACTGTTTGCTGGACCAATGGTACCAGATTGGGAAAAACTGTTGGTTCTTGACTTGCCCACATACTAGCTTTAGTAAACATTCTCTATTGTTCTCGAATGCCTGATTCAAAAATCTCAGCAGCTGGGTGAAACTTCTTACCAGACCGTGTTTGAATTGTTGTTGTTTGTGTATCTACCGCTGAGATGTATACCATATTTGCCATTGGATGCTGTCGTTCTTTTCTTTGCTTATCATATTTGGATGATTCTTTACAATATTTGCGGATATGTCCAATTTCTTCACAAAAATGGCATCTTGGTGGTGGAAGAGATGCACCTTCATCGGATTGTCCCGAATTCCAACGAGGCTTTCCAAAATTGTTTGGTCATGGTCCCCTGTAATTTTTGTAAGTTTGATAAGATGTATTTCTCAAATGCGGTGGTACATAGTGGGCGGACGGTTGTCCCTGCTCCTGTATTATGGCATTTACGGTCGGTCTAGTCTGTATTTTGGCAGTATATGGACAAGTTTCGGTGGAATGACTCTCCGTATTACAAGTAGCACAATACATTTGATTTAGTGCACAAGCTGAAGTAGTATGCCCCGGGTTATTACATTTAGTGCAATATACTTGTTTCAATGGATCATCATTCGTACTCTTGGAAGCTTTCAACCAATCCCGATCTTCGGTAAAACTACCAACCTTATGTTCCAACTGTAATGCCATAGCAATGACTGCATCCAAGGTCATACCGCACACACATCGAATAATCATAACTTGTTTGAGTTCCGGGTTTATTCCATTAATAAACCATTGGATAATCACATCAGCCGATAGATTAGCATGCGTTGGAGGTAGCTGCCGTAGATGAGTGCGGAATAACGTTGCATACTCTTGCACACTCTGATATGGTTTCTGTCTATTATTTTGTAAATAATCAAAGATTTCGTCCGCATTTATCTTTAATAAAAAATGTTGTAAAAAGGCATTCTTAACATCATTGTATTGACCAAAATGATTAATATCATATTCGGTTAACCAGTGAGCAACTTCATTAACATTGAAACACTATAGCCTTATATGCCGGATCTGCTCGATAGTTGAGTACAACATAATTAATTTCGAAAGTATGAACATGAACATCAAGGTCATCACTGAAAATCCACCAAATTTAGTATATGTGACTCCGGAAGGTATCGGTCGTGGAGGTATGACCTGCTTCTGCTGCTGTTGTTGTTGCTGCTATTGCTGCGTACTACTCATGTCATCTAAATCAAGAGGAAGCGTCAATTCGAAATTACTTGAACATGTTGATTCGTATAGTCACTTTGCAAAATCTTCAATCGTATGGTATCACTGAGTCGATCACACATGTCTAAATTCGACTGCCATTCCTCACATTTCATGTTTGAGATGAACTTTTCACCAGAACTTTCACCCACAAATGTGCTAGTACCATCGAAATTAGAACAAAAAAATGGGTTATCACTGGAATTCACCAAGCTATCACCGAAATCAGCGCCTACTCCACTGATCGCACTTTCAACATATGAGATTGGTTAAAATTCTGCTATACTCTGTAGTCCTTGAACAAGAAAATCCTGGGGTGCCACTCCACTTGTCAGTGTATCACGCTTTCCTTCAAACGATTGTCCTTCACTACTGCCACCAGAGGGTGTTCCCAATGTGCTAGTAACTTTCCACAGATGCTGATCACTTTGGTACTTCGGATAAGATTCACCGGAATGCGTTACAGACATATATCATAGAATTCTTTCTTTCTTCCAACCTTAATCTTCCCTCAGACTGGCTATTCCATGCCCATGCCAGTGTTAATTGGTCTATTGGAATAAATCCACTACTGGGTTCTTGGGATGGTCAGGTGTCTGTATTACCAAACCTCCTTGCCACGTACTATACATGAATTGTATGTATCATACCAAACGTATCGTACTACCTTGGTATGTAGTGCCTGTGGATCCTTCTCCTCATGTCTGGCACTACTCACTGGGTGTGCGAGCATTGAAGTATCCCATGGGGAAGACTTCACTAAGCGTGGAGTACTCCATGATCTAATATGATAGACATGCATAAGGCAAGGTCTCCCCTGATGAAGAGTCATGCTCAGTGGAGGCAAAGTGAGAGCCTGTGGGGGCGAAATAGCATATGGCTATGTAGATAAAACTTTCATGTGATGGCTCAAGGTGGGTCCACATGTATTGGGCTTTGGGTCACGGGCCATGATCTGTAATCTAATATGTATTCCCTGTCTAAAAAGTATGGCCACCCCCTTGATGCACTGGATGTATGCTGTCGTGTGCATCCTCGATGTAGAGACTCCCACTGGAATCCATGTATCCGGGGTGATCCTCTCTTTGGACTCTCAAGTCTCTTTGTAAGTAGGATGATGTCCTGGCCTCTCATAACCTCCTCGGGTCTCTCTGGGTGTTTCCATAGGTCTCCATTGCAGTTCGAGCCTCATATGTGGATCTCTTCTCGTGTTCCACAACCTGCAAGTCCCTATGCGACGACCTTGCCATCTATGATGACCCGACCATCTCTGTAGGATGCCCGTTACCTCTTTGCAGGCTTGGTGCACCTTAGGCATACATGCATGCTTATGAGCTACTTGCATTTTGATGAGGTCATCATCAAGATAGACGGGTGGGCCTTCAATCCCTCGTAGGATTAGCCTATTGCGAAGGAAAGTAGATTGTGACTCGCCAAAAGTGGAGGATGAGTGCTCGTTTTTTAGTGGCATCTTTATCGACCCTCGAAACTTTAGTGAAAGGAGATGATTCCCCCTCCTTATATCCGAGTTTGGTGAATGACATCCTCCCATCTTCCTCTAGAGTGGATCCTTCCCTCTCTCCCATTCCTGTGACTTGTACGTTGAGGCGTTGAGCTTGCCTCATCCTCTCCTCCTCGATGGTGTTGTGTACGAGGAGAGTCCCTTCTTTATGTGCTTCTTCATGGGCCTCTTTCTTGATGTTTTTTTTACTACTTCCACCCAACTGTCTTTGGTGGCTTCCAGTTTGCCTTCCATGTGCTTTGTGATTTCTGCTTTGAGGGCTTCCTTAGCGATGGTATGAATCTCACCTTCCTCGGGGGAGAGTGATGCCACCGTTGCCTTGAGAGAGCTCTTTCTCCCTTTAAAATGTCTCGTTCCTTCTTCCATTCCTCTTGTGCCCCTTCCCAAGTTTCTTTTTCTGTCATCCTCCTCTTCTCCCACTCCTTTTTCTTTTTCTTTCATTGATCTTTTTCTTTATGGAATGTCTAAGTCTCTTTTTCGAGCTTAGATAGGCGGGCATGATATTGATGGTGGAATCCATAAGCTTTTTGTTTTCCTTGAAGGTGTTGTGGATTTTGAAGGTGTCTTCTAATTTCAATAAGTCCTCCTTTGCCATGTGTCCCGCTCTTCAAGCTTGTGTCTTCTTCAAACTCAAACCTCAGTTGGTACAGAGTAATTTCTGAGGAATACTCCCTCAATTCTGTATCTAGCTTCTATGTGGCATCAACTCAAGCACATTCCAATTGTTGCTGCTGCACGTAAGGGTTAGCAGTAGGATGCTACACCTAATCATAACATAATACGCTGTCGACCCATCCCTCTTCCACCTTCTCTCGACTTGCTCGCAACCCCAAATCAGACCTATCTTGTTGTCGGCCTACTTGTGAATCTTAATTTCTGCTATCGACCTGCTTGCAAATCGTCTGCTGAAGGCCCCTCGCGAAACCTAACTGACTTTTGCTATCGGTTATCCTAGTTTCTCTGTTGAAGGGCCACAGAGAGAGAGAGAGAGAGAGAGAGAGAGAGAGAGAGAGAGAGAGAGAGAGAGAGAGAGAGAGAGAGAGAGAGGTGTCCCTCAAAGAAGTCTTAGGCAAAAAGAAGTTTGTGTTTGCATGCTTTCAGCTCTCATAAATCCTAGTGACATAAACCGGATAGAAGGTTTGGGAGCTTGAGCAATCTTTTTACTCGTTCCTTTGTTTTGTTTTGGAGGTTTATTGTACATATGTTGATCCTTTTAGGTGTGTGTCCTGTTGGACCTCCTGTCCCTGTTTTTGGAGGCAATGAGGGCATAGGAGAGCTTATTGAAGTCTTAGGAGGTGTCAACGATCTTTCTGTGAGTGGCTCGGTTATCCCTGTCAGAGCAGGATTGGGTATGTCATTGTAAAATATTCGCTCACATCTAGAAGATGATAGAACTCAGGATCCTCCTCCCTGTAAGCATAGGTACAGGGCAAAACTCAAGGATAGAAGAAGAAACAGATTGGTGCAAAGTACGTAAGGATATTCCCATTGAGTATTCAGCAACCTCATTTATCAATCCATGCAGGACATTAAGAGTACTCGAGGACTTTGTTCCTTCAAGTGAAGGTGGGTATGGAGGGACGTTTTATTGTTCTTCAATTATAGCCATCTGAAGTAGAAAAGGTTGTATGAGGTTTCTTCCCTGAAAATAAGATTGGTACAGTTGCCGAGACTGAATTAGAAAATGGTGTCTGGAGATTCACGGGTGTGGAATGGTACAAGTAGTATAGTTGGACAGACTGCAATTCAATCAACACATCTGAATGACCTGCAAACTGCAAATATTATTAGAGAGAAGTAAGATTTTGCCTTAGTTCTTCATAAGCTCGTGGTGTGTTTGTGGATCATTGGTTTAGTTGATACTTCCATTTATTCCAGCTTTTCAGTTATTAGTAATTGCATAGGCAGGCAGACATAGAAATCTTTTGAAGATGTTCTTATGTACAATTTATACAATAAAAAATCGTGAAGGTAAGAAATGGTCAGGTGTTAGGTATGAAAGATTCCTGTTATTTAGCAAGATGTAGGAGATCGAGAGGGAATATAAAATAGGGTACAGAGCGTTGAAGCAGATATACTTACCTGTTGAAAGGCGAGTATGGGGGAAGTGGTCAGTGTGGCCATGATCATGGTTTCAGGTTCAGCAGGTTCAGTATATTTTTGTTTCTGTTGCAGGCCAGACTTTCAGGAGGTAAAACTAAGGTTGGAAGTTCTAGGTGCTTCAGGACTCTTTACTGATGATGAAGCTGCTTCAAAGGAAACAGTGGTACGTTTAACCATGTTGGCCTTATCCATCATCACCTCTCTCTGTAATAGTCTCTATGTTGAAAGAGTGCCTATTATGAAGTGCTTTTTGTTCTTAATGCAGATTTTGCAACTTGACATTACAGGGGTATTTTAGTATCTCACAATCCAAAGAAGTTAAATGCTTGATTTTCATGACTTAAAGAAAGACACGAGACTCATTATCATCAAATGATTCTGGGGATTGTGGGATGTTGCACCCAAATTTTGTGCGAAAAATTATAATTCTTGAGAATGTCAATTGATCAAGGTTGATTAGTTAAAGAGCTTGAAGTAAAACTTTCATCCACTTTGTTGCACTATTGTGTACAGATGTGGCCATGTTACATGTGAAAATTTTACCTTTAAACTTCTGAACCATATAATTTTGGTATTAGGATCATGAGAATGCATGTATTCATACTTGAAGCTGCAGCTAGATAGGATCCTATAGTTTGACAATGTACAAAATATCATTGAGTTCTTTGATCTTTGATCTTTTACAAAACTGATGTATGCTATCTTTGAACAGCATACATCAGTTTCTGGGTATTTCTTGCAAGGCCTACATTTTCCAGTGCTAGAAAATTTAGATTCCTAATAGAGAAGGGGAAACCCTTGTAATAGGTGTTCTGTTCTTTGGATATCGAGAGCCATGTCACTCTTTCTACGTATGATTTTTGCATTTGAACTCTTTCTCCTTTTTTGATCATTTGTAGGTCCTTGACTTTGAGGGCATATTAGGCCAATAGTTGATTATATATGGTTAGAGAGGATCTTTGTGAGCCATTGGATTTATGGGGGTTGATGCTATGTGAGAAGCTATCCAAATCGAGGGCCAAAAATGAAAAGCATCCTTCTTTCTCAAGGAAGGGTTCATATGTGTGGTCACTAGTGTTGGATCTATGATTGATCCAAGTTGTGGATAAAACAACTTCAAGGGCATAGTTGCATCGCAACACAATGCGAACACTCCGCAACTTCGCAATGTTGCAACATTCGCAGTGCGTTGCATCACATTCATTTTTTATATGTAAAAAATACCCAAAAAAAAAAGCATTTTCCTTAAGAGAGAGAAGAAATTATCTAAAATCTTATCCAAAATGTCCAATACAGGCAATACAAAAAATATGGAGGATGAGAAAGACATAAAAGGTTGCAAAAGAGTAGAGGTTCATTCATGTATGGTTTTCTTTTTGGGCCTTCTCATCTTCAGATAGATTGATGTTTTGGATTTCCCATGTTCCCCTTCTAATGGCTTTCATAGTTTGGAAAGAGTTCCATCCTTCACCTTCAAAGCCAAATAAGCTATATTATATATGTCTTATAAGTTAAACTATTTATGGAATATTTAGTCATATCCCACCTTCTATATGTCAGATTATCCACACACACACACAGTGCACACCCCCCAAAAAAAAAACCTTTATTGCAACACCTTGCTTCAAAGGGTGCTACGTTGCTAACCCGTTGCTAATGCATTGCCTTTGCCATTGCAAAAACACTGCTTTCCACTATGTCCATGACTCCAAGTGATGAGAAGTGGTTATGGATCCTACTTTTCCACTATAAGATTTTGAGAATAGATCAGTGGTGGAGATTGGTTTGGCATGGATGAAGCCCTTTCTTGTTTCCTATAGAAGTGGAGGCTTGGTCATTCATTCCAATTGTTTTAGTAGCATTTGTGAACCCATCATCAAAGTTTATCTAGATTGCCATCTAATCCCAAATCGTGGGAGAACATTGGTGGAGAACGATGGTGAGAATGCCATCATTGTATCATTCTCGTAGTAACGAAAGCTTTTTGATTTTGTATTTTCTATAATAGAATGTTTGTCCTTCGTCGACTATTTCACTGCATTTCGCTAAATATTCTTTCATGGGATCAAAGCCTAGCGGCTTTGATAACTAGAATGCTACAACCTTAGTAGAAGTTCATCTTGGTAGGTGGCTCTTGTGATGAAGTGCATCTTTGAATACAATGATGGAAGCAATGCAAATATTGCATATCTGGTCACCAACCTTCACTAAAAGGAAGCTTGACGGTACAAACTATACATTATGGAAGTTTAAGCTAACAACACATAGAGTGGTCCCTATCCATGAGGGGCTATGATATGGATCCCATCACACACAGAGAGCTTGTATAAGAGCACTTCTCAAGTGGGTTTTAGATGCACTTCCTCCATTAGTAATCACATCTTTACCTTGAGATGTTTGAGCAATCAGGCCATAGTATGCAGATGTTGATTATATTGTTGCTTTGTGGTTTTGAGTCGAGCATTGACATTTTTCGAATAGGTTCTTTAATGGAATGAAGAGTCTAAAAATCCTAGATGATATGGTATGGGGTATCTCTGGTTTGAATGACCTGGTAAAGAGATGAGTACATACTACAATGCCCTCAAGGCATCCTAGATAGCTTGACCAATGCTTTCAGAGTGAAGCAAGATTGTCCATCTTTGGTCTTGTTTGGTACATATGTTGATGGGATAATTGATTTTATTCTTAGGCAAGAGAGAGATGGTGTTGAGCTTGTAGGGATCATATCCATATTATGCTATATGTGAATGATATGATTTTCATCTCTAAGGATGGATTGAAGTCACATCTCACTAGGTTGGATGACTCCTATGCATAGTTGGAAAGAAATGGGACTCAAACGGGTGTGTTAGGTATGATACATACGGTATGTTTGGGTCCAACCAGATGTGTATGGTACGTGTTCTCATAGTTATGATATTTTTTGGGTTGTTTTTTTAGGGGTTCCATCTCATGGGTATTGTAAAAGCATGAAGTATAATAAGACTTTGTGAGCACAGAGTTCAGACAAGCATAAGCTTGACTTTGAGGAGTGCAATATGTAGTAGTAGTAGCCATAGTCTGTTTTTTTAAGTTTCCATCTCTGATTACATTGATGAGCAATACTCTCAGAAGCAATCAATATAGGATAATACAAGTTTGATTCCACCATCTAGTATGCTTTGCAAGCAATCAATCCCGCCACGGGTGAGACACATCAATTGAAAGAGGTATTTGGTATTGCTCCAATAAGGATACTATTTGAAGCCATTTAGATCTATATGCTGAATCTATATGCTGGTCCCACTGCATAAGTTCGCACAATTCGAAAAGGCAGAATCTCCCATTTAGAATCGTAGCATTTTGTAATGGAATCAATTCCTTTATTATTAAAATATCTTGCAGCAGCTCCTAAAGAGTAAGCGATAGGCGGATTTGATAAGAATGACCAATATGGAGACAATGCAGCAAGGGAGTTCCCTACATAGCATTGTTGTCCATTCCATTTCGAGGTAGAAAGTGCAGATTTGAAGTGGCAAAGTAAAAAATTGAGCGTGTGTGAAGAGGTTTGCAGTGGAGCATGGGAGAAAAACTTATTCCATACATCAAGTATCCAACTTCCTTTAAACTTCACTTCCGCATTTTCTACAAATTTCCAGAAAATGTGAGCCCATAGAGGTCTATGAAAGAAGGTAATGCGCATAATAAAGGCTACTCTTCTAGCCATTAAGTGAGAATGCGAATGCAAAATTCCAAGCCCACCTCTATCTCTGGGCTGACATACAATACTTCCGAGTCCCATGTTGAAATGACCAATGCTTGATTATGCTTTTTGTTCCAGAGGAAGGTCTTTAACAATCTCTCAAAGATATGCAGATGATTCTTCTTCCAATCTAGCAGTAATAAGTAATACATAATATATGGTTGCAAGAAACTTTGCACAATTCTTATGCAAAACAAGCCACTTGTCCATTTTGCACTTGATTCTGCGTAGCACCCATTTGACTACAGTATGCGACACAATCAATCACTCGAGTTTTCTTTTTCTTTTATTGAATTTTGATTTTTGATTTACTTTCCAGTTAAATTTGAATTTTAAAAGAGCAATTCACACACTTAAAGACCCTCTTTTATTCGCCACTTTCAAGCACTAATGTCGCCAATGTGAGGATCTTGTGCCCTCAAATTTCGTTTTGCAAGAAGAAAAAAATACATCTTAAAACAATAATAAACTCCATGTTCTTAGCTTAGCTTATTGTTTGCTCCAAGGAAATTCTTACTTTTGACCAGACCATATTGGCTCGTGTGCGAAGTCATGACATAGTTGTGCAAGTATCAAAACTGAAGCTCACAATGGTCCTCTTGTGCCGTCTCTTGTCTTGGTTAGAAATTCCACCGGGGTCTTCTCTTCTGCTTGTCCAGATGGCAAGGCCATAGTCGCTGAATGCCATGGCAACCCACAGGAAGTCCTTAAGTAAATATCTCACTGTATTCCATCATTGTTCTTTCTCAAACTTCTGCTCACTTATCACAATGCCTTCCCTTGGCCATTTCATCATCCGTCAGATGGAAACGATGGTTGGAGCTGAGCTCATGTGCATTGCTATCCATTTCTTCCATGTTTCACAATGTGCCTAGTGCATATGTAGTTTAAATAAACTATTATTAGTGATAGCATGATCGTGTCTATAAAAATAAATTCTTAGTGTACCGGGCATTAAGGCTCATATATGCTTTTGCTTGCATCCAAAAGCCTACGTGAGAATAGAATATGAAATGAGTAAACTTCGCTCTCTCAATCATGCCTATTGCAAATATCAAGAGTGGACATCATAGCATGAAATTATCTAAATTATCTTATTCAATGCTTTAAAACAAGTATAAAGCAATATCATCTTTTTTAACTTTTGCATATTCCTCACATTTGAGTCCCAAACTTTCGGAATTTTCCAAATCCCCAAAAATGGTGTCAGTAGTAGTTTCTGTTTTTACTTTTTTCTATGTATAACACTATCTTGGTTTATAATGTTGGAATGACAACAATATTTTTTTACAATATCTCGCTGTATCAATGTATATTTTGTCCTATATTTTTTCACTCTCTTTTTTTTTTTTTTGCTTGCACTCGTATGAACGTGCAAATTTAAGATCATTCAATACTAGCAGGTAAGTGATGCTTTTGGAGTGGGTTGCAACAGCAAGACACTTAAGAGAGCGTGTAAATGATCATAGGAGTGCAACCCAGTACCTGTATTTATAGATATATGCTGGACGATGAGTTTCTTGCAAGAAAAACAGCTAAAAAACAGATCGTGGATGTGTTTTCCATAGTAGGCCGATAAGTTGGCACCATTTGATGACCTGTCATCCGAAAAATAGGGATCCTAGTTCTCAGCCATTGGATCTTGCTTTTTGTAACTTTAAATCTTGGCCATCCATTAATTCTAAAGTTTTGTTGACTTCTTTAAAAAGTTTGACAAGAATTAGAGTTTGACTTGTGAGTGCTTTAAAGTGGTAAGAAGGTAAAGTGTTATATATGGTTGGATAGCCCTCATTGAGAGCTTCATGACATGAGATAAAAAGTTTGATTGATTTTGATCGTTTTACTATTTTTGGGAAATGGCTTGTTGAAATTAGTGTTTACTCGAATCAGAGTTCGGAGTTTAATAATGACATTGTCTCCAACAATCCCCCCTCAATATCATATTGGGGTAAGATTCAACAATCTACATAACTTGTGATGTTTTTTGTTTGATAATGGCTTTGAAAAAATATTTTCCACATTCTCACTTGTATAGGAACATTACTGAGTCAAAAGTGTTTTTTCTTTTGCTACTTGTTCACATATATAGTAATAGTGAATCTCAATATGCATTGTCATTGCATGATGAAGAGGATTCTTTACAAAAGTAATAGCACTTTGACTTTTTGAAAAAACCTCCATCGACAAGTGTACATGAATATCAAGATATTTTAAAATCTTTTGTGGCCATATTGCTTTTAGTGTGGCTATGAATGCCTCACTGGATTCTGCATTACTTGAAGGTGTTGCTACCGAAGGTTGTTTCTTAAAATGCCATGAACTCAAGCATTCCCCAACAAAGAAATAAAAACCACTCGTAGATCTTCTTGTGTCCTTATCACCTATCCAATCATAGTTTGAAAAAAAGTGTGTGTGGAGATTTAGGAAATACCATGGCAGAATTGTTTGTAGATTTCAAATATCTTAAAATTCTCGTTACCACTTTTCGATGATTTTTAGTGGTTTATGCATGAATCTTGATACTTGAGAAACCACAAACTGTAGAATTGGATACAAAGATAAATCAAGCATCCGACCGCATTACTATACAATATAGCATAAAAAGATTTTGAATATGCTTTTGCGTATAAAGACACATTAGCATTCATAGGAGTCTGCACAAAAACTAAAGATATGACTCTTTGGGACCGCTCATGATCATATCATCAACATAAATGATGATAATCACAAAAAAATCCTCTGACTTAACATAAAGTGTTGGAGAAGCCTTTGAGTTTTTAAAAACAATAGAGACTAGATACAAGTGTACCTTCTCATACCATGCTCTTGGTGCTTGTGTAAAACCATAAAGTGGATTAGTCAACTTGTAAAGAGGAAGTTCTTTACTTTTGACTTCAAAGTCTTCGGGTCTTTGTATGTAGAGATCCTCATGTAGATCTCCATTTTATAGCCATATTGCTTTTAGTGCAGCTATGAATGCTTCACTATATTCTGCATCTTTTTAACGAATTTTGAGTAGTTTATGCATAAATCTTGATACTTGAGAAATCACAAACTGTAGATTTGGATGTGTGTTAGAAAGATAGATTGAGTTTCCTACTGTGTAACCTAGAGAATTTGCATTTGCGTGTAAAGAAACATTAGCATCCATATGAGTTTGCGTAGGCTTCAAATTTTGCATTCCAATTCTTTTAAGTAGTTTCTCAATGTATTTCTTCTGTAACATGAATATACAGTTATCCCTACGAATGAACTCAATGCCAAGATAATAATGAAGTAATCTAAGATCATTAACATAAAAAATTGTTTAACCTTTGTTCTCAAAAACTAAAGTTCTAAGCTTTGGCACATCTCGTGATCATATCCATGGATGGAAGAATTTGAATTTTAGGCTTCATATAAAATTCATACATGACATTATGCAAGTATTGAGTGATCAATACATGGGCTTAATTTTGTACATGAGTTTTTATGCAAGCATATTGTTACGTTATGCAATAAATTCATAATTTATGCATGGGTTCAATATAAATATACTTGCTTTATGTATGTGTGTAATGCCCCAAGGGGTATAGGTGGGATGGTGAAGGAACTCAGAATGTGGATGGTCTCCTTGGATCCCATGATATAATTGACCGTACTCCCTTCTCCATGTGTAACTGAGTGTGGTAGGCAGATCAAGCCCTCCAAGATAGTCCATTGACCCATCAAATTATAGATAACGAGACGATGTCGAGAGCCTAGTCTGAATAGGTGGGCATTGTAGAGAGTGTGTGTGCAGAATCAGTTGAAGCTAGTGCTGTAGTTCCCTCCTGTGTAACGGGTAAAATGAGTGGGTCCTAGGTCAAAGGCCTCGCATTGATTGCTTCTTGTCCTCGCATTGAAGTCTTCCGTGAGGAAGACTTCCCCCAACGTAGAGTACTTCGCGACCTCTGATAAACAACTTTATGGTGAGCCCTCCTCCCGATCAATAATAGAGAATCTAGAGCCCGAAGGGGCAAAATAGCATAGCGCAATGTGGATAGCCCTCTCCTTTGAGAGCTATGATCGGATCCAAAGGTATCTAGCCTGTGAGACACGTGTGACAATCTGTATCCTTGGCTGACATCCATCTTTGAAGAGTATTAGCCCTCTGATCCTCTCAGTGTGGGGGCGTGTATGTTCTCTGTGTGTAGAATCCTATTGGAAACCATGCACCCGAGCTAGGCTCTTGTCGGGGTTCTCATGTGTATCTGTCAACAAGATAATATCCCTATCTTTACTCTCTAGATGTGTCCACAAGTTTCTGTTGCAGTTCCACGCTGTAAGATGTATCTCCTCGATTGTCTCACATGGCACGCATCCCTATGGGATGGCTTTGCCATCAATGATGAACTGAGCACCCTCGTATGAAGCCTTCTTCCCCTCTTTGCGGGCTTCATGCACTCTTGACATGCATGCATGGAGATGTGCTACTTGCATTGGTGTGAGTTCATCATCTAGGTAAACAAGGGGGCTTCCATCCCACCCACAAGCCGCGAGACCCTATGCGATGACCTTGCCATCTATGATGACCCGACCATCTTTGTAGGATGCCCGTTTCCTCATTTTGCGGGCTTGGTGCACCTTAGGCATACATGCATGCCTGTGAGGTACTTGCATTTGATGACGTCATCATCGAGATAGACGGATGGGCCTTTGAGCCCTCGTAGGATTACCCTCTTTCGAAGGAAACTAGATTGTGACTTGTCAAAAGTGGAGAACGAGTGCTCGTTTTTTAGTGGCATCTTTACCAACCCTCGAAACTTTAGTGAAAGGAGACGATTCCCCCTCGTTATATCCGAGTTTGGCGCATGACATCCTTTCCTCTTCCTCTGGAGTGGATCCTTCCCTCTCCCATTCCTGTGACTCGTACGTTGAGGCGTTGAGCTTGCCTCATCCTCTCCTCCTCGATGGTGTTGTGTATGAGGGGAGTCCCTTTCTTGATGTTTTTTTTACTACTTCCACCCAACCGTCTTTTGTGGCTTGGAGTTTGTCTTCCATGTGCTTTGTGATTTCTGCTTTGAGGGCTTCCTTAGCGATGGTATGAATCCCACCTGCCTCGGGGGCGAGTGATGCCATCGTTGCCTTGAGAAAGCTATTTCTCCTTTTAAAATGTCTCGTTCCTTCTTCCATTCCTAATGTGCCCCTTCCCAAGTTTCTTTTTCTGTTATCCTCCTCTTCTCCCACTTCTTTTTCTCTTTCTTCCATTGATCTTTTTCTTTATGGAATGTCTCCGTCTCTTTTTCGAGCTTAGATAGTAGGGCATGATGTTGTTGATGGTGGAATCCATAAGCTTCTTGTTGTCCTTGAAGGTGTTGTGGATTTTGTCTTCTAATTTGAACAAGTCCTCCTTTGCCATGTGTCCTTCTCTTCAAGCTTGTGTCGTCTTCAAACTTAAACCTCAGCTGGTACAGCAGTAATTTCTGAGGAATACTCCCTCAATTCTGTATATAGCTTCTATGTGGCACCAACTCAAGCACATTCCAATTGTTGCTGCTGCACATAAGGGTTAGCAGTAGGATGCTATACCTAATTGTAATATGATACGCTGTCGACCGGTCCCTCTCCCATCTCCTCTCGACTTGCTCGCAACCCCATATCAGACCTATCTTGCTGTTGGCCTACTGGTGAATCTTAATTTCTGCTATCGACCTGCTTGCAAATCGTCTGCTGAAGGCCCCTCGCGAAACCCAACTGACATCTGCTATGGGTCATTCTAGTTTCTCTGTTGAAGGCCCCTCGCGTGACAGTTAGGGTTTTCTGTGGCGGGAGTGTTAGGGTTTATGTGGTGTGACCCGTCGCAGAGGCAAAGGGGTGGGGTGGCAGGGCATAGAGGTTTTAGGGTTTTGGGGGGGAGAGAGAGAGAGAGAGAGAGAGAGAGAGAGAGAGAGAGAGAGAGAGAGAGAGAGAGAGAGAGAGAGAGAGAGAGAGAGAGAGAGAGAGAGACTTTTTAACGTCTATTAGAGGCCAAAATCGGCCTATGAGACAAAACATATACATCAGAATGATCCAATGCGCTGTGATCCCGAAGGAAAATAAAGTGTGAGTACAAAACGGAGTATAAAAGGAGTGGATAATAGCTGGTGTCGAGGGTGTGGGGTGCTATGGGTATGCATTCTATATGCTCAACAGGTGAGATACAAATATGATATGCATAGGGAGGGGAGGCTCGGAGGTGTCATAACCCTCTAAATGCCTGGAGTGGGTGTAGGATATAATGCATCGGTGGGTAAGGTATCGTGACAATCCTCAAAATGCTGTGCACGTCGAGATCGGCAGGGGTGCGCTGCTGACGTCTTCGTATCTCCATGTCATGGCGTGCCTGAATCGCCTGAATCTCTCTCTGGCGGGGACTGGCTCTCCGGAGTGGGGGTCTCGGTCGTCGGCGCTGTCGTCTAAGCTCCTCTGCTCTCTGTAATGTGACACCCCACGTCGAACTGGGTCCTCGGGTGTCTGTGGGTCTGAAAAAATCTGTAATATGAGTCTGGGGGGCCGGGTATATCTCCATCTGCTCGAGAAGTGAGGCACGGCGACGCTGGAGCTCTACTACGAATCGACCTAGAGGGCGCTGGTACTCTGTCTCCAATAAAGCCCTGATCTCTCTGGGCCCCCTGAAGAGCTATGGATAGCGGTCTCTGATATCCTCATATGCCTGGCATATCATGTGTAGTGCTTCTGGTCCTCCACCTCCTCTCGACATATCCTGCATAATCTCTCGTCCCTGGGGGTACGTGTAGCTTGCCCAACCTCAATCTCGAGCTGGTGTGATGATACTCTGAGCTGCCCAATGGGCACTCTCTCTGCTGGTGCCATGTATGTATCCATGTATCGTTAAACCATCCGCTGTCACTGTCAGGAAGTGCTCTCTGTAGTGTTGCCTCTTTGTGGGAAGAGGCTCCTGTGGTGCTATCCATGTCTCCCTAATGTGTATCTGTAGTAGGTCCTGACGGATGATCCTGTTCCTCACACACACAGAGAGAGAGAGAGAGAGAGAGAGAGAGAGAGAGAGAGAGAGAGAGAGAGAGAGAGAGAGAGAGAGAGAGAGAGAGAGAGAGAGAGAGAGAGAGAGAGAGAGAGAGAGAGAGAGAGAGAGAGAGAGAGAGAGAGAGAGAGAAATGAAATGATATATTTACGTCTTCAGAAGGTCAAAATGACCTATGAGACCAAAAGTTACAAAACTGGTGAATCTGATACAAAATCTGAGTACCAAAGGAAGTGGTATTGAAAATGAAAGATGTAAAATAGCTGGGAAAAAAGCTAACACCAAGACTAATACAACAAAGGGCTGATACATAGGAGGGATGTGCTGATATACAAGGCTGGAGATCTATCCTCATATGCATTGTGGGCGTCTGAAAAGTATAGCTCGAATCCTCCGCTGCAGTCTCCGTCGATACTGTGTAGCACCTCTCACTCTCGGTCGTCTAGATCTCCCTAGCTCCAGTGCTCGGTCTATGAGAGAGAGAGAGAGAGAGAGAGAGAGAGAGAGAGAGAGAGAGAGAGAGAGAGAGAGAGAGAGAGAGAGAGAGAGAGAGAGAGAGAGAGAGAGAGAGAGAGAGAGAGAGAGAGAGAGAGAGAGAGAGAGAGAGAGAGAGAGAGAGAGGTGTGAATGCAGGCTTGGAGATGTCCTGCAAAGAAGTCTTAAGCAAAAGGAAGTTTGTGTTTGCATGCTTTCAGCTCCCATAAATCCTAGTGACGTAAACCGGATAGAAGGTTTGGGAGCTTGAGCAATCTTTTTATTCATTCATTTGTTTTTTTCTGAAGGTTTATTGTACATATGTTGATTCTTTTAGGTGTGTGTCCTGTTGGACCTCCTGTCCCTGTTTGTGGAGGCAATGAGGGCATAGGAGAGCTTATTGAAGTCTCAGGAGGTGTCAAGGATCCTTCTGTGAGTGGCTCGGTTATCCCTGTCAGAGCAGGATTGGGTATGTCATTGTAAAATATTCGCTCACATCTAGAAGATGATAGAACTCAGGATCCTCCTCCCTGTAAGCATAGGTACACGGCAAAACTCAAGGATAGAAGAAGAAACTGATTGGTGCAAAGTTCGTAAGGATATTCCCATCGAGTATGCAGCAACCTCATTTATCAATACATGCAGGACATCAGGAGTACTCGAGGACTTTGTTCCTTCAAGTGAAGGTGGGTATGGAGAGAGGTTTTATTGTTCTTCACTTATAGCCATCTGAAGTAGAACAGGCTGTATGAGGTTTCTTCCCTGAAAATAAGATTGGTACAGTTGCCGAGACTGAATTAGAAAATGATGCCAGGAGATTCACGGTTGTGGAATGGTACAAGTAGTATAGGTGGACAGACTGCAATTCAATCAACACATCTTAATGACCTGCGAACTGCAAATATTATCAGAGAGAGGTAAGATTTTGCCTTAGTTTTTCATAAGCTTGTGGTGTGTTTGTGGATCATTGGTTTGGTTGATACTTCTATTTATTCCAGCTTTTCAGTTATTAGTAATTGCATAAGCAGGCAGATATAGAAATCTTTTGAAGATGTTCTTATGTACAATTTATGAAATAAAAAATTGTGAAGGTAACAAATGATCAGGTGTTAGGTATGATTCCTGTTATTTAGCAAGATGTAGGAGATCTAGAGGGAATATAAAATAGGGTACAGAGCGTTGAAGCAAATATACTTACCTGTTGAAAGTCGAGTACGGGGGAAGTGGTCAGTGTGGCCATGATCATGGTTTTAGGTTCAGCAGGTTCAGTATATTTTTGTTTCTGTTGCAGGCCAGACTTTCAGGAGGTAAAACTAAGGTTGGAAGTTCTAGGTGCTTCAGGACTCATTACTGACGATGAAGCCGCTTCAAAGGAAACAGTGGTACGTTTAATCATGTTGGCCTTATCCATCATCACAATGCAAAGAAGTTAAATGCTTGATTTTCATGACTTAAATAAAGACACGAGACTCATTATCATCAAACGATTCTGGGGATTGTGGGATGTTGCACCCAAATTTTGTGCAAAAAATTATAATTCTTGAGAATGTCAGTTGATCAAGGTTGATTAGTAAAAGAGCTTGAAGTAAACTTTCATCCACGTTGTTGCTCTATTGTGTACAGATGTGGCCATGTTACATGTGAAAATTTTACCTTTAAACTTCTGAACCATATAATTTTGGTATTAGGATCATGAGAATGCATGTATTCATACTTGAAGCTGCAGCTAGAGAGGATCCTATAGTATGCACAATGTACAAAACGTCATTGAGTTCTTTGATCTTTGATCTTGTACAAAACTGATGTATGCCATCTTTGAACAGCACACATCAGTTTCTGGGTATTTCTTGCAAGGCCTACATTTTCCAGTGCTAGAAAATTTAGATTCCTAATAGAGAAGGGGAAACCCTTGTGATTGGTGTTTTGTTCTTTCGATATAGAGAGCCATGTCACTCTTTCTACATGTGTTTTTTGCATTTGAACTCTTTCTCCTTTTTTGTAGGTCCTTGACTTTGAGGGCATATTAGGCCAATAGTTGATTATATATGGTTAGAGAGGATCTTTGTGAGCCATTGGATTTATGGGGGTCAATGTTATGTGAGAATCTATCCAAATCGAGGGCTAAAAACTAAAAGCATCCTTCTTTCTCAAGGAAGGGTTCATATGTGTGGTCACTAGTGTTGGATCTATGATGGCTCCAAGTTGTGGATCAAACAACTTCAAGAGCATAGTTGCATCGCAACACGATGCGAACATTCCGCAACTTCTCAACCGCAACTTCGCAATGTTGCAACATTCGCAACGCGTTGCTTTGCATTCATTCTTTGTATGTAAAAAATACCCAAAAAAGTATTTTCCTAAAGAGAGAGAAGAAATTATCTAAAATCTTATCCCCAAATGTCCTATACATGCAATACAAAAGTATGGAGGATGAGAAAGACACAAAAAGTTGTAAAAGAGTAGTGGTTCATTCATGTATGATTTTCTTTTTTGGCCTTATCATCTTCAGATATATTGATGTTTTGGATTTCCCATGTTCCCCTTCTAATGGCTTTCATAGTTTGGAAAGAGTTCCATCGTTCACCTTCAAAGCCAAATAAACTATATTATATATGTCTTATAAGTTGTACTATTTATGGGATATTTAGCCATATCCCACCTTCTATATGTCAGATTATCTACACACGCACGCACACACACACACACCCCCCAAAAAAAACTTTATTGCAATACCTTGCTTCAAAGGGTGCTACATTGCTAACCCGTTGCTAATGCATTGCCGTTGCCATTGCAGAAACGTTGCTTTTCACTATGTCCATGACTCCAAGGAATGAGAATAGGTTATGGATCCTACTTTTCCACCATAAGATTTTGAGAATAGATCAGTGGTGGATATTGGTTTGGCATGGATGAAGCCCGTTGTTGTTTCCTAAAGAAGTGGAGGCTTGGACATTCATTCCAGTTGTTGTAGTATCATTTGTGAACCCATCATCAAAGTTTGTCTAGATTGCCATTTAATCCCAAATCGTGGGAGAACATGGGTGGAGAACGATGGTGAGAATGCCATCATTGTATCATTCTCGTAGTAACAAAAGCTTTTTGATTTTTTCTATAATAGAATGTTTCTTCTTCGTGGACTATTTCAATGCATTTTGCTAAATATTCTTTCATGGGATCAAAGCCTAGCGGCTTTGATAACTAGAATGCTACAACCTTAGTAGAAGTTCATCTTCGTAGGTGGCTGTGGTGATGAAGTGCATCTTTGAATACAACAATGGAAGCAATGCAAGTATTGCATATTTGGTCACCAACCTTCGCTAAAAGGAAGCTCGATAGTACAAACTATACATTTATGGAAGTTTAAGCTAACAACACATAGAGTAGTCCCTATCCATGAGGGGCTACAATATGGTTCCCATCACATAGAGAACTATCATGATTGGTAGTGCACCATTGCATTGCAAAAGTTATACGAGGTAGCTATGGAGGTAGAGCTTAGTGGATATACAAAGAGAGCTTGTATAAGAACACTTCTCAAGTGGGTTTTAGATGCACTTTCTCCATTATGAATCACATCTTTACCTTGAGATGTTTGATCGATCAGGCCATAGTATGCAGATGTTGATTATATTGTTGCTTTGTGGTTTTGAGTCGAGCATTTAAGACATTTTTCGAATAGGCTGTTTAATGGAATGAAGAGTCGAAAAATCCTAGATGATATGGTATGGGGTATCTCTGGTCTGAATGACCTGGTAAAGAGATGAGTACATACTACAATGCCCTCAAGGCCAAATGCCTGAAGATAGTGCCGCTCTCAATTCTAGGGCCTTCCCATTTTAAGGGATTCGAAATGTCATGCAGAAATATTCGCAACCATTGATTTTTTCTTATTAATCCTCAACGGAGATGCTTCCGAGAAAGGAGCCAAAGAGTCCAAAATGTTTCGGACATTTTCCATGTCAGCCTTTTCAAAGATAAAAGTATCATCTACGAACCCAACTGTAGTTTGCTTAATCCCATAAAGAGAGATACCATGAATTTATTGGGAGTTCATTTTTGCCTCTAAAAGGTAAAACATTGGCGACGATGCTAAAGCATATAAGAGCGGACTTAAAGGACAGCCTTGACACACAAAACTTTCAATAGGAAAAGGTGCAAAGAGCCTTCCGTATGTATGTATATATGTGTGTATATACATACATATGTACACACACACACACACACACACACACACACACACATATATATACACACACACACACATACATACATGCATGCATGCATACATACATACATACATACATACACTCACACGTACTGTACTACACCAAACCTCCTTGCCACGAACTATTTGTTTACCGTACTGCACCAAACGTATAGTACCACCTTGCTCCTATGTAAAGAGAGGACTTTTAACTTCACCTTAGCAAGACCAAAACTCATATCCATGCATTGGTTAGAGCATATGTGTACTTGGGCATAACTTTTATTGCATATATAAGCATTTTCATAATGACATATGTGACTAAAGATAGACTGACAAGTGGTTATGACTCTCTCTTGTAGAGGGGAAGAGCCATCAAATATTGTTGA
>CM035406.1:53806595-53816595 GCA_020310875.1 Ceratopteris richardii | reverse complement strand
AGAGAGAGAGAGAGAGAGAGAGAGAGAGAGAGAGAGAGAGAGAGAGAGAGAGAAAGAAAGAAAGAAAGTGTTTTTACGTCTATTAGGAGGCCAAACTCGGCCTATGAGACAAATCGATGTACATGGGTGTATCTTCTGTCAATCAGAAAAGATAAAAGTGCTGAAAAGAAACTGGTTAAGCTGATATAGATCTCCGTAGTGTGCATGTGGGGATACCCATGAAAGTGGTGGGGGGTGTATGGAGTGCGATATCTATGATAGTCTATATGCAAAAGGGTAGTACAACAACCATGAGAATGCATCTAAAACGACTAACTAGCTCCATCCTGTGCTAGTGGGTGGGATGTAATATGTGATACATAGGTGGAGGTGGAGTCAGGGCCACCCTTATGGCTGCAACGGGATCGGCCATCATCTGGGATCGTCTCTCCTCCATGGCGCGATGGTCACAATCCTGGATCTCCGCAATCTGGTGTCGGTGAAGTCTCGGGGCCCGATATCCTATATCACGGGGTCGTCTCCTAGCTCGAGATATCTGAGCCTGCTGAAGAGTCACCCCGCTTGGTATGTGGGCTGAGGGGGGGAGGGCTGCAGCACGTCGTGGAATAAAGAAGTCAGTGAGCTGACTCTGTCTCTGGGATCGTCTCTCCTCCATGGCGCGATGGTCACAATCCTGGATCTCCGCAATCTGGTGTCGGTGAAGTCTCGGGGCCCGATATCCTATATCACGGGGTCGTCTCCTAGCTCGAGATATCTGAGCCTGCTGAAGAGTCACCCCGCTTGGTATGTGGGCTGAGGGGGGGAGGGCTGCAGCACGTCGTGGAATAAAGAAGTCAGTGAGCTGACTCTGTCTCCCTCCTGTATGGAGTGCTACAGTAGGCTGGAGTAGGGAATCTCTGTGACTCTGTATGTCTAGTAAGAATCGCCCGAGCTGTCGCTGGTCTCTAGAGTCCATGATCTCTCGGAGGGTGGGCTGCCCTGCAAACAGAGTCTCGTATCTGCCTCTGATGCCATCATATGCGCTACATCTGCATACAAAGTGCTCCTCATCCTCCATCTCTACTCTGCATACTCTGCATATCCGCTCCTCTCTGGGAATGTCTGCGGCTCTGCCCGTCTCAATCTCGAGTCGGTGTGATGAGACTCTCAGCTGGCCAATCGCTACCCTCAAGCTATGAGGCATGTGAGTATCCATGTAGCGTGGTCGCTGGATGAAACCGTCAGCTAGTATGTCTATGAACTGGTCTCGATAGTGCGATAGTCTCGATCCCATGTGTGGTGTGTGCCATGTTTGACTAATGTAGAGCTGCCAGAGATCGTGTCTGAGCACAACATTCCTCTCACGAAGAGAGAGGTGGATGTGAGGTGAGTCTGGGTCATACTGAAAAGGCGGCAATCTGTCCATATCAAGTCCATGACTATCAAACCAGACTCTAACCTGAGTGTACCAAGCTCTCTCATATCCTAACTCTGATATCTGTATAGATGCCTCAAGAGCTCTGTGTGTGAGTCTATCTCTAGGGAGGTCCCTAATCCTCTGAATAAAGCAGATAGTCTGGAATAGTGCCTCTACCACCATGGGTGGTGCAGCTAGCTCTGCCCTGATGATGTCATGTGGCACCGACTGTTTCCCACGAAATAATCGCGAGATCATACGTACCTGTGGCCTCTCGATCGCACTCCATTGGGTGACTGTGAGACCTGGGGCCCAAACCGTCGCAACATACATCATAGCTTGTCTGACCAGTGTGTCAAATAGCCAGCCCTTCGTGCGGGGCTCCTGGAAGTGTGCTTGGTGACATCTCCGCTCTAACATGGCTAAAGCTTCATATCCGCGTGTGAGTCTATCGGTGGCTGCCTGTCTCATGCTGAAGGGGCCAGGCAAGCTCGTGAATGTGACTCCGAGATAGACATAGGAAGTGACCACCTCAATCTGTCCACCACCAGCTCTGAATCCTTCTCCATTCCTCACCATGGGGGAGGTGTGGAAGATCATGACCTTGGTCTTGCCAAGGTTTACTGTCAAGCCCCTCTGTGTACAAAACTCATCCAGGGCCTCAAGGTGGCGCTGTAATCCCTCGGGTGACTCTGAAATCAAGACAATGTCATCGGCATATAATAAAATGTGGACATGTGTACCTGCGAGGTCTGCACCCTCTCCTCCAGCTCGGAGAATGTAGTCCTCAATCTCGTCAATGTAGAGACCAAATAGAGTGGGAGAGAGTGGGCAGCCTTGCTTAACACCGATGGTGCTAGCAATGGCCTCAGACATACCTCCTGGACACCGTACCCTTCCAGTCACCTGCTCATAGAGTGCATAGATGGCCCAAATCATCCCTGATGGTACTCCCAAGCTCTGGAGGCGTTGGAAGAGCCTCTCTCGCGGCACTGTATCAAAAGCTTTGCGGAAGTCTACAAAGCAGCAATATAGCCTCTTCTTCCGCACCCTTGCCCCATCAATGAGGCAGCGCAGAATGAAGATGTGATCAATAGTAGAGAAAGCTCGTCGAAAACCTGCTTGGCCTCGTGCTCGTAGCCCCTCAGTCTCTGCATATGAACTGAGCTCTGCCTCAAGTATGGCACCGTATAGTTTGGCCATGGTGTGGCCAATCATGATGGTCCTGTAGTTCCCTCGATCCAGGGTGTCGCCAGATTTGTGGATAGGCACAATGGTGTGCCTAGTCCACTCCTCTGGGAAGCCCTCTCCTATAGCCCGGTTGAAGACATGTGCAATCAACGGGGCTATAGTGGAGGCTGCATATATGAGATGCTCGCTCTGCAATCCTGCGTGGTCTGTCGAACGTCCATGTCGAAGTCGTCGTATGGCCCTCTCAACCATCTTTGCTGTGAAGAGAGAAGAACTAGTAGGGCGAGGCTCAAGTGGCTCGGGAATGGGAGGCTGCCTAGGTACCTCATATAACCTCTGAGCATAATCATGCCATGTGTGTGGGTCTCCAATAGGTGTGGTCGGGCGTGGCTCTCGTAGGCTGCGCCATGCTGCAGCACTGTCCATACTCATAAAGAGATGGTATAGCTCAAGCTCCTGTGCCTCCTCAAAGGCTCGCCTCTTTCGACGTGTGAGAGTCTTCATCTGTCCCTTGGCCTCTCTCTCTGTGATCTCTCCCAATGCTCGCTGAGCTCGTAGTCGGCGGTAAAGATCTCTGCAATCCTCATCATACCAACGATGTTGTGGCATAGTCCCGGGAGGAGGTGTGTGACGAGAATGGATGGTGTGTGGGAAGGAGCTGATGGCTGATGTCTGAAGAACTGATGCTATTTGAGAGGTGAGTAGGGATAGTGGAGTGTCAGGATGAAGTAAGAGAAGACCCTGCTCGACTCGAGCCGCATATATGTGAGCTAGCTCGTGTGTGAAGTGGATGGTGGTGTGTGGGATGCGTGCTGCGGGTATGCGTGTAGGGGTGTCTCCCTTCAGGGAGAGTGCGAGGTATGTGTGATCGGCCCCAATGGGTATGGGTGGGATGGTGAATGAGGTAAGAAGGTGGATGGCCTCTCTGGACCCCATGACGTAATCTACTGTACTTCCCCCGCCACCTGTGACTGAGTGTGGTATGCATGTCAATCCTCCTGAGGTAGGCCACTGAGTCATCCCGTTACAGATAACGAGATTATGTCGAGAGCCTAGTCTGAGTAGGTGAGTGCCATAGTGAGTGTGTGTAGCGTCAGCTGAAGCTCGAGCTGTAGACTCATCCTCTATGGTATGTAGTATCTTCGGGTCTTCTGGGTCAAATATCTCACACTGATCATTGCCTGTCCTTGCATTGAAGTCTCCCATAAGGAAGACTTCCCCTAATGCAAAGTACTCTGTAATCTCTTCTGACAAGCAAGTGTATGGTGAGTCCTCCTCTCGATCTATGATAGCGAAACGCGAGCTAGAAGGAGCAAAGTAGCATAATGCTATGAAGATGATCCGCTCCTGCGAGAGCTGGAGTCGAATCCAAAGATATCTTGCCTGTGAATCACGTGCGACTATCTATATCCTGCTCTGAAGTCCATCTCTAAAGAGTATGGCTACTCCTTCTGATCCTCGGGTGGTGTGCTGACGTGTACACTCTCTGTATGTGGACTCCCACTGAAAACCGTGGACACGAGGTAGGCCCCGGTCCGGGCTCTCATGTGTCTCTGTGAGCATAATGATGTCTTTGCCTTTGCGCACCTCTTCCAATCTCTCTGGGTGTGTCCATAGATCTCCATTGCAGTTCCAAACTGCAAGGTGTATCTCCTCGAGTGTCTCACAGGCCGCGAATCCCTATGGGATGGCCTTGCCATCAATGATGACACGACCATCTCTGTATGAAGCCTTCTTTCCTTCTTTGCAAGCTTGATGTACTCTCGGCATGCATGCACGACGGTGTGCTACCTGCATGGGTGTGAGATCATCGGCAAGGTAGATGGGGGGGCCATCAAGTGCTCTCAAAATCACCCTCTTGCGTAGGAAAGTAGATCTTATATCTTCGGAAGGGAAGTGTAGAATGAGAGCTCTCTTCTTCGTGGGGTCTCGTCCCGTTCTCCAAGACTTGATGAATGGGGGGGACTCCTCTTTGTAGCCGAGTATCTTGCATAGTGTCTTCCCATCGGACTCGGGGGTAGAGCCTTCTTTTTCTTCAATGCCCGTGATGCGTACATTGAGACGGCGGGCATGTCTCATCTTTTCTTCCTCAATAGTGGTGTGCACGATGAGGGCTTCTTCCTTTTGTGCTTTCTCTTTGGCTTCTTTTTTGATGTCCTTCTTCACTATGTCGATCCACCCTTCTTTGGTAGCTTCTAATTTGTTTTCCATGCTCTCGGTCAAGGATTTGGTGAGTTCTTCTTTGAGAGCTTCTGTCTTGTTCATATTAATCTCTCCTTCTTCGGGTGTAAGAGAGACCATTGAAGCTTTGAGGAGCTCCAATTCCTCTTTCATGTTTGCCCTCTCCTTAGCCCATTCTTCTTTCTCTTTTTGCCATGCTTAGGGTTAGGGTAATGGTTAGGGTTAGGGTTAGTGTTCGGGTAATGGTTAGGGTTAGGGTTAGGGTTCGGGTAATGGTTAGGGTTAGGGTTAGGGTTAGGGTTAGGATTGCACTTAAGGTTGGATCGGGTAGGGGTGTGGTCTAGGCTAGGTGGGCAGAGGTCGAAGAGAATATGGCGGCACATTAAGGGGCATGGTCGACGAGGGAAGAGGTCCACGAGTTCAGGGTTAAGGGTTTGAGCGTCAGAGCATCTGAGCAGAGCTTCCATTGGGTTCCATATCCCGTACAAGTCAGAGGGCATGCAGGTGGGCCGAGGCAGCAGCTCGACGGGATGAAACAGACGGGTTAGGGTTGCGCAGGTCGTCAGCAGCTGGGCAGGACAGGACGCCAGCAGTTGGGCGGGACAGGTCGGCAGCAGCTGGCGGGAGAGAGCGCGAGAGAGGCGGGGCAGGTCGTCAGCAGCTTGGCGGGACACGTAGGCAGCAGAGGTCGGCAGCAGAGGTCGACGAGTTCAGCCGCAGAGAGAGAGAGAGAGAGAGAGAGAGAGAGAGAGAGAGAGAGAGAGAGAGAGAGAGAGAGAGAGAGAGAGAGAGAGAGAGAGAGAGAGAGAGAGAGAGAGAGAGAGAGAGAGAGAGAGAGAGAGAGAGAGAGAGAGAGAGAGAGAGAGAGAGAGAGAGAGAGACTTTTTAACGTCTATTAGAGGCTAAAATCGGCCTATGAGACAAAACATATAGATCAGTATGATCCAATCCACTGTGATCCAAAACGAAAATAAAGTGTGAGTACTGCAAACGGGTATAAAAGGAGGGATAGTAGCTCGCATCAAGGGTGTGGGGTGCTATGGGTATGCACTCTATATGCTCAATGGGTGAGATACAAATGTGATATGCATAGGGAGGGGAGGCTCGATGGTATCACAACCCCCCTAAATGCCTGGAGTGGGTGTAGGATATAATGCATCGGTGGGTAAGGCATCATGGCGATCCTCAAAATGCTCTGGGCGTCCAAATCGATAGGGATGCGCTGCTGACGTCTGTGTATCTCCATGTCACGGCGTGCGTGAATCGCCTGAATCTCTCTCTGATGTGGACGAGCTCTTCGGACAAGGGGTCTCGGTCGTCGACGCTGTCGTCTAAGCTCTTTTGCTCTGTGTAATGTGACACCCTGCATCGAGCTTGGCCCTCGAGTGTATGTGGGTCTAAAAAAATCTGTAATATAAGTTTGAGGGGGGGGGGGTCAGGTGTATCTCCATTTGCTGCTGGAGGACTGATGCGCGACGGTGCTGGAGCTCTACTAGGAAACGACCTAGAGGGCGCTGGTCCTCTGTCCCAAATAAAGCCCTAATCTCTCTACGCCCCCTCAAGAGCTGTGGGTAGCGGTCTCTGATGTCCTCATATGCCTGGCATCTACATGTGTAGTGCTCCTCGTCCTCCACCTCCTCTCTACATATCCTGCATAATCGCTCATCCCTGGGGGTATGTGTGGCTCGCCCAATCTCAATCTCGAGCTGGTGTGATGATACTCTGAGCTGCCCAATGGCCACTCTCTCAGCTGGTGCCATATATGTATCCATGTATCGTGGTCTCTGAATGAAACCATCCGCTGTCAGAGTCAGGAAGTGCTCTCTGTAGTGTTGCCTCTTTGTGGGAAGAGGCTCCCTTGGTGCTATCCATGTCTCCCTGACGTGTATCTATAGTAGGTCCTGACGGATGATCCTATTCCTCTTCGAACGAGAGAGGGTAATGTGGGGGGAAGAGAATTCATACTGAAAAGGGGGGAGATCCGTAATGCTCATGCCATGGTCTGCTAACCATCGGTAAGTCTGTGCATACCATACTCTCTCATGCCCTGTCTCTGCCAAATGTCTAGAGCTCTCAAATGCAAGCCTGGTGAGTCGGCTAGTGGGGAGCTCTCTGACTCTCAGAATAAAGGTCACCAACTCGAAGAGGGCCTCCACTAGCATCGGTGGTGTGCCAAGCTCAGCTCGTATAATGTCATGTGGAACGGAGGGCTTGCTGCGCAGCAAGCGTGATATCGTGGTGATCTGGGGCCTCTCAATCTGCGTCCACATCGCCTCTGTGATCCCTGGTGCCCATACTGCTGCTGCGCACATCAATGCGGGTGTCACTAGAGTGTCAAAGAGCCACCCCTTAGTCAGGGGTTCCTGAAAATGTGTCTGAAAGCAGCGTCTCTCCAATCTTGCAAGTGCCGCATAACCTCGCGTCAATCTATCTCTCGCAGCTTGTGCCATGGAGAATACCCCTGTGCTGCCCGAGAAGGTGATACCTAGGTAGACGTAGGAGTCCACCACCTCTATTTGTCCTCCAGCTGCTGTGAAAGAGACGCGATGGCGTACTGTCGTGCAGGTATGGAAGATCATGACCTTGGTCTTGCCAAGGTTCACTGTGAGTCCTCTCTCCATGCAAAAGGTATCGAGCGCCTGTAAATGTGATTGCAACCCCTCTTGTGACTCTGAGAGTAGGACAATGTCATCAGCATATAATAGGATATGTACTGGCATACCTCCAAGATCTCCTCCTCGCCCTCCTTCTCGCTGTATATACTCCGTGATCTCGTCGATGTAGAGACCGAAGAGAGTGGGTGAGAGAGGGCAACCTTGTTTCACACCAATGGTGCTAACAAGGCTGTTTGATAGACCGCTGGGGCAGCGTACCCTGCCTGTGAATCGTGCATACAAAGCGTGGATGGCCCATAGCATGTCTGATGGAAGCTGTAACTCCTTGAGCCTCCGTAGTAGTCTCTCTCGAGGGACCATGTCGAAGGCTTTGCGGAAATCCACAAAGCAACAGTATAGTCTCTGCTTCCTCGCCTTCGCGCTCTCAATCAAGCAACGAAGCACGAAGATGTGGTGGATGGTGGAGAAAGTGCGGCGGAAGCCTGCCTGGCCGGGTGCTCTGATCCCCGCTGCCTCAGCATGTGTAATGAGCTCTGCCTCTAGTACTGCCCCATAGATCTTGGCCAGGATATGGCCTATCATAATAGTCCTGTAGTTCCCTGGGTGCATCATATCGCCGGACTTATGGATAGGCGTAATGGTATGCATAGTCCATGAGTCGGGTAATCCCTCAAACAAAGCACGGTTGAAGAGATGGGTGATCAAGTGGGAAACTACATCTGCTGCGTATATAAAGTGCTCTCCCTGTAGCCCCGTGTGGTCTGCTGAACGGCCATGCTGTAGCGTATGGATGGCCTGTCGTACCATGCGTGCTGTGAAGAGGGTGGATATCACCGGACGCGGTGTGGAAGGAATCTGTAATGGTGGCTGTTCTTGGACGTCATATAACCTCTGGGCGTAGGTGTGCCAAGTCGAAGGATCTGCTATGGGTGTAGGTGGACGTGGCTCACGTAGTGCCCTCCACGCGGTGGCACAATCCCTACTCATGAGAAGGTCGATCAACTCTGCCTCCTTTCGCTCCTCGAAAGCTCGCCGCTTCCGGCGTGTGAGGGCTCGCATCTGTCGTCGTGCCTCCCTCTCTGTGATGGATCCCAAGATACTCTGTGATCTGAGGTATCGGTATAGTCGCCTACACTCCTCATCGTACCATCTATTCTGGGGTGTATGCCCCAGCCGTGTCGGATGTGCAGTGCTGTGGGTGGTGTATGGGAAGCTGAGAGTAGCGGATGTATGGAGGATCGAGGAGAAGTGGGCGGTGAGGGTGTCCAAGGAGGCAGAGGGATCAAGGGAGTAGATGCGCTCTCGAACATGGGAGCTATAGATATGTGCTAGCTCATGTCTAAAGTGAATGGTGGTACGGGCTCGTGGTTGTATGGTGACAGGGTGGGGTATGCATGGTGAGCCGCGAATGGATAGGGCAAGATATGCGTGATCAACTCCAATCGGTAAGGGTGGGATAGTGAATGAGGTGATCAGATGTGTCGCCTCTGGGGGTCCGATAACATAGTCTACCACACTGCCCCCCTGTGGTGTTGTGGGTGGAATGAAGGTGAGACCGCGCGAGGTGGGCCAGCTCCCCATCCCATTCTATATATTGAGACGGTGTGCTGCTCCCATCTGGAGTAAGTGTCGGCCATATAAGGTGGGTGTGGCGGTGTCGGCTGAGGCTCTGAGTGTAGGCATGTCCTCTATGGTACGAAGCATCTCAGGGTCGTCAAAGTCGTAGATATCACACTGGTGGCTCTGAGTGCGGGCATTGAAGTCTCCTACAAGGAAGACTTCACCCATCCTGGTGTACTCCATAATCGTGTCACTGAGGCAGTCATATGGCGATGTGGTGTCTTGTCCCTCCCCTCCTCATAGCTGCTCAGGGGAATGTGTGAAGCGTAAACCAATGGGTGCAATATAGCATACGGCGAAGTACGCTGCTCTCTCCTCTGATAGCTGCAAGCATATCCACATGAAACGTGCCTCTTGGTCTCTGGCTACCACCTGTACCCTGTGCTGTAACGACTGTCTATAGAGCACGGCTACTCCTCCTGATCCTCGTGTGGTGTGCTGTCTCATCTTGCGGCAGTGAGCTGACTCCCACATATAGCCCTCAATCCTCGGTAGGCTCCTCCCCGGGCTCTCGTGTACCTCTGTCAAGAAGATAATGTCTCTGCCCTCCATCACCTCCTCGAGGCGCCCTGGATGTGTCCATAAAGATCCATTGCAGTTCCAGACTGCAATGTGCACCTCCTGCTCTGCTGTCTCATAGGCCGCGAATCCCTAGTCAATGGGCCGTCCATCAATGATGATCCGACGGTCTCTGTAGAGGGCACGATGTCCCTCTCGTCTTGCCTGGAGGACACGTGGCATGCATGCCCGTCTGTGCTCTACCTGCATCCGTGTGAGGTCGTCATCCAAATAGATGGGGGTGCCCGGTGTAGTGCGTAGTATCACCCGTCGTCTGAGAAAGTCTCTCCTCCTTGCCTCATCGGAGAACTGAAGGATAAGTGCTATGCTTCGTGTGGTGTCCCGTCCTTCTCTCCATACTCTGGTGAAAGGGAGAGGCATCCGCGCGGTATCCAAGTACTGTGCACAAGCGACGCCCGTCCTTCTCTGGTGATCCGTC
>CM035406.1:53791595-53794095 GCA_020310875.1 Ceratopteris richardii | reverse complement strand
ATTGTAACTATAGTTCTAATTTTCTACATTTTATATTTCAAAGTTTGTGATATTAAGCTAAGTTTCATTTCATTCACAGATATAAATCAACAATTGAGCAGCAGATGTGTACCATTTCCAGCGTTCACTAATACAGCACAATTTTCAAGAGGAGTCTCAAGAAGCTCAGGATTCTTTCCACGCTCATCAACTTTGTCTGGTTCAGAAATAAACTGTAGAACTAACTTCGTTCGAGGATTTCAGTCTGCTAATCGGGTGCTCATTTACTAATTAATCCTTTCATTTATATTGCAATGAGCATCTATAATTGTGTTGGAAATGTCTACAATTATTATTATTATTATTCTGATATTTATTCCTGCAACTGTTATTGTTGAGTAATATAATAATATCAATTAATGATAGTTCATGATGTAGAATAAAAGTGTTTAATGTGCTTCATCATGTACTTTTAGTATAATTCATCTATGTCTACTGCAGTTTTTCTATCCTCTCGTATTTTTTTCCTTGTCCTTGGCCTAGACTGGACCATACTGGACTATAGCTGTGTACGTCGACCAAGTGGACCACTTTGCTTGGCTGGACCAAATAGACTTGCTTACTCGAGCAGTTAGTCTTATCCACTAGACCATGGTTCACCTGAGCAATGGACTGACTGGATGAGAAAGGATGAGGCAGGCTAATAGCTCAGACCAAACAATATGTTTAGATATTAGCCTTCCCAAGAATGGCAGCCACAAGTTTCATAGACAGGCACGGTTCCCTAAGAAGATTGATAGAGCAAGAGCTGTGTAGGAGTATCAAGATTGATACAGCACACGGGAGAAGAAGATTGATAGAGCAAGAGCTGTGTAGAAGTATCAATGAAGGACTCGTGAGTTGGCATCTACCATTTACTAGACATATTACAAAGTAGGCTTCTATCAGTGGGTGATAGATAGAGCCTAGCTTAGTGGGTGTCGAGCTCAGCTCAGGCTTGTGAGTTAAAGGTATGTTGTGATAGTAACCGTATTGAACCTATGAGTTACCGTGCTTGTACTTTGTAAGCTTTGAACTTGCACTCTCTTGTGCTCTAGTGGTGGTGTTGTTCAATAAGTGAGGCAATGCCTACTAGGACTAGTGCATAGTGCTCATTTACGCAAAGTGTTGTTAAAGTGCTTGGTTGTACATTCACGTGTCCATAGGTGAAACTTGTCACGCATGGTGGGACGGTTAAGTAGTTTAGTTGCATTGTGAATCGGACCACATCTACACTTGGATTTGTTTGCCCTTGACTTGGACCTTCTCATTGGCTTCCTTGCCCTAAACCTTCTCGTCCACCTTCATCTAAACTCACCCACCCTAGAATCACCCACCCTTGGTAAGTCTAGACTTGTCTATCCTTGATTTGGTCTGAACTCGTCCACCTTGTTCTTGTATGAACTCATCTACCTTGGTCTTGTATGAACCAGTCCACCTTGGTTTGGATTCATCTACCCTTAGTCTACCCTAGACTAGCCCACCTTGGACTACTCAACGTTGGTCAAGTCTACTCACATCCACTTTGGCGGTAGACTTGTTTGGACTTGGGCACATTGGTCCGCTCCCTCTCCATTCTTCCTCATTTGTGCATGATCCAAATCTCTCCCATCTCTGGTATACTTTTTCTCAAGTGCTTCCTTCCCCCTAATTACTACCATGGTCCATGACAAACTTGAGCTTAGATTAACGGACTTTTGAGATCCAATAAAATCACAATGAAAACGATCATACGAGGATGATTTTTCACCACTACACACCCCCATGAGTTGCTCCTCTACCTTTATGCTTCAAGAAGGAGACGAGGGCACAACAAGTGCTCTTGAAAATGCTCTTTTTGTAGAGAACTCCAAGGTTTTTGTCAGTTTAGAGGAAGCATATACTTCTTCAACCATAATCCAAAGACTAAGGTGGAACTAACTTCTCTGCCATCCTAGATGAACGTAAAGTCCCCTACTTTAGGAGATTAAGATGATTGTATACAATGGTAGCTACTTGAAGAGTAGAGACCCCAGAGCTCCATTTTTGAAGAGCAAAAAAACTGAATGCGGAATCTCCCTGGGCACCTTCTAATAAGGGGTTTCTCCTCAGGGAAGTATACCCTTAAGCTCTCTGAGGCACACACACTAAAAAGACAGCAGTTGGCTGATTCTGCACCTTATTGAAGATTTAGATTATGATTGATTCTAGGACTCCTTAAAAAAACATCACATGAGAATCGAGATGCTACCAACTTGTTTGTAGAAACCATTCTAACAAGAACAAATAATGACTTGAAATGAAAGCAACATTACATAGACAAGAATAGGACACTTCTTCCAATTCAAGATAATTTGATGGCTAATTACATGGACAAGAAATAATAGCATAACATAAAGAGGTGGACAATTGAGGGTGAGGGTCCCAACTCATTGCTCCGCAATAAAAGGAAGACATCTTTCAGCCTAGGAACTTGAGAATTTGTAAGGCATGCAATGGCAGC
>CM035406.1:53641595-53764095 GCA_020310875.1 Ceratopteris richardii | reverse complement strand
TTTTTCTTGATGTATTGCAGCATATGGTTTTTCGTCCCATTCTCCCCTATACGATCAATTGTGGTTGCCCTAATCATATGCAGAGGAGTGCAAGCGGTTGTTTGCCCCTCTACCACTCCATGTTTACCACAATGTGTGGTCGCCCCAATTCCCTTGTAGCACTTAAGTGTGGGCTCTCCACTTCATGCTCACCACAATATGTGGTTGCCCAAAGTTCCCTTGCACTAACAATGTATGATCTCCCTTTTTCACCTCATGCTCCAAGTTCCTAGCTCCATGACTCTGAGGGGTCTCCCTTGTATGCTCCTCATTCCTCTTCACTTAATGGTCGCCCCATGTCACTTACAGTTGCAAAGGGTGGTCACCCCTCATCTATTCCGTTCTACAGTTGGTAGCCTATGACACTCCACAAAGGTGGTGGTTGGCCTTGACAAGCTCCAAGCTCACTTAGTGGTCACCCAACCTTCCCTTACAATCTCAATGTGTGGTCACCTATGCTCCGAGGTAACATTAAAAGTGTGGTCACCTCCACCCATGCACCATGGATCATCAACATATGGTGGTCTAATCTTGTTCATCTAAAATATGGCTGCACTTCCTAATGTGTTGTCGTCTCATGCTCAACTCATGCTCAAGTTAATGGTCGCTCTTGCCTCCAACTTCCACCTACACGTTGCCTTCGACGTTGCTAAAACGTTGCTAACAACTATGTGCTCGGAGTATCCTTGCCTTGTTCATGTGTGTGTAGGTGGAGCTTTGTTGCTCTCTCATAAGACTCTATACCTTGTATCTTGTTGTGTTCGTGTGGCTGGGCTATTTACCTAAGTTTCTTGAGCTAGCATCACTATGTATTGTTTTGTGTCTTGAGCTAGAGTTTGGGAAAGTCATATAGTGTATTGTGGAATATCTGGCAAGTGCTGCGACTAAGTTTTGTGATGTTTAATGCTGTTAACTTGTAGCATATTTTGGGCAAATTGGCATAATGTGCTGGATTGTTTCTTGTGTGTTTTGTTATTTGAAGCCATACTTTGGTTGTAACTTTGTTGGGAATGATCACCTTCTTGGAGTCTGAGTCATTGGTTGGTTGCTAGCGCCTTGTGCTACTGGTAGAAAGGAAGCTCGTTGGTAAGACTGACCGAGCAGATAACCTTAAGGGTAGACAAGTTGCAGTAAAATTAATGGTTTGAGACTATTCATGTTGTGTGTTATGTCATCAGCCAGTATAATTTTCCTATTTTCAAAAGTGATGCAATTTATTCTTTGCGAGTTGTGATATCTTTGTGAGGTCCTTTTGTGCCTTCTATTCTACCCATGTCCTCTTAAGGATTAAGGCATTTGTTGAAAGTGTCCCTTTGCTGAGGCATGTTATAGGGTATACTTCCTTAAGGAGAACCCATCTTGAGTAGAAGCTGTGCTCGGAGGTGCAGCACCCTACCTTCCTCAAGAACGTAGGCTCGGGTCTTTCTTCTACAAACTCCCATCTTGGGGACCCTAGACTTGTCCAAAACTTTCCAAGCACATGCTGATGTGGGTCTAAATAGAATAGGGTGTTCTCACAACCACTAGTAAGCACAAGCTGGACCAACTAATCTATTATGCTGGGAGATTGAACACTTGAACCAAACGGAACCATAGTACAAGTGAATAAGAAGCCCTAATTATATCTTTTACCCTCCAAAAATTTCTTTACTATCTTTTAAGAGAAGGAAGAGGATATGTTATATTTTACTAGCCGAGATTGGTCCACATCTTTTTATGTGGTAGGGGATATTTTAACACGATTGATTAGTGAGCACAAGTTGGACTGATTTATTATGTAAGCAGGCCGCTCACTTGGTGTTGAGGAATAATTCCACAAGGAATCCCCTTTTGTCTTTTATTACCCTTTCATGTGATAGCTCTCTTCAAGAGCTTCGGAGACATTTTTTGGGTGACATATAAGTGCGCTATAGGTATTTTTGTTCTTTATGACCTCTTTTGTCATTGGACACATGTTAACATGTCCAAGTGACCTAATTATTTGGAAGATTGGTCACCGTATACATAGTTGCTTGTTTGTCCAAGTAGTCTCCAATAAACTTTGAGAATCGATCTTAAGTATGTGTTACTGTGTGGAAGTCCTTAACCTTGTTTCATGTCTTATTGAGTCTGTCTTTGCGTACTATTGCACCAAATGCATTGGTATGCATGCACTGGAGGTATGATACTCTCTCTTGGTTTTGAGACATTGTTTCTTCTTCCATTGTGGCTCTTTGCATATACTCAATGCAAATGAACTTGTGCAATTCTATGCATCTTCAGTGAAGTCAGCAGTCAGTGCCCTCAACATGAGGACAAGTAGATTTTGATGAGAGATCCATAGAATGACAGATATTAACAGCTGCAGTAGACATACTGGGATGGGGAATTCCAAGGAGTTATTAGGGTTAGTAGGGTATGATATCTGAAATGGTCTGCATGTGGGGGACATCCAGCGAGCAGGACAGGTTTGCTTTTTGGGCATGTCGCTGCTGGGAGAGATGGTTTCTTAGACATAGAGTGTATGATATATACAATTGGGTAAAGAGGCAGGTGATCTCGTCATTGTTAGGCACGAGTCGCAGAATTGCGAGCTGATATGCATTGGCAACTTTTTGCTGATAGTAAAGGCAGGAGATGATGCTGATGATCTGATTAGGGTAGGGCAACATGAGTAGGACAGGGAGCTGAAACACATAAACAGAGTCTCACAGAAGGTGATGGCATTGCTCCACTCCTTCCATACATCATATATAAATCTTTTGAAGAACATGGTCCATTATTCATTATGCATACATGCATACATACTTTCATACATACACACATATATACATACATGTATGTACATACGATGTACATACATGTAAAAGAATTCTCGTGTAACATCTTTCTAGAGCAGATGTCAACTTCACCAACTGTTATACACACATCCTTTTTTGAAGGGTTAGAGTTTCAAAAGTACATTTGAGCTGTGTGATTTAGAGCTGGCCTTTGTGTATGTCCTCTCTAGGTGAATATAAACATTGAATATTAAAATTTTCTACTGAAGGATTAGCACTTCCAATGTTGCCAACAAAGAGGATGTGGGAGGCATGGAAGATATTCTACGATCAGAGGTGTAGATAGACAAGGATCCCACAATAGAAGTCTGAAGGCATGATGGTGATGCAGACTTGAAACATACAATTGTTGCTTTATAGATGATTTTGGAAGGGACTAGTGAGGTCATTTCATCATGGGTAAGCTTTTTGATGATTTAGAGGAAGACATTGATGATAGTGTCCTTGTAGACTCTATGTTCTAGATTGGCATATTATTAGCTACATTCTATTGCTTCTTTACCTTTCTGTTTCCCACCTTAGTTTGTATCTTGCACTAGATAAAAATGGATAAAGTAATAGAATCTATTAAACCTAGATAAAATATCTTGTGTTCTTCAGTTATATAATGATAGATAAACTACTGAAGTGGGTAGAATCTTTTATAAAAACATATATATAGATAGATAGTAAAGCATAGGTATGGGAGCAATTTCTTTCCAAATTTTGAATAGTTTTCTTTTCTCCTCTTTTTCTCTTTTCAATAAAATCTCTTTTTTTTGTATTCTTTTATTCCGTAAAAATTGATACAAAAAATTTCTTGTGTTCTTGAGTCAAATAATGATAGATATATTTGGGCAAGTAGTTTCTTTTGTAAATACATAGATGGAGATAGATAGTAGACATAGATAGGGAGACAAATAGATGGGTAGAAAGAAAGAAAGATTCATGAAAATTACTCGATAGATAGATAGATAAATAAAGAAAGAGGTGAATGGATGAATGCATAGGTAGGAAGGTGCTGGTTAGGCTAGTAGATAAACAAACAAATAAATAAATAGCGGGAGAGCTAGACAAGTATACAAAAATATCAAGATCTATCATTGATTGATAGAAGGTACATAAATAGATACATCATTACATATTTTATATATTTTCCTACCATGGTGTAAAACCGTAGTTACCCTATATGCAAATCAATGATGGTGATGATATTTATAATCATAATCTGAACTATTTCTGTGCGGGGCAATGTCCCAACAAAGTTTTTACTTGCTTCTGGTAAATCAGAAATTAGATATCTTGGAATTTTTAGTGATAGCTGTATGTCAGTTCCTATCTGTTGTTCTTTGGTTCATTAAGTGTAATGAGCTACAGAATAAAAGATTGCTTAATGGTGCTTATTGATATCCTCAAATCTGAAGACACCACTTGATATATGGCCTATCTTACAGTGCATCTCATAATAGAAAATACTGTTGCAGAGTGGAAGAAAAGAAAATCGTGGATCACATGAAGGTGGTGCTAAACGGAGTGGGCACAATTATGAGGTTTTGGATGAACAGAGAATTGAAGAGGATGATGATGATGATGATGATGATGATGATTATGAAGTTCTCGATGAGCAGCGCATTGAAGATTCTGATGGTGAAGGTGAGGTAGAAGAGGAAGGAGTTGATGTTCAAGCACCTGTAACAAAAAAATCACTCTTTCAACGCCCGAAGCCAAAGGTTGTATCAGAAGGGCCAGTCTTGAATGAAAAAATAAGTGCAGGAACTCTTCGGCTTATAGGTGATGATGGAAAAAGTAAGCATATTTACTGAGGAAAATTAATAGACTCTGGTTTCAACCCCCTCCCTGCCTGCATTTTTGGGACCTTCTGGATAGTTTTCCTTTTTTCTTGCCATTTTCATAGATTTGACATGTTGCGAACATGCTGTTCATGATACTTTAAGTTGGATAATATGTCAAATACATAACTCTTGACATATCTGTAAATATCAGGTCACAGGATTGTTTCAAGGGCAGACGCACTGTCAATTGCTAGAAGGAAAAATTTGGATCTCGTATTGGTGAGTCAATAATTTTCTATGGAAAATTGTGATCTTGTTTCAAGAAAAATACCTAGTTGTGCATGTGTTTTTGTAATAGAAAAGAGTGGTATTGAGCTATTTTTGGTAGGAGCTGCTGAATCATTGTTCTATTGGGGTTTTCTGTATCTATTATGTATCCTTTGCCACATAGACTAGATGATTAAGACTATAGAAGGAATTACGAGTCACATGAGGATTTGCACTCTTTCTAGAAGTATTTGCCCCATTAGGAATTCATTGAGGCTGAAACGACCCATATAAATAGCACTGGATAATTGTTGAAAATGGTTTAAGTGAAATGTGTCTGAGACAAGGCCATTGTAGAGTAGGAGCTGCTAAACAAACGTTTTGTTCAGGTTTCATTGTTTTTAAATACATGCAGTTGCCTTAGGATTTATGAAAGCCTATGAGTCAGATGCGGTTCTATAAACTTTGTCATCTTGATTGCGATTCTCATTAACATTTTGACATTTTTTGATGATTAGTGATGTATGTGAATGAGTGCTGAATGATTCTTAACAATGGGTTGAAATTGAATACTAATGTGACATGAAACCTTTACAAGCAGAACTTACAATCATTTCAGATGCAGCCATTGGTCACTTGTCAAGGCTAAATGATCTGTTTGACTTGTGTTGGATACTTGAAATGTTATGGAGTAAAAGCTTTTTATGAAAACCTCAGTTGAAGAGATATTTGTGAGCAAGGTGTCGTGCTTTTGTGATTTGTGATGATCAATGCATGTGAATCTTTGTTCAAAAAGCTTCCATACATAGTTCATGAATGTGTCCAATCATGTTGAGAGTTGAAATGATGCAGGTGGACAACAGGGCAGATCCCCCAGTATGCAAGATTTTCGACTTCAATAGAGAGCAGTATAAAAGAGAACAAGTTAAAAAGGAGAGGAGAAAGCAGAAGGTTGACTGAATTCTACCCTATCTTGTTTTGAGGTTTGCCACATCTTATATATTTGTTGTGAAGGATGGTAGTGCTGTCGTTGTTTGTTTGTTGATGTTTGTCAGTTATGTGAAGTTCTCATATGCAGGGAATTCCCATGTAATCTTATCAACTCAAATTAAAGGGATGAATATATATAAATTTCTCATTTTTTTAAATTATTATTGTTATTATTTTTGGTGGAATAGAGTTTAGTTCCTTCTTAACAATGTCCTCTACGTTGGTTGATGGTCTTTTCATGACAGTTGGAGATTCCAACGTAGGGCTGCATCCCTGGAAAGAGTTGCCTTGGCCGTAGAGCGAGTTGTATTATTTACCTTAACACTTAGCCATGAACTTTTTAGCATATCTGTTGAAGCTAATCTTATATGAACTAAAACTCTTCTCCTTCGCTGACGTATTTCATACTGTTGCGAACCGTTGAATTATCTTGTAATAATGCTGCATACTCCCATGTAGTGCTTTCCAGGATAGACTTGCGATACTTCATGAGCCGCCAGTAGTATGTCAACGTTTAGTGCATTAAAAGGCAGACTTCCACGAAAAGCCCTCCATACGTGGTTCCTCCTATCGAGGCCTTGTTATGTCTTTTATACAAAAATTATGTCTTCCAGCATCTGAGCAGAGTGATCCATTGCAGTTTCATACTTCAATTGTGGCAAAATGTTACAACCACATGGGCGTGTATACAGTTATCATGAAAACAAAACAGAAAGGCTCATAATGAAAATAAATGCATGTTTCATAGTGACATTTGACTTTCAATAACAAATGTTTAGTCTAAGGGGGCGTAGTAATCATAGGATGGGTGAGTGATTTACTATATGCTGTAAGAGTGCAATCATAAGAACTCAAAGGAACCTCAAATACATCTTCGATATTTATAGGGGTGGAATGCACATAGTTTGTCCTCCCTGTATGATTGTCTGCTCATACATCCTGCGCTAACATATGTGAGCTAAGTAACATAGAGTCTAATCCTTTGTACGAGGGCTGTGAAACCACAAACAGGATGCTGTCTACGCACTCTTTGTCTCATTGTTGCCTCAAGAGTGAGTCCAGGTTCTTTATAGAGGTCCAATGTTGTGTCATGGACTCTCACAGAAATGTGTGTATAAGAAGTCTCTCTCTGCTCCCATTTGGGTGAGCTCTCCGTAGTATATTACCTCTGTGTGTTTGAAGCTCAAGGAGGTATTTGCATGATCTTCTGAAGTTAGATGTCATGAGTTACCAAGATGAGAGAGGGATTTATTGAGTAAATCTATATCCCTGTCTATAATGTATACATATGTAGGGCATATGCATAATGAATCTGACTTCTGAACATAGGAGAAAGTAGAAATTTCAGGTTAAAATTTAACTTGGGATTTGAATCCATTTAAGAATTGCAGATATTTCAATAATCAAAATAAAACATAAAGATTTTTATTACCCCCAAATTTTTATTTTTATCTTTTTGCCTCAAGTTTATACAATATAGAGCAAGTACTCTTATACATCCATAAAATATATAAATTATGTTAATGTATATCCTATCTACCTTGCATCAATCAACAATAGACCTTGATATTTCCATTTACCTATTAACCTTTCTAGCTATTGGTTTATTTATCTACCTACTTGCTCCATTGATACATCTATCTATCTATCTATCTTATAAGTATCTATCAGTCATTTATTTATATTCATTTATTTCTCTCTCTCTCTCTCTCTCTCTCTCTCTCTCTCTCTCCATCTATGGTCTTCTATCTATCTCGATGTATGTATCTACAAAAGAATTTACTTGCATAATTTATTATTTTATTATTGTTTAACTCAAGATTACCCAATTTATATTCAATTGATTTTTCTGATCTATTAACCTTCATGGAATGTGCGATTAGAATAACGAAGGGGAGATCTTGTTAAAAAGCAAGAGAGAAAACAAAATGGAAAATAGTAAAAGGAATCACACCCATAACCCTGTATCTACAAAAAAAGTCTTCTTGCTTAATGAATCTATATAACGTTATATGCAAAGAATCAATATGAAACTTTACAAAGTTAAACTAGACCTTGAGCTCTATCCAACAAGCTTTGAATCAAAGCCAGCAGATGTTCTAGTTGCGAGGAGCATCCACTTCAAGACAGGCTATTTGTCTACAACACTCTACCTATGTGCAAAGATATAGGTATACAAATTTGGCAATTTCTTATAATCCACTCAGTAGAAAAACTTGAGTCTTTGGCACAATTTGTGGTACTATATGAGAGATCAAATAGTGCTTGAAATGAACACAAATAAGTACAAACAATGCTATGCAATCTGGTACAAATAGAATTGTGAAAGGTTAACTATAGCTCTAGATAGAGAGGATCAAAGCAAGGGGGCTGCTTGTTGGAGTTTAGTACTTCACCAAACGAAGAGGGAAACTCGTGGAACTCATACAACTCAAGAAACAAGGGCGAAATGATGTGTATATAGAAGTTTTACTTCTCCTAGAATCTAGCTTATCACCAATCACTCAGTGTAGGTGCACTCTTTGGTGGGTAATTGAGAAGCTTTGAATTTGAATTATTTTGGTGGAGCTCATAACTTGATCCCATGACTTTTTGGGTCCTCCTTTTTGATTGGTCCACTTGCACAATTCATGGGGGAAGTTTCTGACACCCGAATAAGCTATGGAAGATTGGTTCCCTCCACTAAGCCCAGACATAGTGACATATACTCACCATTTTGGACATTTCTCTGCAACTATGTAGAGAATCAATATGAAACTTTATAGAGTCAAACTAGTCCCTAAGCTCTATCTAACAAGCTTTGAAGCAAAGCAGATGGATGTTCCATATGTGAGAACCATCCACTCCAAGACAGGCTATTTGTCTACAACACTCTACCTATGTGCAGGGATATAGGTACACAAACTTGACGATTTCTCACAATTCACTTAGTAGAAGAACTTGAGTCTTTGGCACACTTTGGGGCGGTATATGAGAGAACAAATGATGCTTGAAATCAACACAAATGAATACAATGAGAGACCAAACAATGCCTTGCAATTTGGTATAAACAGAATTGTGAAAGCTTAACTACACCTCTACAATGATAGGAGCAAAATCATGAGAAAATGAGATAAGCAAGTAAGGGGGTTGTGTGCTGGAGTTAAGTACTTCACTAAAGTAAGAGGGAAACTCGTGGAACTTATACAACTCAAAAAACAAACGAGAAATGATGCTTATATAGAAGTTCTAAGAATAGATAGATATGCGACTTATTTCACATTTTGTGAAATGATCCCTAGTCCATCTCGCAAGAATTTCCTACGTGAGCAACTCTATTTTGCCGTCGCCCTCTTGATCCATACCTTCTTGGAGGAACTATTTTGGGTACCTTGGATGATCTTATCGTGCATGATCATGAAAGTAGTCTAGAATTTCCAAGCCACTATATTACTTGGATCTTCTAGTCCACTTTGTTGCACCTTGTGGATTTGATCGCCTTGCTCAACTACATCTTCTAGTCCACTTTGGTGGACTTGTCCATCTTGGTCGAGTCTTCCCTTTGGTTCACTTGGGTGGACTTATCCATTTTGATCCACTTGGTTCACTTGGTTCGACTCATCCATTGTGGTTTGCTTAGTTGTTAGGTGGACTAGCTCATTTTGGTCCACTTAGATGCTTGGGTGGAGTTATCCATTTAGCTTTATTGGTATATCACGCAGACTTGTCTAAGCTGGATTGCCTTGGCTCTTTGGACCAAAGTAGCCTAAATTTCCTTCAACAATCGATTCATGTTTGCATCTATTTGAGCCCTTTTGTCAATCCCATTGGTCATTTTCCTACCCATACTTACATGCTTAGGATCTTTTGAAATTCTAGTTTTCTCTCCCTTGGTGGACCATTACCGAGAACAATTTGAAACTACTTGAGATATTTTGATTATTTGAGACAACAAAACTACTCAAAATAACTTGATCATTTGGGATAATTTGACTAAACGTATATACAAAGAGGATCTTACGTACAGTGGGTGTAGGAGATTGACCTACTACTTCCTTCTCCCCTTATTTGAAGATTTCTCGTATTTTGAGTGTAACATTTGGGAATACACATAATCCAAGTTATTATGTAGTCATCAAGAGGTAGGGTAGATATTATTGTTGCATCCATGTTCTAGGTAGGTGCCTTGATGTTGTTACGTCCTTTATCTTGAAAAATTTGGACTTGATCATTAGAGTTTATCAAGACCCATAGCTTGTTTCTTTCTCAATCTTAAAGAGTGCTTTTGTTTGTCAAAGCCAAGGTCTACCGAGTAGTACTGGAAAAGGACTTTCATGGGGCAAAGCTATTAGAATAAAGTCAAGCAAGAATTGACACCTTTAAAATATCATCACCTTTTCCACGATGGTAAGGGAACAAACCTTATGTTGATCTATTAAGATAGCCAGGAATAGTGTCCCTACTTCTAAGTTTTTTCACACATACATATTACACATGTGCGCGCGTGCGTGCGCACACACACACACAAAAACACATGTCACACATGCCATACATGAGTTATAGCTTTGTACATTTGTGGCATGATGCATGTGCATGCAACATTTACATATAAAAATGTGTACATTAAACATTTGTATATCATTATTCGTACTATGAAAAGTGTCCATGGCACATGCAACACTTTTGCATTGACAAATTACAATTGTGTATGTAAGTTGTGCATGGCATTTAGCAATTATGTGTGTTTATGCACACTACATAATACATATACATTCAAGTTTCAACAGTGCACATACAAATTACAATGCACACACATGATTGTCCAATGCCATGCACAATTTACGTGAACAATTATAATTTGTCAATGCATAGGTGTTTCATGTGCCATGCACGCTTTTCATAGTATGAATAATGATACTACACAAATGTTTAACGTACACAATTATGTATGTAACATGTTGGATGCATACTTGACATGTGTGACGTGTGTTTGTGTGTGTGTATGACAACTTAGAAGCAGGGAACACACATAACACATGCCATAATTGCAATTGTCAAGTTCCACTTGGCACTTACAAAAATGATCTTTGAAGGCTGATGCTTGAAGGATGTAAGTTTGTAACTCGTAGATTTTTGGGTTAGCCTTCAAACTTGAAGGAGGTTGCCCTTTAGCTAAGCTTTCACTGTCTATGGAACATTTGGTGTCACTCTCACTCTCTAAGGCACATTTGAAAGTGGCTGTTGCAAAATTACTAAATGAGTATGTGAAATTTTCTCCCTAAAAAATTAAGTTCTCAAAACGCGTTTCTTTTGTTTTTGTTTCTTCCGTTCTATTGTAGCATTTTGGAACAACTGAAACACCGTTTCGTGCAACTATGGTCAATATTGTAGGTGTTGCACCAAGCTTATCTCGTCACTTCTTGTAGGTTCGAAAGCTTTTTCTTTTTGGAGTGCAATTGAGCAATTAGGGCTTCATTGTGCCACGCCTTGCAAGAGGGGGCCTTTTCTTTTGGGTAGGTGTGTTGCTTTCCCAAGGCCTCTTTGTTGTACCTGATCTATTGAATAGGGTCGTTGCTATTGTTGTGTGTTAGTTCGATGCTCTTCTCAAAATGGACTCTTGCTATTGCAACAAACTTCTCCAATGTGGAGTAAAGTTTGAGCTATTATCTTAGCTTCTCATGGGGCACTCAAATAAGGCCTTCTCAATCCACTTTTGAATAATGAAACCTCCTAGTGCACGTGGCAAATGTGCTACCATGGCATTAGTTCTAATATACAACTCATGAAAAAATTCACCTTGTGGAGTTGTAGATGTTATAGTTGGTCTAGTGCTTGCTCAAAGAAGCTACGCCCAAATGCTTGGGGATGGTTTTGAGTTGCTGGAAGGTGGTAAAAATGCAATGGTAAAATATCGAGGGTGGATGGAAACATGGTTTTTAGATCAGCCTCCCGACATTGAAAAACTGTTCCTTTACACAAGGAGATAAACCTTCTCACGTGGCCATCTCCATCTTCTTGCACTAGACCCTTGAAAGCAAGAAATTTTATGTTAATCCTAGAGGATGAAGTGGTTAGTTCTCTATTTGAAGCCATGAATCTTTTTGAAACATATCCGAAACGGATTGTGGAATGGGATTATGATTAGAGGGTGGTATCTCAGGAGACTTAAGCACTTCCACTCCAATATTACTTCGGCTATTTTGTGGAAGTTCTATGTGTATCTGTGTGGTTAGAGGGGGAATTCTCTGAAGAGTGTAAAAATGTCTTCTTTTCTCTTCTAATAGCACTTTGAAGGTCTCTGGATTGGACTATGTAGAGTTTCTCTTAATGAGCTGATATTGTCATGGACATGAACCCAACCCTTCTAGTCCACTCTCAAGATGCCCAGCTTTTGGATTACTTCTTGGACAACTTGATCTCGCCCTAGACAAGGTCTCTTTGAATTGCTTAGAATAGATGAGCTAACGAATCTACATTTGGAGTATGTCTCCCAAGTTTGGAAACTTTGTGAGACTTGGCAATTTCGGGTGACTTGTCGAGCACGAGTTCAAGATGAGTCGTCATATGTAAGGTAATCGGCTTCTCTTGGATGAGGTTTTGAAGCTTTCCTATGCTCTTCTCCCCACTTTGTGCACCTAGTGTGCAAGGATCATATTGTGCATAACTATAGATGCATCTAGGGGTCTCTATATTTGAGAATTAGTTTTTCTGTGGAGTATCATACTCTATAACATATATTGTGCATGCTCACATTTAACTCATTGAAAATGAGAAGGAAACACAAGAATAGAGTACAACAAATTCTTCAAGGTGTACGGTTGAACTAATACAATTGAGATACTTGAAGTTATAAATCAAATGAATACAAACAGTAAACAATGCAATGGTTGAGATAAAGTGCAAAAGATCGATTATAAATATACTTTGCCTTAGAATCAATTCCCAGTATCTCTTGTAGGTAAGAGATCATGATTATGATCACTTGAAAATTAAAATAGTCGCATTGTTGATATATTTTGGTAGTGATGTGTGTGAACACTTTAGGACTGTCGAGACACTTTTTTCCCTCTTTAGAAGGGGTTTTTCCCCAGCTTGTGTATATGCATTTTGTACATTCCCTTGGTAATACGTTGAGTATTCTGTGTTGTGCTCCAAGCTTCTTCTTCTTCCTTTCGCTTTTCGCGTGCTTCTATATACATCAAACTCCAACAATTGGTATGAGAGAAGGTCGCCGCTTCATCGAGGGCATCATCGACACCCCTCCGGTCACAGTCTCAGAATCGCACAAAAATTGGTTAGCATACTTAGGGCACTATCCCAGTGCCTTTGCAAGCGATTTCGTTTGAACACACTATCTCAGCGCCTATGCAAGCAATTTTGTCTTTTTGTGCCAAATATATATACGGGTTTTTGTTCGCTAGTACAAGCGCCTGAAAGTTTTCTGTACATCTAGAAAAGCAATGATGTATAGAGTATTTTAGTGGCCATGATTGAAAGCAATGATGTATTCCATATGTTTGCATCAAGGTATTTTAGTCAGTGGCCATGGTTGAAAGCAATGATGTATTCCATATTTTGGCTGTTGAGGATAAATTGGATGGTACTAGTTGCCCATTATGGGTATACATGATGCGTCATGTATTGGTTGCAAAATGACCATGGAATATTGCGTAGGGTGTTGAGAAAAGTCCTATTAGACTTGCAAATACAGTCATTGAAAGTAATGCAGATGGCATTGAAGACAATATTCAGATTCTTAAGATCAAAGATATGAAGGAGCAATTGATTTTTGTTGATGAAGTTTTACCTGAGAGCTCACTTATGTTAGATTGTTCTTAATAGTCTTCCACATTCATATCAGAGATTTGCTTGTATTCTTGGGTTGATGATGAAAGGCAATCCAAATGCCTTAACATTCGAGGAGTTAGTCTTTGTTTTGTTGGAGGACGATCAGTTGGACAGAACATGCTGATCATGTGTGTTGTAGATCAAGCTTTCTTAGCTAGTCAGAAGGGCAAGGGAAAATGGAGCTCATCCATAGTTAGTAAGGTTTGATCCATACGGTTAGTACGGTACGTATTAGTATGGTACTACACACGTATCCTAAGATTTGGGGTTTCTCGTACAGTATTCATACATTCATAAGGTACAAGTTGTTTTTGGGCAAAAAATTATATATTTCATCTTTAACATGATAAACATCATGTTTATGAGTAAAATGCATCAAAATAAAGGTTAAAAACTTTATTTAGCTGTATTTAATCGTGTGGGATATCGACGTCATTTCGAGGAATTGGATGTATCATCATTCATGACACATGTATGATGTAAGTTGTACTTTGTAACCTCATTAAAAACAAAAACCATGCTATCAAATTTCATTCATTACATGTCAAATTTAACTAAGCTTTAAAGGCTAACTCAAGAGTCAAGAATTACAAATTAAAATGTCATATCATACATTATGATTCAAATTTCATACATGACTCATCAATGATCAATCATCATACTACATACATGATATCAAAATCCAACTTCAAGTCACATCAAACATGATCATCGTGATTCATGAATCATCACTAAGAATACATACATAAATCATAAATGATAAATAACAAAATGACAAGTCACAAGTCCACATTGGTAAATGCTTAAAGCCAATGAAAAACATCATCAATCATGGAGTATGTATACATCTATCATCAATTATCATAATGTTAATAAAGTGACTCTAATCAAAATGTCACATGGATCATGATTAACAATGATCACTCATCATCCGCATGCTCCATCTCATCAATATCACTATCATCATGATCATCATCAAGAGAATCAAATGTCATCTCATAAGTAGATGACGGTGGAGTGGGAGGATCATTGAGAAGATTTCCCTCATCATCAAAACGAGGGGATAGCGGCACCGATGGTAATGTCCTCCTCCCCTTCCTCCTCGTATATGTACTAGCAGGTATTGGACTAGTGCTAGCTCCATCCTCATGTGAAGTGATTCCAAATAATTAACCCCTTCCCATGACCATGGACTCCTCTGACCCGTCCTTTTGCTCCTACGATAAAAAGAAGCTCCTCATCATCTTGAGCCATAACATATGATGGAAGAGGAGTGTCTGTCACGGAAGGCCAAAATCTGTCCACATTCACCTAAAAAAAAGAGAATATAACCATGAATTAGCTACGAAATTGAAATCTGAAATTTTATGCAAATCTACTTACTTGTTTGAGAGAGTTCATGTTAGGGATATTTTGCAACATTTTTAGATTGGTATGACAATATATTAATTTTTCCATTTATTGAGGACTAAGTCTATTCTTCACCTTTGTATGGATGAGAGAGAAAGCACTCCGATTTCTCTCACATGCACTGAATGAGCAATCTTGAGATAACACGTTGAGAGCATATGTGTAAAGTAGCGAATGAAAAACCAAAATTTGTCCACCAAAAAAGTGGTTTTACCATTGACTCTCTATCCAAACACGTAGGAGAAAGAAAAGCAGGATTTCCCCTCTCATCCATATAGCAATTTATTTGGTCCAAATTCAGATTTTGAACTTACTTCTTGGATGGTCTTCTTGATTGCGGATAGATGAACACTCTGATTGTCTTCTTTCGCTTCTTTCCAACCTCGACGACACGTAGTAAAAAACTACCATAGAGCATGACACAAGAATATTAATTATCCCTCTATTTTTTGCTATCTCTCCATCCATCCAAGAGAATAGTGCATCCATACCTTGACCATTTCTCACGCATAGGGGCAAGTGAGAGGTCTCTCCTCTTCTTCTCCTCATTAATTTTATTTGTCCACATATCGAAGTAGCTAGGTCCACTCCATCCTTGACATGGATCCACTTCACTAATTGCTTTCACCATAGTCTTCCATTGGTTTGAATTAAGAAGATTAAATAAGAGATTTTCCATAATTACTGTTCTTGCAATCTCTATGTCGGCTATCTTTTGTTTCTCCTTGATCCATGTGAGAAAGGACCTTACATGCCCGAAAGCTTGCCCTAATCCACTTTGCCTCATATGTGGTTGTGAATCCCTTTGTGATCGTGATTGTGAAGATGAACCAATATTTGACTCTCGAAAATGTGACTCCCCTTCATGTGAAGAAGTAGAGACGGATGCAGGAGAAGGGTGGCTTGCATATCCTCTTACTGATGTAGGTAATGTGCTAGGAGATCCCAACATTTTTTTGCGTAATCTCGGATGCAATTTCGTCGGGGATGTCCTTGCATGCAGCCACTTGTGCTCCAAGCTTACTAAGGTGCTCAAGTTGTCTTGTGGCCCCACTCGTGGATCACTTGCCACAATATTTGTAAGTCCAATGATGGACTTCTTTGTCTCTTTCTCCACACCAACACAATGGAGATGAGATGCCTCGTGCTTTTCTCTCACCATTGTGCTTAGAGAAGGCTCAACTACAAGAGGAGGGCTTGGAGAAAGCAAAAGAGAGCTTCAGAATGGGGTGTGTGGAGCAAAGTCAATCGGTAGCTGATTGGAAGCTCTTGACGTGCGACAATTAGCGACACGTGGATCCGTTGAGGCCTTGACAAGTTTTGAAAGTAAAAAAAAAACCGTACGAAATCGTATGGTACGTACGGATATGTCCGGGTGGGCACGTACGTACGGATATATCCGTATGAGGACAATTACCACATGGACAGTCGAAGAAGAAAGGGAAAGATGAGAAGAACTCAAAAAAGCAAATTGTTTTGCAAGAGTAAAGGAAATGATCATGTCATAAGAAGTCCAAAATTGGTTTCAAAAGATGCAAAGAAGAAAGAAAGCTCGAATGGAAGTTGCAGAGGCTTGTACAACTGCGACATAGTCTTCCAATCTTGTGCAGAATGAAGAATGGGCATTTATTATAGTTTGTAGTTTTGACCCATCTTCTCATAAGTTGTGTATGTCTACAGTAGACTCAAATGTTTGGTACTTTGATAGTTTGGCAATTAAACATATTACCTCGGCGCTCGTAGAGTAGTTTCTTTAGTTCACTTGAGCTTGTCTCTATAGGGAATATTGTCACATCTTCCAATAACTTTTACATTGTCATATGTAAAAGTTCTTTTACATTGTCATATGCTTTGTTCTTTTACATTGTCATATGCTTTGTTTGTATCAGGGATCAAGAGAAATCTGTTTTCAGTTTTGGCATTGACCAAGATTGGCTTGGTTGTTGAATTTATTGATGAGAGATGTACATTCCAAGATCTCTCAAATGGTGATGTTAGTATTGCTTCTGGCATTTCATGTCGTGGGCTCTATAAGCTCATAGACTATCTGTGAATGATTCAACATGTGCAGTAAATGATTCTCAGGTGATCTAAGATGCAAGATTTTGGCATGCACGCTTTGGTCATCTAAATTTTGCTAGTTTGCTATGAAATTTGAAATGGTGTTCTCTCTGCACAAACTTGAGGCACCTCGTAAACATGTTTGTGAAGCGTGTATTTTGGGCAAAATGTAGTGTTCCTACTTCCCCAAAAAATGGTAGTTCGAGCTACTTAGAACTTGCAGCTTGTTCATAGTGATGTCTGTGGTCCTATGCAAGCACCCTCTTTTGGGAAATACTTTTACTTCGTGGCTTTTATTGATGATTTTTCAATGCATGCATGGGTGTATCCACTGAAAGCAAAGTCCAAAGTGTTTATGTGCTTCAAACAATTTTTGGTTTTGGTTGAAAATGTATTATCATGTAAAATGGGAACCCTTTGTTCTCATCGAGGGGGGGAATATATGCCTTCTGATTTTAATGCATCTTTGGCTGAACATGGGATAAAACATCAGTGTACGATGCCGTGTACACCTCAACAAAATGGAGTTGTTGAAAGGAAGAACGTGTCACTCATGGAGATGGTTAGGTGTATGGTGAAAAGTCAGGCTTTACCACATAGCTTCTGGCTTGAAGTTGTTATGTGTGGAGCTTATGTACTTAACATGTGTTCCACCAAAGCACTGCAATCTATCACTCTATATATTTGGCATGGTCGCGAGCCATCTGTTGCTCATTTGCTTGTTTTCATTAGTGCTCATAGTTCAACGAGAGTTTTAAAAACGAGTTTTAAAAACGGGTTTTAAAACGTTTAGTACGTAGAGTACTAAAAAAAAGCGAAATAAAAAACGAGTATTATATTTCTTCGCAACATTTTTTAATTTTTGTTTTTAATAATCCATGAGTAATGCACATCTAACATTCCTTTACCTTGTAATGCTAAAAACACACAAAAAAATTGATTTAAAGATTACTTCCTTATAAAAGATAATACATGTTGCAGCCTATGGGTGTCGACGCGTAGGTATGCAATGTCATGGTTATAAGGTCTATAGACTTAGAAGACATGAGATTAAAAGCTAAAAACTTAAGATTGAATGATGAATTCCAATTTTAATATGTACCATGATTCATATGGGATAGTGATCACATACATGTGATTACATTAAAGGGGAAAAATAGATAAATGATTATCCTGACATGTAAGTCGTTGCTCATTCAATAAGCTATAACATTGAAGTTCAAATATAATTTATTAGTCCATGGACCATGAAACATCAATTACATGAACCATAAAACATTGATATCAATGGTCCAAAGTGAAAAAAAGTATTTTTATGGCCCCAAAGTAATAAAAAACGTTTTTATGATGCAAAGTGTGATAAAAAACGTAAAAAAACGTTTAGTACGTTTTTAAGTACTAAACGTTTTTTGTTTTTGATAAAAAGATGCGTATTTTTCAACTATGTTAGTGCTTGATACAACAATGTAAGAAATCAGATGATAAAGCAGTGAAATGTATTGTTGTTGGGTATAGTTTTGAAAGCAAAGGCTATCGTTTGTATCATCCATAGACTAAACACATTTTGATTAGCAATGATGTTGTTTTTGTGGGAGATGCAATTCAGCCATTACTTTCATGTACTAAGGAGATATCAGTTATCTCCAAAGATGTGTATGACACTTTGCTTCCTCTTTTTACAGGTGGACCATCTCTTTTTCTTGGTGGATAACCTAGTAGTGGTCCAAATGAGGCAATCTTTCAGCCTTTACAGGCTTCATGTGATGATGCGGATCATTCCATTTTCGATGCAGATTTACATGATGCACTTGTTGATGAGAGGGCTGATATAGAGGAGGAAAAAACTATGCCCAAATGGTGTTGAAGACTTTGCGAGATAGCAAATTAGATGCACCTCTGTCATATCGTACTCGTTAAGGCTCTCAGAGTGCTTCTTTTGCACCAGATTGGTTGCACAAGATTGCTATGCTACGGTTGCCTCTAGTCTTTGGGATGAGAATGAGTCTGTTTCGTTTGAAGAAGCACAAAATTCAGAAAATTGGATGGCTGTTATGCATTCTGAATATGATGCTATTACGAAGAATGGTACCTGGTCTTTATGTGATTCGCCTCTTAGCAAGAAGGCCATTGGCACTAAGTGGGTATACAAGTTGAAGCATAAGCTCGATGGAACAATCGACAAGAATAAGGCTAGGCCTGTTGCAAAAGGTTATGCTCAAGAAAGAGGCATTGATTTTGATGAGACCTTTGCTCCCACGTGCCGAATGACTTATGTTCGTGGCGGCCGCCATTTGTGCACTTGTCATTTATCATGGTTGGAATGTACATCAGTTGGACATTAAAATTGCATTTTTGAATGGTGACTTACATGAAGAAGTGTATGTTTTTCTGCCTCGTGGTTGTGTGGGAAAGGGCTTGAAAACAAACGGCGTTGGTTGAGAAAGGCATTATATGGTTTGAAGCAAGCACCAAGTGCTTGATATGAAAAGATACATGCCTACTTGATTGCACATGGGCTCGGTTACTTGTGCATAACTCGGCGTGATATTCATTTTGCTGTCTCACATATGAGCAAGTTTATGCATTGCCGAGATGTCAAGCATTGAAAGCGGTTAAGCGCATCTTTGGCTACTTCAGTAGTAACCGGCTACTTGGATTGTTTTATTGGAAGGGGGGATCACTACCGCCACATTTACATGCATTTTTCGATTCTAACTCCATTGGTTGCTATGGAATTCCTGTGTCCACCAATGGTTTCTGCTTCATGCATGGTAGCTCATGCATGTCTTGGTTGAGCAAGAAGCAGCCTACTGTGGCCACCTCCAGTTGTGAGGTTGAGTATAGGGCAACTTTCACAGCGATTGTTGAGTGTGTGTGGCTCAGACACCTTATGGCTGATTTGGGTGTTGTTCAATCTTCTTCCACCATCTTCATTGACAATCAGAGTGCATTGGTAGTTGCGAGGAGCCTGTGTTCCATGCTCGCACCAAGCACATTGAGATGCAATATCATTATGTCAAGGAGAGGTCCTCTATTGGAGAGATCAGTTTGGCATATGTGCCAACACAAGAGAACATTGCAAACCTTTTCACAAAGACTTTGCCTAGGGAGTAGTTTGAAGCTTTGTGCAAAGCTTTGGGCGTACTTCCTTTTGTGGATTGATTCCACATAGCTTGGCTTTTCCTTATACATGAGTGGAAGTTCCTTGTTCACCACATCACTTCTAGAGGGGATTTCTTGATATATTTACCTTCATTGTCGAGGCACTTTTTTCCCTCTTTAGGAGGTTTTTTCCGGGCTCGTATATACGCATATAATCATAACGGATCACTTAACTTTGTACATTCTCTTGGTAATACATTTAGTACAATGTATTGTGCTCCAAGCGTCTTCTTCTTCCTTATGTTGTTCTCGTGCTTCTGCAAGCCTCAAACTCCAACAAGCATAAGCTACCTCAACATGCTTAATCAATGCCATAGACTAGACAAAGACTAGAAAACGACTATCTATAGGGGAACTTCATCCTAGAGTGGCTCTAGTAGTCGTATGAACACCACTTCCCCTGGGAGTCACCACATGTAGATTCTTCTACATATAGAAATGTACCTACTTCTTACTACATCACACAATGAGAGTGCTTAGTCTTGCTTGTCCTTGCCTTTCTCAACCTTCTAAGCATGTAGAAACATCAAGTGCACATACGCACTCTTTAATCTCTCTTGAGTGTCTCTAGAATCTTCCTTATATAAGCCTTTAGAGATGGGAAACCAAGCTTGCATGTGATTGTTCGTAGCTCTAGAAGGGTGGAAATGGTTCTAGCTAAGAATGGAGTTGGTTCTAGTGAGTTAGGTCAAAGGCTTGCGTGCCTTTGACAAACTCTCGAGGTGGCTGGTCCAAAACCACTAAGTTGCCTTCACAACAAATAAATTTTCATGAATGGGTCCCACCCTTAATTGTCTTGAATCACTTTCTTATGTTTGTCTTTACCATCCTTTTTCATCTTCATTAGTTTAGAAACAACTCCCGAACAACAAGTGATCCTTAACTCTTGTGGATCACATTCTCATGTGTATCTTATCGTTCTTTTTCATCTTCACCAACTTATCTCCTTGCATTTCATCAAAGTTTTGGGCCTAGTCTCTCTTTCCTTAAGGCTTCTTTGCTAATATATATGACAATTACTTTTGAAAGTGTGCGGCTTCTTCTTTGCATCACCATTGTGTACTATGGGCAATTACAAGATTCCTCATATGGTAACTTCACTTCCTTGGACGACTTAAGCATCATGTATGAGGGAGCTTTCATCTCATGTATGTAGGTGATTTCAACTTTTAGGAAATTAGCAAATTCTGGAGACTATCAATTTTAGAGGAGACTATTAATATGAGGGATCACCATTATGAGGGCAACCACAAATATAAGGATGACCATGAATATGAAGGGGACCACCAATTTATAAAACCACAAATATGAGGGATCACCATTATGAGGGCAACCACAAATATAAGGATGAGCATGGATATGAGGTGACCACCACTTATTAGATGAGAGACTACTTGGCTTGGGTGATTCCATATGTTGGGAAAATCCATAAAATGGGTGACTACTCCCCTTGTGCTATTCCATATCTTGGGCGAATTGATAGATGGGTGACTACCCTTCTTGGGTGATTCGAGATGCTTGGTAAACCCATAAGATGGGCGATTACCCCTCTCAATTGATTACATATGTTGGGTAAATCCATAAGATGGGTGGCTACCTCCCTTGTACAGTACCATTTGCTAGGTGAATCCAGAAGATGGGCACACTTGCCTTGGGCTATTCCATTTGCTAGGCAAATCCTTAAGATGGGGACTTACCCCTTCGATGATTTCATTTGCTGGGCAAATCCATTGAGGCTACTTGTGCTTGTTGACACCTCCCCTTGATGATGGACAACAACCCCTTCTCTCTATGGTTACTTTTACTTCTCCCAAGTCCACTTGATGACTTGACTCCAGCCAATCAGCTGTTCACACAAGATTGCTTCATTTCTTTCTATCTTTTCTTAAGATTTACCGATTCAATTGATTGTCCCATTGTCGAATGGTCGAGGCATTCCTTGGAATAGATAGGGTCCAGGTCTTACTTGCATTCCTTGGAATAGACAGTTGTTACTAAGATTGTATCTAGGCTTTGGTGTGTCTTTGATAGAAAAATCATGTCTATTCTTAGCAACCTCCTTTAGTATGTTTGGATGTAGCCATGAAGATCCATTGTAGTTCCATTCAGCAATCAACATGGTCCAGTTGGACTTGTGCCATCAATCTACAGAATGCTTGTCATTGATCAACTTACAATCTATTTAGAAAGCTCTGCTACCACCTCTTTGAGTATGTCTGGCCCTTGGTGTGCATGTTCTTTGGTGCTTAAACTACATCATGTGGGGTATTCATCTGATAATGATCAGTAGCAAGCCTTCCTATTGGCTTTATATCGTGTTTGGCAAGATACTTGATAACAAAATTCACAAACAACTGCCAAACTTTAGTGCATGGTTCCAATTGTAATGACTTACTCCCGGAAATGTGAGCAATTTAATAATCATCATGTGTTTACAGTTTCTCATGAAGTCGTTATTCTTTCTGAGTATTATAAGCATACGTATGATTCTTACCCAAGCATCACTCCTTTACATGTTATGGAGTATGATCTGCTCAGTGCTGGGATCAAACGATCTGAAATAGGACATTCATTTTACTCCATGTCTAGAGTGATTATTATTTAGTTAATGTTATTTGTGATGGTCAGTCATATAAAACTGGGTGTTTCTTGGTGTTGTGCAATTTGTCTGTGATGCTCCTCACATGATGGGTTTCATTTTAATGCTGAGATTCCAGGGTGATGCAATGAGGTTGAACGAAGTCAAGGAGCTCCACTTCAATGCAAAGACAGTGAGATACTTACCGAGGTGCATTTTAGAAGCAATAGGAGACTAATACTTGGTAGTGATGGGTTAATCTGCTATTTGCAGGAGTCTAAAGACTTGAAAATTAAAGTTGAAAAGGCTAAGAAGTTTATGGAACGTGGATATCGAGTCAAGGTATTTCCACTCATTGCCGTTTCTTTGTTGAGAAGTCAAAGTCAAACAAATATTCCTCTTCAGCTTCCTCACAAATATTTTCTTACTGTTTTCGGAGAATGAAATATACGTCTTTCTTTGTAGAAGGTAATTGCCTGATAATACTTCAAAGTATTTGTACTGGAAAACAGGTCCAAAGAGGCTTGACAATTTTGAATCTCATTCTAAAGCGCTGCAATTTCCAAGAATAGGTAATTAGACCTTTGTATACAAAATTATAAATACATGTACTTAGGAAGGCAACTAGACATTGATATGACAACACTAATAAATTGATCTCATATAGCTGAGGTAGTACTTAAGGAGGCATCGTGATACTGATATAACAACACTAATGAATTGATTTCATAGAGCTAAAAGAACTTAGATCTCAATAGTCTTTTCTGTTCAGTCCATTGGTTTGAGTGGTGCAGAAGTATTGTGAGGCTTGAATAGTGCAACACAAAAGTTCCATTCAGAAGATCTGTTCTACATGTGTGGATTGTAGATACTTATAATGCATAGAGAAGATCTGTTCTACATGTGTGGATTGTAGATACTTATAATGCATAGCAATAAAAATGTTCTTGACTATGTATAGGTACGATGTATAATAAAAGTGCATTGTGGATGTGATTTAAAAATTTTCCATTGTAGTAAGCTTCTTTTCAAGGCTTTGTTAATTGTGTGATTTGTGGGCATGCATTCTTTTCCTCATTTCCCATATTTGGTACCTCAACCCGTAGTTGATATCTTATGCAGGCTATGGTGCAGAATGTATAAATACATTATGCAATCATGAAGATGAGAAGCTGACTTCACTCAAGACGTAGCCCTTATAGAAACTACCACCAAACATGATTCAGCTTAGGTTGAGGAGAGATTATGAGCTGGTTGAAGATAATTTCAGCATGTTGTTACGAGGATGAAGGCAAATGAGGGCAACACGTTATTTGTTCCAAGGGCTAGGTCATATGATTTCTAAGAAAATTTAAACGTTGTAGGTAAATCTTAAAGGTTAGGAGAAATAAATAAGAACCATAACCTTGGTATGCGCCATAGTTGCATCGCAACGCGTTGCGAACGGTCCGCAACTTCGCCTTCGCAACGTTGCGACGTTGGCAACGCGTTGCTTATCCTTCATTTTTTTTCTACCCAAAAAATACCAAAATAGATATTTCTCTTAGGAGGGATAAGAAAATATCTAGAATCTTATCCAAAATCTTCAATACATGCAATCCAAAAAATGTGGAGAATGAGGCAGATATAGAAAGCTTTAGAAGAGTAGAGATTCATTTATGTACAATTTTCTTTTTGGGTCTTTTCATCTTCCAATAGATTGATACTTTGGATTACCCATGTTCTTCTTGTAATGCACTTTCACATCTGGGACAAAAGTTTCATCTTTGGTTTTCAAAGCCAAGGGTACTCTTCTATAATGATTGATCTGACTATTGACATAAGTGTAAATGATAAATCATGTAATGACTAGTCTAGATTCAATAATCTATGTTATGTATGTCTTATACTACAATTTATGATATATCTAGTCATATCCCACCTTACATATGCCAGAATATTCAAAATATTAGAAAAAACATATATGTAAATTTTGAAAAATAAATCACTTTATCGCAACTCCTAGCTCCAAACGTTGCCCTCGTTGCTAACCCGTTGCTAACCCGTTGCTGTTGCCGTTGCTAAAACGTTGCTTTCCACTATGGTATGCGCTAAGGTTGATAAGTTAAGTGGAATGTTTGTAAAGAGTACACGCGTGGAAGCCAAATGAAAAGAAGAGTGTACTCACAAAAAGAAAGAGAGTGAGATTCAAAAGTGAGTAGACCATGAAATGGGAAAACTCACATGGATTAGAGTGAGCTTGCCAAGAGCATGGAGTAGGCTCCTCAAGCTTCTAACCAAGTACAAATGGAGGGAAAGACCCTTCTTATATAGACTTGGAGGGGGCTCTCCAAAGTACATCAAATGTGGGATAACTCCCCTTGAAAGAGAATGAAACATTGATAGAAGCAAATGGCAAGGTATCCAAATACATAGGACATACAATATAAAATGGAAATAAAATGGAAATAAAATGGAAATGGAGTGCTTCCTCAATACAAAATGGAGATGCACTCATGCGGATACAAATAGGAATGATGTAGGAGCAATCATGTCGTCAACAACGTTAAAAAGGTTGCATATGAGAAAAGACCTCGATGCAATCGTACATACTAAACTAAAACACTAGTTTAGCCTAAGTCCATTTGTAGTGAATTTTCATGTATCTTTGTAAACACCATATATAATGTGTGTAGGTTGGGAGGTAAGTATCATTCCCTTCGCTAGATGTGTTAGGGTGAAGGTGACATCTTCATAATGGTATTAAATTTTAGTAACCTTGGTACTCTTGAAATTCATTTCCTACCTTGTAGCTTCTATCACATAGACTTAGAGCACGGGAGATTATACACTAAGGTTTTTGGAGCTCCCTCACTTCCAACTTCCCCATGTCCTCTTCCTCACTCCCAACTTCCCCATGTCTTGTACATGTGCAAGTAAACATACCCAATTTATGATGTATATGTTCTCTCTCACAACTTCGTTTTAGGAATGCAAGGATTCATTTCAAGCTTTTTGTTAGCACTATCCAAAAGCATCAAGTGATTCCGCGTTTTGTGAGACAAAACCAAAAAATCGAAGTGCTTCAAAGATCCTTTGAGCTTTAAAAGTCCTTGAAACTTCAATATAAAGGAGCATTAATCAATTCTCTTTTCTTTATGATGAAACCTAAAAGCTAAAGCAACTCAAAGATGCTTAAAACTAGGAAAACCTACACAAATGAAGTACCAAGCATGAAGATGAGGCCAAAGGAGCCATGTGGGAGTCTAGTGAAGTTAAAGAGATGGCCTATCAAGCACTTTTGCAAGTATTTACACTCTTGTAGACTTGATAAAGGCTACAAAGGAGAGATCGGATTCTTAGTGATGCATCTCTTGTCAAGAGAAAAGTGATAAGGAGGAGAGCTCTCTCACACACCCTCACACACCAAGAGAGAACACACAAATTGAGGCAAAAAGAATTATCTTTCTCTACTTTTTCTATAACAGAAAGAGAATATGCAAGAATGCACTAATACAACAATACAACCAATACAATATGTCAATGACAGTACATAAAAAAATCCTAATGTTCGCGAATGAGTGAGTTGGCACAAAAATATATGTGCCATCACTCTTAATAGATAAATCTGGTGAAGCTCACTGAAAGTATCCATGACATATATCAACATAACCACTATACATGTCGGACAAACAAAAAAGTGATACGTGTCATCCTCGATCATCACATGTTGAGCTTGATATCTAAACACTCTCCCTTGAATTCATCTCATGTTATGGAAACCAAAGATCTTTTGGAACTTCTCTATCTTCTTTTCTCCAAGTTCTTTAGTGATAATATGAACAATCTGCTCATCGATATGCTTTGTTCGAACATGGAAAACAAGATTTCTCGCTAATTGTATGATGCTAAGATTATCACAATAAATAGTAATAGGCTTATGCACTTCTACACCTAAATCTACAAGTAGTATCTCTAGCCATGATGCCTCACATGCTACCATTTATATTCAGCCTTCTTGCTTGACAAAGCAACAATGGGTTGCTTCTTAGTGCTCCATGTCCCAGTACCACTCCAAAGTGAAAATAGAAAACCATTAGGAGATCTTCTATTTGGAACACGACCAGCCCAATTTATATCAGTATATCCATGAACATGCAATTCTAACCGGCTTCATAAAACAATGTATAATCCAAAGTAGCACTCACATAACATCGGGTGCATCTCAAAGAATCCAAGTATAGCTTCGTGGAACGTGCATAAATTGACAAAAGTCAAATCAAAGTTAAATAATCAACAATCTTTACATGCCAAGCACGAGAGGCTTGTTTTAGTCCATACAAAGCCTTTTTCAAGTCACAAACATATTCAAGATGCTTTGAATCTTCATATCCTTGTGGCTGGTCCATGCATACTTCTTGCAACTCGCCATATAAGAAAGCATTCTTCACATCCATCCATTGCAAAGTCCATCTTTTTGTTGTCGCCAATGCAACAATTGCTCTAACAATAGCCATTTTAGCTACAAAGCTGAAAGTTTCCTCATAATCAATGCCATATGTCTAAGCATATCCTTTTGCTACCAATGGTGCTTTATGCGTGCTTATGCCACCATCAACATTATGCTTTACCGTGTAAACCCACTTACAGCCTATGGGTTGCTTTGCTTGCGGTAATGGAACCAGCTTCCATGTTCTCTTCCATAAGTGGAGCCGTCTCCTCATCAAAGTTAAATAATCAACAATCTTTACATGCCAAGCACGAGAGGCTTGTTTTAGTCCATACAAAGCCTTTTTCAAGTCACAAACATATTCAAGATGCTTTGAATCTTCATATCCTTGTGGCTGGTCCATGCATACTTCTTGCAACTCGCCATATAAGAAAGCATTCTTCACATCCATCCATTGCAAAGTCCATCTTTTTGTTGTCGCCAATGCAACAATTGCTCTAACAATAGCCATTTTAGCTACAAAGCTGAAGGTTTCCTCATAATCAATGCCATATGTCTAAGCATATCCTTTTGCTACCAATGGTGCTTTATGCGTGCTTATGCCACCATCAACATTATGCTTTACCGTGTAAACCCACTTACAGCCTATGGGTTGCTTTGCTTGCGGTAATGGAACCAGCTTCCATGTTCTCTTCCATAAGTGGAGCCGTCTCCTCATCCATAGATTTCTCCCAATCCGCATTTGCAGTTACACTCCAGAAAAATGAACAAGAAGTCATTTGTACAAAGAGTGCTTAACCAAGTAAAAAGGTGGAATTGAAGATTATATTGCATGGAACGAGCATGTGTTTTATGAAGGTAATATTTTTATAGAACGAGCTTGTAGTACAACTAACCAAAATTATGGCTGCCATTTTTTCCATAAGCAATCTGAAAACACTTAGTCTATTGGAACTAATATCCTCATGCTTGCTTTTTGTATTGAGATTCAGTTCCGGTGGTTGTTTGCACCTCTTCTTTCTTGATTAAGCGTATTAGCTGATATGTTTGTATATCCATTAGGAGTGGGCAAATGAACTATTGGATGAGGTACAAATATTCTCTTATTTCATTCTTGGGGTTAAGAAGTCATGCTTGTCTATGCTTAAGTATCATTGTGGCTTAATTGACCAAAATTGGAGGTGAATGGTCTTGACAAAGCTTGAAAGCGGAGACAATATTGTGATGATCTCAAGTAGTGGAAATGAGGTATTCATAAAAAATTGTGGAATTAAAGATTATGTTACCAAGTTAGGTCATTCTTACATCCTACACAGGTGGTGATCAGATACAATGATTGCAATCGTGAGGTGGATAGTCCTTGACTTTGTGCTATATAAAGATGCAGTAAAATGCATGGATATCTTTATCTTATGAGGCCACAAGGTTTTTGCTATATGAAGTTTACGTTTGTTCACCTTTTTGGTAACTTTTACTAGAAGATCAAAAGATGTGCATGTACATAGAATCTGGGCACATGGCCCAATTGCTTTGAATAAAATATGTTTGCAATTTTCTTACTAAAGCATCTTTTAGTGAATCTAAAAGCAAAGTAAAGTTTGATTCAGCTGGGACATCTTTGAGTTGTTGTATATGCTAACTCTCACATCTTCCTTAATTTGACTACCAGCATGGTAGCCTTATTGTCAGCGCATATGTGGAGCATGCGTGCTGTGTTGCCTCATTAGATGGACGAGTCTGAAGTCCTTTATACCATATCTAGAGAGTCTCACCCTTGAATCATGCCTCTGCCTCATATCAATCATACCTTTCGGTCGTCAATTAGTTTATTGTCAGCTTCTAAGATGATTCCAATAGCTTTTGTTAGTATAGTTTAGTAATGATGTGTGTAACACATATAGGACCACCAGGTCTCCCTCTCCTCATCCCCTTTTTTCCCCTTCTTTAGGAGGTTTTATTCGCTCGCCATGTATATACAACTATAATATTAACGGGCTACTTATCTGTATATTCTACACTTACACACATTGTGTATTGTGCTCCCAAGCTTCTCTTCTTTCTTGTGTTGTTGTGTGCATTCTTGCTCTTCGAGCTCCAACAATTGATATCAGAGGACAGCCGAGGCCCTTGCTTCTTGAGGTGCATTATGGACATACCTTGTCAGGGTGATATATACAACAATTAAAATTGACGAGGTCAGTGCACAAAAGAGTCGATTCAAGCTGATTTTGGCCTCCCAAACACGCTTCACCAACCATTGTGCACACAAATTTTTCCTTTGTGACAAGTTTTCTTGAGGTATTGCCAGTACAAGAACCTTTGAACTTTGCGACAAGTGTAGTGGGACTCCACAGGTACTTCTATTCTTTTTACAAGAAACAATCCATTTTTTGCATCAAGGTACCAGTAGCCATGGTTGAGAGCCATGATTTATTCCATACATTGGCTCTTGAGGATAAGTTGGTTGGTTCCGACTATCCAATGTGGACATACATGATGCAACATGTATTCATTACAAACGGATTGTAGAATATTTTCTGTCGAGTTGAAATACATTCTATTGGAGCTTACAAGTGCTGAAAATGCAGTTCTATGACCTTCTACTCTTTTTTCAAGAAACAATCCATTTTTTGCATCAAGGTGCCAGTAGCCATGGTTGAGAGCCATGATTTATTCCATATGTTGGCTCTTGAGGATAAGTTGGTTGGTTCCGACTATCCAATGTAGAGTACATGATGCAACATGTATTCATTATAAAGGGATTGTAGAATATTTTGTGCCGAGTAGAAATACATCCTATTGGAGCTACAAGTGCTCAAAATGCAGCTCTACAGCCTTGATATGCATACTGATCAGAGTAGAACATTGATCCCTTTTTTTGGATCATATTGATCTCATCACAAGGGGGATTTTTCTCCATGGATCTTAACTCCACTGTCCTAGGATTGTTTTTGCACAGCAAAAAGAGAGGTTATAAGGTATTGGACTCTCCTTGACTCAATTCTAGGCAAAAGTCCTGGCAACTGTGAAACTCCCACTTACAACTACTTTCTATGCATCCTATGAGGGCTTTAATATGTAGCCACTCCCAGGTGCCCATTCCAATGAAGCAGCAGCCTGGACCCTTCTCAAAGATATTCTAGTGCCAGTTTCAGTTCGCTCTTGCACTTTTCCCTGTTAGTGTTGATTCCAGCGAACATTTTAGCCCTGCACACTTGAAGATGATTGCCAGATCATGATTTTCGTTCGTGGCCCCTGCGACTTCACATTTTCATGTTCCATCTTGGTCATCTTGTATTTCTGGTTCATTGCATTTTGCAGGAATTTGTTTGGTGCTAGAGATGACTGTGAGATTGCCTTGGGACAGATAATGTTGAAGATCATCTAAGTAGCATGATAATCATATCATCAGGTTTCCCTTTCAGGAAGGACTTCCTTCCAGCTTGAGGCTTGTGGTTCGGAAGGCTTTCATGCAATCCATCAACTCTCTCCTCTATATTTTGTTATGTTTTCTCTTTTCACATTGAAAAAGAAGAGAAGAGTGTAAGAAGTGTAGAAGAATAGAATTACGTATTTTTGTTTTGTAGTAACTATTCTCTGTTTGTGTACGTTTTTCTCCCTTTAGTTTGTGGCAGATTTCAAAACTTCTATTGAAGAAGAGGAGATCAGAAATCAGAATGCAAAGATCCTTGATGCAATATTCCCAATGGTAGGATTAACTAAAATTCTTTGTCCTGGACATTCTTCAAGTTATAAAATATAATGTTTTGTATTTTCTTTACCAGATGGATGAGATTGCAGTCATTGAACAGGGCCCAAGGGTAGAGGTACGTCAGGCATGGGTTATATTACGACACACAAAGTTCGGGAAACAAAAGAAGAAGGCTCCCCTGTCTGAGGGCCATCAATAATTTTTTTTCAGATTTGTTATGTCAATGACCCATTATTTGTTGGCTTGACATATCAAAAATTTTTCAATCGGTATGGCTCCATTTGTTCAGAGTGAGAACTTCCTTCGGCATGGTCAGGAACCAGCATTTTTGACAAAGACTGGACGAGTTCGGAAGGGGATTAGATCCACTGAGAGGAGAGAAGATTCAATGATCCCCCCGTTTTTGAAAGGGTAATAATCATTGAAAGGGTAATAATCTCTGCAAGCTGTTTATACAACGGATGGCTTAATAAGCTCAGGCTGCTTTCCTCTGAATGTAAGCACATTGGTGACCACAAAACGAAGCCTCCATATTTCACTCATTAGTAGCAAGATAGAGAAGAATGATTATAATTCCCCATTGATAGCCATTGCTATCACATTAATTCACTCATTCGCTGAGGCATTTGGATCTAAAAAGATTTTGTACTCTCTCTCTCTCATGTTAATTTGTAATATATCTTTTTCCTTTTCCTGCCGAGTCACAGGACTATGTTAATATGTACAGAATGAGGCATGGCAAAGTGCGAGGTAATCCTGTCAATGAATGATAGAACTGATTAGACAAGCTGAGGCTTGAAAAGAGGCACCTTGTGTTGAAGGGCTCAAGGTGGTTCTTTCCGTGCTGTTATATTGAGTAGTTGTGTTTGTGCTGTTGGAAATCAATGTCACATCAGTCCAAAATCCATTTACGGCAGAAACGCTAATTTTGGTACTTAAGTCATTTTTAGCACAAAATTTTGGGTAAAATTTTTATGAGCCTATCTTGTAGAGCTTGAAGAGAGCTTTCTAATGGTATATGACATGCAGTCATCAGAGATCAGACTTAGGAGAAAACCCTAACCCTAATTTTCTGCTGATTTAAGGTTTTTACCTCATTTGATAGTTCTCAGCTTGCAGGTCATAAAAATGTTTTCAGTTCATTCAATAGGTGGTCAGATAGTGGAAAAAGCAAGTCAAAACCTATCTACAGTGATAATTTAAAAATAAAGCAGAAGCTAGTAAAAATTTGTGATTGAGTTTTAAAAAGCAATGAGCTTTATTTTGATCAACGAAAAGCAGATTTTTTCGCTAGAACACTTGGTGGCATATATAAGAAGCCTCTTGGTCACTTTTGAAGACATCCCAACCGATTCCAACGCTAGCTTGTGGTGGAGCTTGAGGAGGTGGTGCTTTAAGCACTCATGGGGCAGCCATGGTGCACTTTGTAAAGCTATGTTGAGGAGCAGCCATGGAGTTCTTCTTGAAGAAGAGCTCTATGCACACAAGTACTACTTGGAGCTTATGGAGGCGGTGGCATCCATAAATAGTACCTTTATGCACACAGGTACTTCTTGGAGCTTATGGTGGCTGTGGCATCCATATCTAGACGAGTCCTATTCGACATACATAAAGGAGAATCAGTACATGCATGCTACATGCATTCAGATGAGGTGTTAGAGAAGGTTTTTCCATGAGTATGAGGATTTCTGTTAGCAACATGTTAGCATTCTATGCTAAGTCTGTAAGTATGTGATCTTTCACACACACATCTGATTTAGGGTCTTCCATAGCTATTAGGATTTGCTGAATATCAATTCCAAACTGATCTTTTCTCTTTTTGTCACTCATATTCACTCTTCTACAATCTATCAGGTCACATATCTCATACATATTCAGTTTCTATCTCTACATTTGAATATTCTTGTAAATTTTGTACATACACTCTTCCATCTATTTTTGTGTAATCTCTCTCTATCTTTGTCTCATCATTGTATGATTAAGTGTGGTATGTTCATGTTTGTCAATTTTGGAAGAAGCTTGAATCTATGTTGTAGATCTTGGACCTATGGGACATATGGAATTAGTTATGGGCCTACTTAATTTCCAACATTTGGGATCAGAGCTTCTAGACTACCAACAAATGGTTTCAGAGCATCTTCTAACATTTGACATATGACATACACACTCAATTTAGATGAGTAGAGACTTGAGAATTAGATAATTCAGTCACATGTTTATTTATCAATGTGGAGTATGAAGATGATTTGATAGCAGTCGAATACTTTTGGAAGAGTAAAGATACTTTACAAAAATATAGCATGAAGGCAAAGACTTGATGAAGAGAAGATTGCTTCTAATTCAAAGAAAAACATCAAGATTAAGTAATAATATCAACATCAAATCCCAGGTATTAGTTTCTACTATCAGATTATCATTTGTAAGTCATGTCTTAGAAGAGTAGTTATGAAGAGATTTAAAGGATTCAAAAATCGCTTTTAAACACTCATTACTTTGAAAATTAAAGCATTAGCTACACCAAATCAGGTATCTAGAGGTTGTTCTTGACAGTGTTTATAGAACTCTTTCATGGCAAGAAAGCTTATCTAAGAAGACAAATTTGGAGATTAGATGAGTTTTCTTTTCAGCCAAAACAAGGGTGAAAGTTTTGTTGATCAAATTTTATATCTAGAGAGGTAATTCAACATTTTGCCAACTCAAGGAAAAGGTTGGTGAATTTAGTTATATCAGTCAAATTTGAAGCAGAGTTTTGATTTAGCATATGAGGAGATGGTAGAAGCATGTTTTATTTTCTATGTTCACTTCCATTTATATACCATGTTTGTTTTGTCTCTTACTCTTAGCACTAGAGGAAGAGAAAAATGAATTTGAAGAAGTTAAGAGTGCTTGCTACTTCAAGATGAAAAGAGAAGTTTGAAGATACTAACATCATCAAGTGGAAGAAAGATGCAGAAGAAGAAAGTCAAACAATTCCAAAGGGAAAGTAAAACTTCTTTTCTCTTATATTTCCATATACTTTTCCTACTTTTGTCCTCTACATCGAAAGACAAGTCTATGAGAGCATCTTGTGTGAAGAAGATGGTTTAAAGAAGAATCAGTTTCTTGGTTTGCATTAGACTTGGTCATGTTTTAGTAGGTTTGGACAAAGAATTGCATTAAAAGAAAGAAAAGCACTAGATATCTAAGACAACTTATATGTTTTGACTCATATGTGTATGAGTTATGTATAAGTTGAAATTAACTTATACATAACATGTTTAAGTTGAAAATTTCGAGCAGGCAGCTTATGTTCCCTCAAAGAATTCTTAAAGTGTCAATTCAGAGCTACTTGGTATATGAAAAGTTGCAGAGAAGTATATTTCTTCTTTACCTAACTCTTGGCAGATGTTTGAGACTTGGAGTGAGGTTTTTTGTTTGGAAAAGTTACCCCATATTCAAAAATTTAGAGTTTTTCAAGATGAAAGTTCAGAAAGTTTAGTATTTTCAAAATTTTTGTATTTTTAGAAGAATTTCAATATTTATAGAAAATTCAAAATTGCAATATTTTTAGAAAATTAAGAAAAATTCAGATTTTTTGATCTATCAATCAGTTGGAGAATCTACTTTTTATATTTGTCTTGATTTTTGGAAACATGCTTGTATTCAGAAAGGTGTTCTATCAGATCCTATCATTTGATTGAGAAGTGGAGTTAGCCAAAAGAAAATCAAGCAGATATTATCATATTTCATCCGGGAAGAATATGAAGATAAGAAGTATCAACTTGCAATTTTTGGAGTTCTCAAGGTGAGAGTTTATCCACTTATGTTTCAGTAGGAGTTGTAGATTCTTGGGAAGGATTTTGTTAAAGAGAAGTTTTACTACTTTATGTAAGAAGCATGGACACTTAGAGGCATTCATGTAGCAAATCAAACATTCAATCATGAAGGTTTGATGAGAGCAGATTCTACAATTATTTTGTTGAAGAGATCATAGATCTTGTAAGATCTTGAATATTTTTGAGTCAGATGCTTATCCTTTGTTTGTAAAGTTCTTAGCATTGGAAGACATAAGTCAAAGACTGAGATTCTATTAGGTTAGTGTTGCTTAGTAATAGAAGAAGATACTTGCTATGTTGCAGAAGATTATGAATCTTAAAGTGCTTTCAACAAGGTTTTTTGTTATGTTAGGATCAGCTAACCTTATTCTATAATATGGGAAGTGGAGAAGTGACAATGAAAACTATTGGCAATTGCAATGCTAATAAAAAGGGTTCAGATTATTTGTTTGACATAGGTATTGATGTTATGGAAGCAATACTAAATCACTGAGATCAGATTTATTGAAAGAAGGAAGACGTTCCAGATTTCATAAAGTTTGATATACTTAGAAGAATTATGGATACTGGTGTTAAATCATCTAGGGATGATGAAACATAAAGACTTATTTTCAGCCATATGTGAAAGAATGCAAATTTATACCTACAGGTATTCCTATATTTCCTTTGTTAGTTTCTCTTTATGTTCGAGCTTTTGAAGAAGGAAGAAGGAGAATGTGTGGAGAAAGTTCCTGTTAGGTGTTCTTGTTCAGGAGAAAGTTCCAGAGTTCTATTGCAGAGAAACTTGATTCTGAAGGAAAGAGGTATGAAAGACTTACAGATAGAACAAGGATGAAGACAAGATGACATCAAAGATATGAAATTTTGGTGAGACTCTCATGAATTGAGTTGAGTACAGTCAGAGATGAACCAGCTAATGTTCATAATACACTAAGTTGTGAGTTATGAGTCAAGTCCCAGGATGGATTCAATTTTTGATTATGGTTTAGTGTATTTACATGACACAGCAGCAGTATGTTGAGAAACCTTTTGTAGTGTATGAGTCATAATACACTAAGTTTTGAGTTATGAGTCACATCATGCTATATATATTGTCAAGCAGTGATTGCTAATTGTATGCTAACACTATTGGATATCTAGTTTGCATATTTTCTCAAGTATTATGATTCATATTTAGCAAATTTAGATTTTCAAAGTTTGAAGAAGTGCAAATTCAATTTTGAAGAAGACTTTTGAAGATAAAGTTAGAAGGTCAATTTTGAAGGACAAGTTTAAAGCTTATATCAGTTTACAGATGAATGAAGTTGCATATCGAGTTCAGTTTGTACCAATACGACATTGTAGGGGGGATTGTTGGAAATCAATGTCACATCAGTCCAAAATCCATTTAGGGTAGAAACCCTAATTTTGGTACTTTAGTCATTTTTGGCATTAAATTTGGGTAAAATATTTATGAGCCTATCTTTAAGAGCTTAAGGAGAGCTTCCTAATGGTATATGACATGCAATCATCAGAGATCAGATGTGGGAGAAAACCATAACCTTAATTTTCTGTTGATTTAGGGTTTTTACCTCATTTGATAGCTCTTAGCTTGCAGGTCATAAAAATGTTTTTAGTTCATTCATCAGGTGGTCAGATAGTGGAAAAAGCAAGTCAAAACCTATCTAAAGTGATAATTAAGAAATGAAGCAAAAGCTAGTAAAAATTTGCGATTGAATTTTAAAAAGCGATAAACTTTATTTTGATCTATGAAAAGCAAATTTTTTCGCTAGAACACTTGGTAGCCTATATAAGAAGCCTCTTGGTCACTTTTGAAGATCCCAACCAATTCCAACGCTAGCTTGTGGTGGAGCTTGAGGAGGCGGTGCTCTAAGCACTCATGGGGCATCCATGGTGCACTTTGTAAAGCTATGTTGAGGAGAAGCCATGGAGTTCTTCTTGAAGAAGAGCTCCATGCACACAGGTACTATTTGGAGCTTATGGAGGTGGTGGCATCCATAAGTAGTACTTTTATGCATAAGTAGTACTTTTATGCACATAGGTACTACTTGGAGCTTATGGAGGCGGTGGCATCCATATCTGGAGGAATCCTATTCGGCATACATAAAGGAGAATAAGTACATGCACGCTATATGCATTCAGATGAGGTGTTAGAGAATGTGTTTTCATATGAGTATGAGGATTTCTATCAGCAACATGTTAGCATTCTTTGCTAAGTCTGTAAGTATGTGATCTTTCACACACACATTTGATTTAGGGTCTTCCATAGCCTAAATTCGGATTAGGGTTTGCTGAATATCAATTCCAAACTGATCTTTCCTCCTGTCACTCATATTCACTCTTCTACAACCTATTAGGTCATACATCTCATACATATTCAGATTTATGTCCCTACATCTGAACATTCTTGTAAATTCTGTACATACACTCTTCCATCTATTTCTGTTCACATAGAGTGGTTTAGATTTTGACTCTCACATTGTAATTTGACATTTGTATATATGATGGTGTGAGTAAGCAGTGGCTAACATAGCACTTTGAACATGTTGTCCAATCTCTCTCTATCTTTGTCTCATCATTGTATGATTAAGTGTGGTATGTTCATGTTTGTCAATTTTGGAAGAAGCTCGAATCTATGTTGTAGATCTTGGACCTATGGGACCTGCGGAATTAGTTATGGGCCTACTTAATTTCCAACATGTGCTGAACCAGCTATATGTGTCTTGAACAACCCATTTGAATGTATGGAATCAGACCTTAACTCTATAAAAAATCGTATAGAGCAAGTCCTATCTTTCAGGAGTGGTGATGATTCTAACTTCTAACCTATGTATTGCACAATTTTATTTCTAGGTGATTGTTGCTTGAAAAACACATCTATCTGATGTAGGACTATTGACTTCTAGACCTGACCTTGGTATGACACTTTTCTTATGCATCCAAGCTTCTATCACACAGATACACACACACACACACATCCATACCACACACACACACGCACGCATAGGTGTGAGGTCAGATTAAATGAAGATGAGAGCATGAATTTCATGAATATAAATAATATTTTCTTGTCTATACCATTGGTCAAATGTTTTTTAGCTACATACATGCAGACAAATATTCAAACATTCATACATATCTTTTTTAATGCTTATCTCTTCAATTCTGGGTTTTGTATGTTTAAACTCTGAATTCGTTATGTCATGGGCTTCTCTAAAATTGCAAAGAAATACGATGATGTCAATAAGTTGTGAACTTTACGTCTCCTTGTGATATACATGATGTAAAACATTCTTTGTACAAAACGGTCCCATTCCAATTTAATTTGCAAGGTCAGAATGCACGTTATGAGTATTTTTTTAATAGGGATACATTATTCAGGCCTCTAAGTTTTTCTCGTAATCTTGTAATATGGAAGAGTTTGTGGCATACAAACATGTACTTATATTTATAAGCATGCATAATGAAACTTAATCCCTTTTAGTGTGAAACAAAGGATTTCTTTTGGCTTCCATGGCTGAATTATTTTTAGAAGCTCTTTAGCTTCTAAATTTATTTTGGTAATGAAGTATTCAGCCTTACAAAAAAATGGATTTTGAAATATAAATCATACATTGGGCATCACAACGTGACACTAATATTTTGACACTTCATATAGACATATTTGAACACATATTTCCTGTACTATAGTGGGTAATTTCCTCAACTCAGTAAGATTTGTTCATGATTGTTACTTTGAACTTATGATTGAATGGAATTAGTGTTTAAAATGTTTTTGAAGGACCTTCATATTATTTATGTTCACAATCCCAATATATGAATTTTTTTGCTTGATGCATGGGCGAAAAATGTTTAGTATAAATGTTCTTCCCAAACGAATTTTAGAATGTTTCATCGATTAGTAGACTTTACAACTTCTAATTAAGCACCTATTCTCCTAACTAGAAAATTAGCTTCCAATATTGTGGTTGTATTAGGTTATGGTGCTTGATGGGTCTTGGAGTGCATAGGTATAAACTAGGTAGAGGTAATACTATTATTTTTTCTATAGTACAATTCATGTTATTTATGTCATGAATTTTTCAATCTAAATTAGGAGCTTGTAATATGATTAACCACTAGGGAAGTTCCATCATTCAGTTGTCTAAACTGGCTCGCTAATAGATGTAAATTTTACTAACAGGAGGCTTCTAGCCTTTGAAGTTTACACGTTTTTTATGAGCTTGAAACTCTGCTAAACAATTTGTACTGATCTGATTATTATGTATCGGATCTATCGAACACTTAGACGCTAACAATTTCTACTGATCTAATTATTATGTATTGGATCTATTGAATACTTAATCTGCTCATATATGTGATAATCTGCATAGTTTAGAAGGGTTCTTTTTCCGAATCTCTTGATGTTAAGTTTTTTACAGCAACTTGGGAATTGGTGTTTAATTGTCGGTCTATATTCTTAAGTGATTTTATATAAACATTTTGAAGGAATACTTTCTATCCCTTGGATACTACATAAAGATGATTATTGACGGAATTCGCTGAAGACTTTATGGCTTTTGTCCGTATTTGTACGTATATTTTTAGTAGAAAATTAAGCTAAAAAGTCCGAGTGTGGAGTATGATAGTACACTTTTTGTTCCATCCCTCTTAACCTCTAGAAAATGTCATTCGAAACTTCTCCAATCAAAACAGGTGGAGTGTGCAATGTTTCCAATATATGCTATAGTTCTCATAACATGATTAACATACCAAGGTGGTATCCACAAGTACTAGCATGACTGGTTGGTCCCCTGTCGCTTAGGGTGAGGATAGGGGGTTCAACACCAAGTGGCTATCATGGACATCCCTCGACACTCTAGAGTTGAGATATATACGTATGCATTTGGTTTATTCACATTGTTGTTAGCCTCCGAGTTATTCAAAACCATCAAACCAATTACCTCATCTAGCCTTAGGGTCATCCCTTTCCTAGTCTAGCTTAACAAACCTTTGAGCTTTGTATCTCGACAATGCCAAGTGCATAACACCTACTTTGTGGAATATGTAGGGTACCAGGGGTGATATGCTTGACTTTTCTTGTACCTTTCAATTAATTCAAGCTCAATTGAAAGAGTAGATCTCAATCATCAAAATTCCTTCTAAAATATATATACCATTGTGGTGTCTCATCACATTTTACAAAAGTGTAATCTATAGACACTCTCCTCTCCAAATCAAATTATAATCTTGGACATCTTTATTTTAAGTGCATCTTTATTTTAAGTTAAATATATTTATGTGTACACATGTGTGTATGTGTATGTATGTATGCATGCATGCATGTATGTATGTATGCATGCATGTATGTATGTATGTATGTATGTATGTATGTATGTATGTATGCATGCATGCATGTATGCATAACCCCTACATTGTGGGATATGTAGGGTACCATGGGTGATATGCCTGCCTTTGCTTGTACCTTTCAATTAATTAAGGCTTAATTGAAAGAGTAGATCTCAATCATCGAAATTCCTTCTAAAAATATATACCATTGTGGTGTCTCATCACATTTTATGAAGTGTAATCTATAGACACTCTCCTCTCCAAATCTAATTATAATCTTGAACATGTTTATTTTAAGTGCATCTTTATTTTAAGTCAAGTATATGTATGTGTACATATGTGTGTATGTGTGTGTATGTATGTATGTATGTATGTATGTATGTATGTATGTATGTATGTATGTGTGTATGCATGCATGCATGTATGCATGCATGCATGCATGCATGTATGTATGTATGTATGTATGTATGTATGTATGTATGTATGTATGTATGTATGGATGTATGTATGTATGTATGTATGTATGTATGTATGTATGTATGTATGTATGTATGTATGTATGTATATACACACACACACACACACACACATATATATATATATATATATATATATATATATATATATATATATATATATATATATATATATATATATATATATATATAGATAGATAGATAGATATATATGTGTGTGTGTGTGTGTGTGTGCATACATATATGTATATGTATTTGTGTGTGTGTGTTAGTGTATGGAAGTGGGTGGGTATTAATGTGAGCGTGTGTGTGTGTATGTGCATGTGCGTGCTTGTGCTTGTTCCTATGCATGTGCATGTGGTTGTATGCATGTGTGTCTATGTGCATGTGTATATACATGTGTGTATGTGTGTGTATGTGCATGTGCGTGCTTGTGCTTGTTCCTATGCATGTGCATGTGGTTGTATGCATGTGTGTCTATGTGCATGTGCATGTGCATGTGTATGTACATGTGTGTATGTGTGTGTGCATGTGCATGTGTGCATGTGTGTGTGCACATGCATGTGCATCTTTGTGTGTGTGTGTGCATGTGTGTGTGTATGCATGTGCATGGGCATGGGCATGGGCATGAGCATGTCCCTGTTGATAAACCCTCGTTTGTTTAATTTATTATCAAACCCGGGTTCTTGGGATGGTTAGGGGTCTGTAAAACAGAGGCCCTATTTGTATTTTCCCAGATCTGTATATTTCACGTATACTCTTTCACAGAGTTAACACGATTAACCCGAAACTACTATCTATCTGCGTATTAAAAAATCCTTCAGCATAAAATAATTAACTTCGTCGTGCGATGTTCTCCACCACTAGAAATATATCCAAGCAGTTCATCGCATCACCGAAACATTAGCTTACTTAATAATTCATTAAACTTAATTATTGACTTGAACTTAATCAACAGAATTGATGAGATACTCAGATTACACAGAATTTTGGTAACTGCGCTCCACTGCAAGCTATCGCGCAGACAAACAGTCCAGCGACACGACACCTACTACTTCACATGATTCCCCTTTCATTAATTTGTAAAGAGTTACAACTTTTGCACTACGCCTTTCAGTATGTGTGCGACTTTTCAGGGTATATTACAAAATTTAGGATGCAGAATTAGGAATTCTTTTCCGGCAGCTTACACTTGCATGCATGGTGGACTCGAACCCAAAAAATGAAAATTACAAGAGTCAGGGTTCATCGATGATACCCTGGACATACATAGATCGAGCTAGTTTAAATGTACGAGTAATCTTCTGCTTTAGGGAATCTAACATATGCTTCAAAACTTCAGGCTCAATCAGCTATGCATCAGTTCTAATTGAACTGGTAGCGATGACCTGGCTTATTAATGACTCCATCTGTGTCTGCAAAAATGATTCCTGTAAATAAAATTCATTGGCAAGAGCAGCATCTTTGCGCAGCTTTATTTCAGCTACTTCAGCATCAACGCGAGAGAGCTTGTCTATTTGAACTCCCAATTGCTTTTCTCTTCTCTCGAGTTCCTGAGCTTGATGGTAATTTTCTCTATTTCGGTACAGTGTCCGGTGGTCATTCCGGTACTCTTTGGGTTAGGTTTCTGCCTTTCGATACTGTCTGCGGTATGCTGTGCTGCGGCATCGGAATTGGATCAGGGAAAATAGCTTGTTCCTGGGTTGCCCACTTACTTGCCTTAGTAAGCACCTTCTGTTGTTCACAAATTCCAGGTTCAAAAATCTCTGCAGCTGGCTGTTGTTGCTTTCCTGAAGGTGTTTGCATTGCTGCTGTTTGAGTGTCGACTGCTGATATGTACACCATTTTTGCCATCAGGTGTTGTCGTTCCTTTTTCTTCTTATCATACTCGGCCGCATCTTTACAGTACCTATGGATATGTCCTATTTCATCGCAAAAATGACATTTAGGTGGTGGAAGAGATGCACCTTCACCTGCTGTACCTGCATTCCACCGAGTTTGCCCAAAGTTAGTTGACGGTTCTCGATAACTCCTGTATCTTTGGTACGGGATATTCCTCATCTGTGGTTGTACATAATGGCTGGCCGGCTGCCCTTGTTCCTGAATGATGGCATTAACAACTGCTCTATTTTGTACCTTTGCATTATACGAGAAAGTCTCCGTAGTGTGGTCTGTTGTATGGAAAATGGCATAATACATTTGATTCAGAGCGCATATTAAGCTGTTGTGCCCTGGATTTTTGCATTTGGTACAGTAAGTTTGTTTCAAAGGATCCTCGTTGGATTGCTTGGACGCCTTCAGCCACTCTAGATCTTCAGTGAATCCACCCACCTTATTTTCTAATTGTAACGCCATAGCAATTACGACATCGAAAGACATTCCACCCACACTCCATATGATCATGATCTATTTCAATTGGGGCTTTAATGCGTTGATGAACCACTGAGTGATAACTTCGTCTGGTATATTGGCATGCATTGGTGGTAACTGTCATAAATGAGTTCGAAATAACATGGCATAATCCTGTATATTTTGGTGTGGCTTCTGCCTATAATTTTGTAGATAGTCAAAAATTTCGGCTGGGTTTTTCTTTAACCGAAATCATTGCAAAAATGCATCCTTCATATCATCGTACTGATGGAAGTGGTTCAAATCATATTCGGTTAGCCATCGTGCAGCTTCATTAACCAGAGTTGACTAGAACACAATAGCTTTATACACAGGGTCTGCTGGGTGATTCAGAACTGCATAATTAATCTCAAAGGTCCACACATGCGCATCGGGATCATCTCCCAGAAAACCTCCAAATTTTGTGTACGTGACTCCGGCTGGCACCGGATGCAGTGGAACAATCTATTGCTGTTGTTGTCGTTGTTGTTGTGAGCCACTAATGATACTATTGTTATTGGAGTTATTGTTGTTACCTGAATTTTTAGTAGATATCTCTTGATATTCCTGGACTGTATGGTCAACTTGCTCACTTTTCGGTCCTAAAATGTCATTAAAATGATTACTTAGCTGCAAATCTGACAGCCCTTCTTCAATTTTAGTGTCGAAATTGGCTATACTTGCACCAAAAAATGGTGAATGCAGTAAGTTTCCACCAAACAGCACCGCAGTTTCACCGAAAAGCTTCGAATTGTCACTAGGTAATACCGAACTCTCACCGAAAATCGCCAAATCTCAGGCTACTCTATCACCGAAAGCGTTCTCACCGGATAACGCGAACCTATCACTGAAAGCGACCGAATTCTGACCGGATGAGGCGGAATTGTCTTCGCAGTGCACCGCTGTACAACCAGAAATCACTATACTTTCTTCAGAAGAGACCGGACTCTCATCGGAACGCACCGGATTCTCGTCGTGCGCTACCAAACTGTCACCAGAATTGCCGCTGTCTGGCTGAACTGAACCTTCTGCAATTGAACTTAATTGTTCTGCACTTCTACCACCAGGGGGTATTCCTAATAAGTTCGGAACTGCCCAGGGATGTTGATCTCTGCGGTATTTGGGGTATGATTCACCAGAGCATGTTACCGGCATATATCAAAGGATTCTTCTTCAAACCTTAACCTTCTTCTTCAACTAGCTACTCCATTTCCCACAGACAGCGCCAATGTTAAACCCTCGTTTGTTTAATTTATTATCAATCCTGGGTTCTTGGGCTGGTTAGGGGTCTGTAAAACAGAGGCCCTGTTTGTATTTCCCAGATCTGTATATTTCACGTATACTCTTTCACAGACTTAACACGATTAACTCAAAACTACTATCTATCTTTGTATTACAACATCCTTCAGCATAAAGTAATTAATTGTGTAGTGTGATGTTCTCCACCACCAGACATATATCCAAGCAGTTCATCGCATCACTGGAACATTAGTTTACTTAATACTTCATTAAAATTAATTACTAATTTGAACAATCAACGAAATTGACGAGATACTCAGATTACACAGAATTTTGATAACTGTGCTCCACTACAGGCTCTCGCCCAGACGAACAGTCCAGCAACGCGACACCTACTGCTTCACGCGATTTCCCTTTCATTAATTTGTAAAGAGTTACAACTTTTGCGCTACACCTTTTTAGTATGCGTGCGACTTTTTAGGGTATATTACAAAATTTAGGATGCTGAATTAGGAGTTCCTTTCCGACAGCTTACAATGTGCATGGGCATGGGAATGTGTGTATGCGTATGTATACATGTACATGTACGTGTACATGTGTGTATATTTATATTTATGTTTTTTTGTATGTGCAGTGCATGTGTGTGTGCATGTGTGTGTGCATGTGCATGTATGTGTATGAATATGTGTATGTTTATGTTTATGTTTATGTGTATGTGTATGTGTACATGTATGTGTATGTTTACGTTTACGTGTATGTGTATGTGTACGTGTATGTGTATGTGTATGTGTGTATTTCTGTGTATGTATGTGTATATGATTGTGTGTGTGTGTCGGTATCTGTGTTTGTGTCGGTGTAGGTATCGGTGTAGGTATTAGTGTCTGTGTCGGTGTTAGTGTCGATGTCGGTATTTGTGCTTGTATCGGTGTCAGTGTCAGTGTCGGTGTCGGTATCTGTGTTTGTGTCGGTGTTGGTGTCGATATCTGTGTTTGTGTCGGTGCCCCTGTCCGTGTCTGTGTTTGTGTCATTGTCCATGTCATGTTCGTGTCCGTGTAGATGTCCATGTCCACATTTGTGTGCGTGTCGATATCGATTTCAGTGTTCATGTCTGTGTCGGTGTCGATGTCAATGTCGTGTTGTGCCGGTGTTGGTGTTGGTGTCATGTCAGTGTTCGTGTCCGTGTCCATGTTTGTGTCTGTGTTTGTGTCGATGTCCATGCCTGTGTCTGTGTCGATGTCTGTGTTGGTGTCGGTGTCGGTGTTCATGTCCGTGTTTGTGTTGGTGTCGGTGTCGGTGTTGATGTCGGTGTCAGTGTCCATATCCGTGTTCATGTTTGTGTCTATGTCAGTGTCAGTGTCCATGTCCATGTTCATGTCTGTGTCTGTGTCAGTGTAGGTGTCCGTGTTCGCGTTTGTGTCTGTGTCTGTCTTTGTGTCGGTGTAGGTGTCCATGTCCGTGTTCGTGTTTGTGTCTGTGTCGCTATAGGTGTCCATGTTCGTCTTTGTGTTCGTGCATGTGTCTATGTTTGTGTATGTCCGTGTATGTGTATGTACATTTATGTGTGTGTATGGGTAGGTGGGTGTGTACATATGTATGTGTATATGTATATATGGATGGATGGATTTATACATGTATGTATGTAATGCATCTATGTATGTGTGTATATGCATGCATGCATGTATGCATGTATGCCTGTAGTATGTATGTATGCATGCATGCATGCATGCATGTATGTATGTATGTATGTATGTATGTATGTATGTATGTATGTATGTATGTATGTATGTATGTATGTATGTATGTATGTATGTATGTATGTATGTATGTGTGTGTATGCATGGAGTTCCCAACAAGATGCATAATCATGCTTCAAATGTGTAGGGGGATGGACAAGCTTGATCCTCTCTCTAAGGACAACCAAAAGCAATTCCATCTACCAGCAACTCAAGTACATCTTACCCTTTACATATGATTAAGATCATAGCTATTAAAAAAAACAATTAATTTAGGAACCACTCCCTATGCACAAGGGTGGTCCAAGTGGAAGAATTATCAAGAGTTGTGACTCGGGCCCAAAAAAAAAGCCCAAAAGAAAAAGATAACTACTATTAGAATGTTGAAGATCATCTTTAATATGCTAAAAATTTGCCTCACCTCTTTCAAGAACTTATAAATACTTGATCTTGAGGAAATTGAATTTTAGATTAGGCCATAGTGCATGGTTTTGGATCTATCCATAGCACATAGTGAACACTGCCTCTATGCCTATTACTCACGGATTATGTTCCTACCATCGCATTCATGTAGTTGTTTGAAGAAGCCTTTGCAACATGGTTCTTCAAGAAGGGAACGGTTATGTTTACTCCAAGACCAAGAGTGCTTGTTGCACACATGAATACGCATGCACTCAACTTAGATGAGTGAAAGGAAGTACTATAGAATAGATAATCAAACTTGGATCAACTCACATATGCATTAGAGAATGTGATTAACGAATACATAGAAGCCCTCTGCTTGGGAGACAACCAAAAAAAACTTTGGATCCTATCCAAGCTGCAGGATCTGATAGCATAGGTTGTGGAGAAACCCCTCCCACCATGATGATAAGGAATAAACATATATGATTTAGTCAAGAAGGGGATACTATATCATTTCATGGTGCAAAGGATTAAAGCATCAACAAAGATGATAAGGGGATACTAGATCATTTCATGGTGCAAAGAATTAAAGCATCAACAAAGATGATAAGGCGATACTAGCTCATTTCATGGTGCAAAGGATTAAAGCATCAACAAGATCTCATGTACCAGCATTCGCAAGAGTTTTTTTTATTTAGTAGTCCAATTATTTCATTTTTAGTAAATTATCATTTTACTTTTATATTATTATGTTTCAAACATGTTACTAGCTTGTACAGAGTTCATCTAATTGTATTAGTTTAGTATTTATCATTGTATTAGTTTAGTATTTATCATTGTATTACTTTTGTAGTTATAAAAAATATAAAAAGAAAAAGAAAAATAGAAAAAAGAAGAAAAAGAAGAAGAAAATGCATAAAAAATAAATAACAAAAAAGAAAAGAAAAACACTTGTTGCCTTTAATGTGAAGGTCATATTATGTTTTCATCTTAATGCATCATAGTAGCACAATATAAAAGAGTAGAAGAATTTCATCTACCCAACATGCTTTCATCATGGAGACGACAACATGTGGACGATTGACTTCACTTCATGTATGAGATTATTTACCCTATCTACTAGTTTAGAGAAATTTTTCAACAACATATCCTTAGGTCTCGTGCTCCACTTCCATCTTTTGCATCGTATCACTTTATTTGCAATTTAAAGTAGGCATGCATAGGGATACACTATAAATCCTTGCACAAGTCACTTATCTTATTTCACCCATGCACATGCACTCCATCAGAGCATAAATAAAATAATGATGGCATCAATAAAAAGCAAATAAAAAAGCCAAAGTGGACATAGGTCTTGAAAACATTGGACCTCATTATACATCTTTTTCAAGTTTCTTGATACAATGTCAATGTGCATCCATCTCATGATTTCAGTATTAATCGATGCACATTGACATGGTCAAGTATCATGGAAAGGAGTTGAAATCATCAACAACAATGCCAGACCAATAATACAAATGGACCCAAAGCTTATTTGGACATTGGAAGCACACACCATTAGTTCATTAGCTCCATACATCATCGAGGATGACAAGTGCTTAGATGATCCAACCTTTTAGGACCACATGCCCAGACAATGCAGGAGCCTTCTCAAGGATGACAAGATCTAGGAGGGGAGAGTGTTACACAGAAGGGAAATCCCCAAAAAAAATTTTGAAGTTTTCAATAATTTTTTGCAACTCTTGTATATTTTCTACAAACTTTGTTCGATAGAAGAGTTTTAAGTAACATTGGCAATTTGTATTTGTATACTTTGTAGTGAAGGGAGAGAGTCTTTCCTCAAAAAATCTACAAAAGGAGTGCAACTTTGAGTAGGTTTCTTTCCACTTCTTACAATTTTCAAAATAAAAAAGGAATGTTTATGAGGAAGCCACTATAAAAATACCACACTCCTCATTTGCAATGACTTTTTGTTAGTGTGAGTAAGAGAGCTCTTCTTGTTGCAAAATTTTTGCACAAGCTTTCATGCATTCTCAGTGACTTGTTATTTCTTGATTTCTAGACATGCTACTTGATTTTATTTGTATCTAGTATCATTAGGCTAAGTGTTTTTGCTATCTTCTCATGCCCTGAAAGTTGTTTTGTGCTAACATTTTGTGTCTATTGATAGGACTTAGTTATTTTCAAATCTATAAAAAGTTGGGGATGTTTTTTTTTTCAATTTGATCTAGCTCAACTTGTAGATCTTCTTGTTACCTTTGGAATGAACCATCATAGACTCAATTTGGACAAGTAACAAGGGAGATATGACCATTTTTTTGATATGTCAAAAATTTAGACAAGTAACAATTTGGATCATGAATTTGGACAAGTAACAATGGAGATATGACCATTTTTTTGACATGCTATCACCTTTGATACCTTGTGTGAGGTCGACCTTGAAGTTGAAGATGATGATACATGGCCAATTTATCAGGGGTTGATATTTTTCTTTAATCAAGGGTTGATATTTATCTTTAATTGGCGATTGATCCTTTCCTTTACTTACATGTTGATCAAAACCATTTATTAGGGTTTGATCTAAGCCATTTACTGGGGGTTGATCAAAACCATTTATTAGGGTTTGATCTAAACCATTTATTGGGGGTTGATCAAAAACATTTATTAAGGGTTGATCTTTTTCATGTTAATAAATTTTCACTAAGTTTTGGGTCTCATATTTGGATGATTAAGGAAGTTTATGGTTATTCATAGTGATCTTGACAAGACATCTATCCATATCGTCTACTTTGTGCCACCAATTGCAACTAGGTAGAAGTCTACTCTTCGAGGATTTTGACAAAGTAAAGGTGTATGAGGTTGCCATGTACTCCAGATCAATAATATACATATACATATACATATACATATGAATATACAACTACATATACAGACATACATATACACATAGACACACATATGTATATGCATCACATTGTTATTTCATTCTTAGTATGAAACACGTCTATGGGAGGATGGAGGATATGAGGCCACTTGTCAGTCATGTAAAAAATGCATGGAATAAGAGAGTGAAGGAAATATATATATAGGTTGTGTGGCTGGGAGCTTGAATCCATGTCTTCTCTTAATTTCTTATAGAAGCCATCACGTTACAATCTTGCATGCTTCTATTTTTGGACCATCCCCAAAAATAGGGGTTTTTATTGTGTTAACAAAGACGACCTCACATTGGTTTAAGAGCTATCTTCATGCCAACCAATGGACGTCTGTGAGCACCAAAAAATAGCAACAATGCTCGCAGATGAACACCCAGGAGAAGGACACAACACATGCATAGGTGGATGCCCACGAAGAGGCTTTCCCTCCTTCCTCTCTCTAGTATGAAAGTGATGCTCTTTTGCTCTCTTATATGAAGTGCTTCTTAAAGCTCTCCTCTGCGCATATGGGATTATTGCCCACGCAATCGGACCTCTGAGTCGTTGGTGGAAGAAGATCCAAATTATGAAGTGATAAAGGATTTCAAAAATTGTTTTTGCTTAATCTTGAGTGAAGATTGGGAGGACATAGCCATGGTTTATTTCTACAAACAAGATATAGCTAAGTTGTCTATGGCATGCTCTCTCTGAAACCATTCTTTCTCCAACTTTTGGACCTCAAAATCACTACTTTCCAAATCCTCAAAGTCAACCTTGTGGCAAGATTCACTTTTCTTGCTTTCACTCTATCCTACGCTTACACCCTCTACTTCAACAAGGCGTTATTTCTTGCTCAAGTGTGGGATTTCCCCGATTTTTCTTGGAGCTAGAAGCTTCCCTTTTAATGCTTCCAAGAATACTAAAAACAATAATTTTGAATACCTTTTGCGAGCCTAAAGGTCTCTGCAAATTCCTTGTAGGAACTAAGAATACATTTTGGAGGTTTGTTTTGATGCTACAATAAGTCCAAATTTTGCTATTTCACTTGGGTTTCACTTGTGCTTGCAAGATTTAGGTGATGGATATCAATTTGTTCCATGGTGAGTACTGACAAGAATCCAAATTTGTTCGAATTTGGTAAAACTTTTGGTGATTGTGAATAATTTTTTGGTGATTTCGTTGCTTTCGAAAGTGCCCAATTATCAACCAGACATTTTGAATTTATTTTTGGGCCTAGCAATGACTACAATTAAGGACTGAAAGCTTTGAACTATATTTTGTTTACTACTTCTAGTCTCAAATTCTATTAGTATTGTTCCAACCATGGAAACACTAGAGAAGCAAGCCCAAACTGCATCTTTAGTAGTTCCTCTGGTCAAGGAAAACCCAAAAAAAAAAAGAAGATCAAGAAAGACCAAAAGAGATGCAACATGTTGAGGAGGAAGTGGAATTGAGTTTATTAATCATGCTCAACATCGTGCCGTTGAGAGCATAACCATGGAGTTAGAATTTGTTTAAGACAGCATGAACTTGGCCTTCAAGCAATTAAAAACCCAGTTTGTCACTGTAGAAAATCATCTTACTTCTTTTCTTTCCCAACAAGAGTTTGAACATGAGGTCTCTCATGATACTTCAATCATGGTTCGAAAGGAAGAAGAGCTTCATCCCATGCCCACTATACCTCTTACTACTATTAAAGAAAATCATCTTAGGGATATGCCTTTGCTCAAAGACCTCAAGCCGCCTACTTTCATGGAGGATGATAGAGACTGCAATAAGGATGCAATATACACTTTTCTTCAAAGGTGGACTGACTTGCATCAACTAAAAGGAACCCCACCTGAGTACCCTACTTGAAGCTAGCTTATCACTTGGACCTCCTTCATATAAGTGGTGGATGAGTTTGAAAGATGCAAAAGCTATTCCCTAGATTGTTCTCAATTTGAAACTCTTTTTCTAAAAGATTTTTTGCTTGAAAACAAGGAAGAACATAGTTGGGATGAGTGGGATGGAGGGATGGAGAGAGGAAGACCATTAGCTATTTACCTTTCACATTATCTTGAGATTGTACTAAAGCTAAAGGATGTAGATTATTCTCAAAAGGTACATGGTTTTGTAAGAGGGCTTGATAAAGCCATAAAACTTGAAGTATGATATAATGCTCCTAAAACCTTAGAAGATGCGATAAACTATGCCCAACTCTATGATGATAATAGATGTGTTGCTATGGACATAGATCACACTTTGAGGCATATGCAAATGACTAAGTTTAAGAAATGGATAGTCCCAAGAAAGAACAAATTCATAGTTAAGAAATCAGGAGGGCCTAGACTTTCCTTAGATTAGTTTGAAAAGGCCAAGAAGGATAACTTATGCTTTAGATGTTTGCTTCCAACCACTTTCATTGAAATTTCCCAATACAAAAGGGGGAAGAAATGAAACAAAGGACTAAGAACCAGTACAGCCTTAGATAAGGGCAAAAAGCAGTCCACCTAGTGCAAACACCCTATTCATGGTAGTTACGAGAAAATTCCATTTTTGCTAAAGAGACAAAATGTGAATCTTTTAAACAAGAAGTTCAATATCTCGGCCATATATATATATATATATATATATATATATATATATATATATATATATATATATATATATATATATATATATATATATATATATATATATGTGTGTGTGTGTGTGTGTGTGTGTGTGTGTGTGTGTGTGCCATATGTATGTATGTATGTATGTATGTATATATGTATGTATGTATATGTATATATATATATATATATATATATATATATATATATATATATATATATATATATATATATATATATATATATATATATATATACACACACACACACACATATATATATATATATATATATATATATATATATATATATATATATATATATATATATATATATATATATATATATATATATATATATATATATATATATATATATATATATATATATGAACAGAATTAGGACCGCCGAGCACTTATTTCCCTCTTTAGAAGGTTTTTTTTCGAGGGTTTGTATATATGCCTATAATCCTAATGGGTGACTTATCTTTGTACATTCACTTGGTAATACATTCAATATTTTGTGTTATGCCCCAAGCTTCTTCTTCTTACTCGTGCTATTCGTGTACTTTTGAAAGAACTACTATTGATGGTAGTTCTTTCACATTTTCATATGCTTTGATTGTGCTAGGATTCAAGAAAAATATGTTGTTAGTTTCAACATTAGCCAAGATCAGTTGGGTTATCAAATTTGTTGATGAGAGATGCACAGTTCATGGTCAATCAAATATCAATATTATTATTTCTTTTGGCATTTTATATCATGGGTTGTATAAGCTCATAGAGTATGCAAAATCTGTGAATGATTCAACATGTGGAGTTCAAGATTCTCAGGCTATCTCATACACAAAGCTTTGGCATGCAGGATTTGGTCATTTGAATTTTTCTAGTTTACTACGCCTATAGAATCTTCTCTTCAATACTAGTCTTTTCTTCGTATATGGTCCTCACTTGATCCGCATCTTGTATACATTGCTCAGTATACTTTCCAATTTCCATTTGAGAGTCAACTCCTTAGTGTCTGTAGAATATTTTGTTTCTAATAGCTTGTAGCTCTCCTGTGCTTGTTTAAGATGATTTTCCATACCTTCCAATTGTTTGCGTACCTCATGTGTGGCACTGACATCGATAATCGGTACATCTAAGGGTTAATCCATTAAGAGGAAATTCATTAGTTCTTTGTTCCTACTCCTCAAATTATCATTTTCGTCCATATATACTTTAATAGCCTTCCTCCTTCTCAAAAGATGGTTCAATTTGAGCTACTCAGATATAACAACTTTTTCACAATGATATATGTGGTCTTATGTAGACACCTTCTTTTGGGAACTACCTTTACTTTGTGAATCTTGTTGATGATTTTTCTAGGCATGCATAGGTGTATCCATTGAAATTAGAGTTTGAAGTGTTTATGTGCTTCAAAATTTTTTTGGTTTTGGCTGAAAATTTGTCAGCATGTAAATTAGGCACCCTCTGTTTTGACCAAGGAGGGGAATGTATGTCTTTTTAATGCATTTCTGGATGAACATGGGATAAAACATGAGTGTACAGTGTCATATACATCTCAACTAAATCGAGTTGTTGAAAGAAAGAATGGGTCCCTGAGATGGCGAGGTTTATGGTCAAAAGTTAGGCTTTACCACATAGCTTCTAGCTTGAGGTTGTTATGTGTGCAACATATGTACTTAATAGGTGTCCTACCAAAGCACTACAGTCTATCACTCCATATGAGGCCCTGCATTGTCGCAAGCCATTTGTTGCTCATCTCTGTGTCTTTCGTTGTCTGGCATATGCATTAGTGCTTGAACAACAATGCAACGAATCGGATAATAAAGCAATGAAATGTATTTTTATTGGATATAGTTTTGAAATCAAAGGCTATGATTTGTATCATCCACATACTAAATACATCTTGGTTAAAAGTGATGTTTTTTTATGGATGATGCAATTTAACCAGGCATTGATTTTTTTGAGACCTTTGCATGCACATGCCGAATGAATACTATTCGTAGCATTTGTCTACTTGAAACCCATCATGGTTGGAATGTACATCAGTTGGACATTAAAATTGCATTTATGAATGGTGACTTACATGAAGAAGTGTATATTTTTCAGCCCCATGGTTTTGTATAGAAAGGGCATGAAAACAAAGTGGGAGGGTTTAAAAAGGCATTATATGGTTTGAAGCAAGCACCACATGCTTGGTATGAAAAGATAATGTCTGCTTGATTGCACATGGTTTTGAGAACAGTCCAACTGAGAGCACCTTACATGTTAAGCATGCTAATGATGTGCTTCTAGTCATTGTTGTCTATGTTGATGGCATGCTGCTCATTGGTCCTAATGAGAAACATATTGCTGATTTTAAGGCTGATTTGTATGCCTCTTTTGAGATGTCAAATTTGGGGCATTTGCATCATTATTTGTGCATTCATTTTATGCAAGTTGGTGGTGGAATAGCTCTGTGCAAACAAAATATTGACACATTATTGCAGTGTTTTGGCCTTGAAGATTGCAAACCTATTGCCACTCCTATGGAAATAGGTTTACAATCTTCATGGTGCTAGAGATGCATTTTATGTTCTCTATCAGCATGTTGTTGGATGCTTGAGTCTTCATGGTGCTAGAGATGCATTTTATGTTCTCTATCAGCATGTTGTTGGATGCTTGATTTACTTATGCATAACTTGGTGTGATATTTAGTTTATTTTCTCTCAAATGAGCATGTTTATGCATTGCCCAAGTGCTAAGCATTGGGAGGCAGTTAAGTACATCTTTCACTACTTGAGTGGTACTAGGATACTTGGATTGTTTTATCCCAAGGGAGGATTGCTATCACTTGATTTACATGCTTTTTCTGACTCTTGATTGGGCTGGTTGTTAAGACACTCGTGTGTCCACTAGTGTTCTTTTCTTCATGCTTGGTAGATCATGCATATCTTGGTTGAGCAAGAAGCAGCCTACTGTGGCCACTTCTAGTTGTGAGGCTCAATATAGAGCATCTTTCAAAGAGTCTATTGAGTGTGTGTGGCTCAAAAAACTTTTGGATGATTTGGATGTTGGCCAATCTTCACTGGCAGTCAATGCGCATTGGAAGTTGTGGCTCAGTCACCATCTTCACTCACAGTCAATGCGCATTGGAAGTTGTGGGGAACCTTGTATTTTATGCTTGCACAAAGCACATTCAGGTGCATTATCATTATGTCAGGGAGAGGTTCTCTGACATTGAGGTGGATTATCATTATTTCAGGGAGAGGTTAATCAAAGCGCATTGGAAGTTGTGAGGGACCTTGTGTTTTATGCTTGCACAAAGCACATTGAGGTGCATTATCATTATGTCACATTTGATAACATTGTGGATCTTTTCACAAATGCTCTGCCTCAAGAGACATTTGAAGCTTTCTGCAAAGCTTTGGGCTTACTTCCTTTTGTGGATTCATCTCTTTCCACATATCTTGACACTTCCTTATAAATGACTGCCATCTTCTTGTTCATCGCATCTCTCCCAAGGGGGCTTTGTTGATTCTTCATGCTTGGTAGATCATGCATATCTTGGTTGAGCAAGAAGCAGCCTACTGTGGCCACTTCTAGTTGTGAGGCTCAATATAGAGCATCTTTCAAAGAGTCTATTGAGTGTGTGTGGCTCAAAAAACTTTTGGATGATTTGGATGTTGGCCAATCTTCACTGGCAGTCAATGCGCATTGGAAGTTGTGGCTCAGTCACCATCTTCACTCACAATCAATGCGCATTGGAAGTTGTGGGGAACCTTGTATTTTATGCTTGCACAAAGCACATTCAGGTGCATTATCATTATGTCAGGGAGAGGTTCTCTGACATTGAGGTGGATTATCATTATTTCAGGGAGAGGTTAATCAAAGCGCATTGGAAGTTGTGAGGGACCTTGTGTTTTATGCTTGCACAAAGCACATTGAGGTGCATTATCATTATGTCACATTTGATAACATTGTGGATCTTTTCACAAATGCTCTGCCTCAAGAGACATTTGAAGCTTTCTGCAAAGCTTTGGGCTTACTTCCTTTTGTGGATTCATCTCTTTCCACATATCTTGACACTTCCTTATAAATGACTGCCATCTTCTTGTTCATCGCATCTCTCCCAAGGGGGCTTTGTTGATATATTTTGGTAGTGATGTGTGTGAACAAAGTTAGGACAATCGGGGAACTTATTTCCCTCTTTAGGAGTTTTTTTTTCAGCTTGTTTATATGCCTATAGACCTAATGGGTGACTTATCTTTGTACATTCAATAGCTAATATATATGCCTATAGCCCTAATGGGTGACTTGGTAATACATTCAATATTGTGTGTTGTGCTCCAAGCTTCTTCTTCTTCTTTGTTTTGTTCGCATGCTTCTGCAAACCTCAAACTCCAACACATATACATGCATGCATGCATACATACATACATAATGATGGTTTTTTAAGTAAATTGGTGATTAAGAAAAAAGATTAAAGCAATGGAGTGAAACCTCTCCATAAGAAGGAAGGAAAGATTGGAGGAAGTGAAAAACCTCCCAACAATTAAAGATGATAGAATCTATGGAACATTAGATGATCCATATAATCCAACATGTAATTTTCAATGATCCATGTCAAATTTGATTGAACACATGCATATAATCCAAAAGTCACAAGGTTTGAAGAGCAATTTGGGATCATGTAAGGAATTTGAAGAAGAATTTCATCTCACTAATGTTGTGTGTATTGGAGTTTGGGGCTTGCAGAAGCACCTCAACAACACAAGTAAGAAGAAGAAGAAGAAGAAGGTTGGAGCACAAGACCATTAAAGAAATTACCAAGTGAATACACAAAGATAAGTGACCCGTTAGGTTTATAGGTGTATATACAAGGGGAGAAAACTCTTGAAGAGGGAAAAAAGTGCCCCGATGACCCTAAGTGTATTCACACACATCACTACCGAAATATATCAACAAAGCCCCCTTGGGAGTGATGTGGTGAACAAAGAGTTAGCACTCATGTATAAGAAAGTGCCAAGATATGTGGAAAGAGATCAATCCACAAAAGGAAGTAAGCCCAAAGCTTTGTAGAAAGCTTCAAACTTCTCCCTAGGTAGAGCCTTTGTGAAAAGGTTTGCAACCTTATCTTATGTGGACACATATGCTAAACTGATCTCTCCAACATTGTAATTGTCTGTGAAAATGGTGGTGGTAGAAGATTGACCACCACCCAGATGAGCCAAAAGGCATATGATCCACACACTCAATTGTGAAAGCTGCCCTTACTCAACCTCATAACTAGAAGTGGCCATATTAGGCTACTTCTTGCTCAACCAAGATATGCATGAGCTACCAAGCACGAAGAAAAAACCAATGGTGGACGCACAAGTTTCATAACAACCAACCCAAATTTGATCAAGAAGTTGGGATAAAACAATCCAAGAAGTTGGGTAATGCCTCTCTTGGGATAAAACAATCCAAGAAGTTGGGTACCACTCAAGTAGCAAAAGATATGCTTAACTATCTATCAATGCTTGACACTTGAGCAATGAATAAACCTACTTATCTGTGAGACAACAAACTGAATATTAGGCCGAGTTATGCATAAGTAAATCAAGCATCCAATAACTTGCTGATAGAGACCAACATCAAATGGCATCTCCAACATCAAATTCATCTCTAACATCAAATGGCAAAGAAGCACTATGAGAGTTGGAACGAGTACAATAAAACAACGATGCATCTAATTTGCTATCACTTAAAGTCTAAACTAGCCATTTAGGCATAGTTTTTGCCTGCTCTATATTAGGCCTCTCATCAACAAGTGCATCATGTAAATCTCCATCAAAAATGGAATGATTTGCATCACTTTGTGGAACCTCTAAAGATTGTAAAATCGCCTCATCTGAACCAGCACTTGAATGTCCACGTGTAAAAAGAGGAAGCAAAGTAGTTCTTTTTTTTTTTTGCAACTTCGTTTTGTTGAGGTGTCTATGGCACCATACAGTGATGTTTTATCCCATGCTCATCCAAAAATGCATTCAAATCAGAAGACATGCATTCCCCTCCTTGATGAGAGTGGAGGATGCCCAATTTACATATTGATATATTTTTAGCCCGTGGGAGGATTCTTTAGTTGAAAGGTGCTTGAGTGTTTGTAGGAGAAGAATGGAGAAGAAGAATAAAGATAATTTCACCAAAGTCTTTGTGTCTTGATTAGAATAAAAGATTACAAGAGCTTTGTCTAGAATAAGACAAAATGTTCTTATGTGTAGCAACTAAGCTAAAAACCCAAAAAAAATCCCAAAAAATGCCAAAAAATTAATTTAAAAAATCATTAAAAATAGCTTCGACTTCAAGACAGTGTCCCACACTCAAAACCTCACAGAACTTCCTTTTTTCATCCATTTCAACAAGAAAAAAAGCATTTAAAAAAATAACTCCAAAAAATCCTTTAGAAATATTTAAAAAAATCCTAAAAATTTCCAAGAATATTTTCATGAATTAGAATATAAAATGGCCTCCAAAGTACATGAAAAATTTAAAGAAAAACATAATAAATAATGCAAATAAGAAAATTATGCAAAAAAGGATACGAGAAGAGCTATGTAGAACTTGGATAGACTTTGCAAGTTCCACGTGGTCCAAAAGACTTCAGTTTTGTTGATGATAGGGCTTGAGCCAAGAGATGTTGACTAGTGGTAGCACCTCACTATCCAAAGGCTCTAACTGCATCGTACCCCATCGTATCATATCTCTAATCTTGTATGATCCTTCCAAATGAGGGAGCCACTTGCCTCACAATTGTGCATGTAACTGTGGTCTATTTAAGACAACAAGCATACTAGTCTGTACTTTTTTTTACATAAACTTTTACACTTTAAATGCTCCACTGGAATAATAATTCTAGAATCCTCCATCTTATAGATCTCTATGTAGACAACTTCAACGTACTTTGGATTTAATCTATAGCTTTTCCCCCTTACTTGTTTGGCTCCTTTAATCAGTATAATCTTGTGTTTCCCAAAAACTTGCAAGTATGCATTCCAAATCCTTACTGCCATGCAAATGCATCCACATAAATTCTCATAAAAGATGTTATCCATACCATTATCCATAACCAAGTGGCCACTAGTATAGGATGAGAGTTTTCCTTGTTGCACTAGGAAAAAAAATGAACCCTACATGGGCCTTTTAGATTAAGGAGTGATTAGCGATGGACCAATCAGAAGAGGGTGGTGGCCATGGTCTATGCTCTATAAAATACTAGGTTGAAGGGGGGAGAGGGAATAAATTTCTCCCTTATTTAATGAGCTTCCTCTAGAGAGGGAAGGAATCTCATAACTTGGTTGGGTCCAAAAATTCAAAATTTCTAAAAAGTTAAAAAACTCATCATAGCACTTGAGAATGGACCCCTCATTACTTTTTAGAATCAAAAGTACTCTTTTTGACCCCAAATTCAAAATTCGTGCATGTTTTGAACCAATATTTTTCATACCCAGGTCCCAAAAAGTCATCTTTTTCCACTATTTTCTCTTTGTAGCACATTCCAACCTACCTGCATCTCCTATCTCGAACTACTGTTGTAGCTTGAAGACCTTCAATTTCCATGGCAACATCTAAAGGTTTTAGGCAACTAAAAGATGAAGTCCTCACATTAAGATGTCACAATATCAAAGCTATAGATGGACAATGGTTATCACAAGAGTACTCCAAAGGTGCATGGGTGTACATGCAACCGTCTAGAGTTGGACCTCATTGAGTTAGAGATCATGAGAACTTGGATCTTCATTGGAAGGGAAAGCTACTTGGCTTCAAGAAGCACAAAGACAATGGGATGGTTGCTATTGTACAACATGTTTTTAAAATGGCAACTATGAAACTCGAAAACTTCATTAAAATGAGATATCATGTGAATTGTAAGTATTACTCTACAATATTATATGCTTTATAGTGTTGAATATATTTTTGAACTCTTTAGATATGGTTTTTTTTTCAGATATATTTCCTTCTACTTTGTTGGAAGAGCAACCACTTCATAGTCTTATAGGTACTTTCTAGGCATTGCATGCAGATGTTGGTGCACTAGTCTTTCCACAAATATCTCCTGCTCAACTTTACCATCATAGAGTTTTCTTTTACACACAGATATGTTGCACCCTCTACAATGAATGGTTTTGGAAGGTTAGAGGGAATTGAAGTACATTCTCTTCTTAGCTTGGAGTGGCCAAAACCTGATACATGGTCCATATCATCTTTGAAGCACAAGATGGTAATGGATATACATAACTCTTTGAAATTCACAAAAGGAATTAGTCTCTGTTCTGTTGCAGGAAGATCAGTCCAGGCAGAACAGGTCCATTATGCGTGTTGCAGATCAAGCTTTCCTAGCTAGTCAGAAGGGCAAAGGAAAATGGAGCTCTTCTACTAGTAAGCAGAAATCTACAAATGATGCACAATTGAAGAACCAGGATAAAGATGAGAAGAAATCAGAAAAGCAAAAATTGTTCTGCAAGTACTGTAAAGGAAATGATCATATTATAAAGAACTGTCCAAAACTGGCTGCTAAAGAGGCAAAGAAGAAAGAGGCTGGAATGGTTGTTGCAGAGGCCTCTACACCAAAAACAGAGTCTTTAAATCTTATGCAGGAAGAAGAATGGGCATTTACTAGTGTCTGCAGTTTTGACCCATCTTCTCATGATCAGTGCATGTCTGCAGTAGACTCAGATGTTTGGTACTTTGACAGTGGGGCGACCAAACATATTACCTCGCAGCGCAGTTTCTTCTCTTCACTCGAGCCTGCCCCTACAAGGAATACTGTCACATGTGCCAATAAATCCCCTTATCCTGTTATGGGAGTTGGTAAGATCATTCTGACTACTGCTGATGGTAGTTCTTTCATTTTGTCAGATGCTTTATTTGTGCCAGGGATCAAAAAGAACCTATTATCAGTTTCTGCATTAGCCAAGATTGGCTTGGTTGTGAAATTCGTTGATGACAGGTGTACAATCCATGATCTCTCAAATGGCGATGTGATTATTGCTTCTGGCATTTTATGTCGTGGGCTGTATAAGCTCATAGACTATGAAAGATCTGTGAATGATTCGGCATGTGCAGTTCATGATTCTCAGGCTATGTCAGATGCAAAGCTTTGGCATGCACGCTTTGGTCATCTGAATTTTGCTAGTTTGTTACACCTGCAGAAATCTGAAATGGTGTCCTCTTTGCCCAAACTTGAGGCACCTGGAAAACATGTTTGTGAAGGCTGTATTTTGGGCAAAATGCAGCGTTCTTCCTTTCCAAAAGATGGTTCAGTTCGGGCTACGCAGAAATTGCAGCTTGTACATAGTGATGTCTGTGGTCTATGCAGACACCCTCTTTTGGAAATTACCTTTACTTCGTGACTTTCATTGATGATTTTTCCAGACATGCATGGGTATATCCACTCAAAGCAAAGTCCGAAGTGTTCATGTGCTTCAAACAGTTTTTGGTTTTGGCTGAAAATCTGTCAGCATGTAAAATGGGCACCCTCTGTTCTGATCGAGGGGGGGAATATATGTCTTCAGATTTTAATGCATTTCTGGATGAACGTGGGATAAAACACCAGTGTACAGTGCCATATACACCTCAACAGAATGGAGTTGCTGAACGAAAGAACAGGTCACTCATGGAGATGGCGAGGTGCATGGTCAAAAGTCAGGCTTTACCACATAGTTTCTGGCTTGAGGCTGTCATGTGTGCAGCATATGTACTGAACAGGTGTCCCACTAAAGCATTGCAGTCTATCACTCCATATGAGGCTTGGCATGACCGCAAGCCATCTGTTGCTCATCTGCGTGTTTTTGGTTGTTTGGCATATGCATTAGTGCCTGAACAACATCGCAGAAAATTGGATGATAAGGCAGTAAATTGTATTTTTGTTGGGTACAGTTCTGAAAGTAAAGGCTATCGTCTGTATCATCCACAGACTAAACGCATTCTGGTTAGCCGTGATGTTGTCTTTGTGGAAGATGCTATTCAGCCATTGCTTTCATGTACTAAGGAGACATCTGTTAGCTCCAAAGACATGTATGATACTTTGATGCCTCTTTTTACAGGTGGACAGGCTAGTGCTGGTCCTAATGAGGCAACTTCTTAGCCTTTGTAGGTTTCATATGATGATGCAGATCATTCCATTTCTGATGCAGATTTTCATGATGCACTTGTTGATGAGAGAGCTGATATTGAGCAGGCAAAAACTATGCCAAAATGGTTGGTGCAGACTTTGTGTGACAGCAAATTAGATGCACCTTTGTCATATCGTACTCGTTCAGGCTCTCATAGTGCCTCCTTTGCATCAGATTGCTATGCTATGGCTGCATCTAATCTTTGTGATGAGAATGAGCCTATTTCTTTTGATGAAGCACAAAATTCAGAAAATTGGATGGCTGCTATGCAATCTGAATATGATGCTATAATGAAGAATGGTACATAGTCTTTATGTGACTTGCCTCCTGGCAAGAAGGCCATTGGCACTAAGTGGGTATACAAGCTGAAGCGTAAACCTGATGGTACAGTTGACAGGTATAAGGCTAGGCTTGTTGCAAAGGGTTATGCACAGGAAAGAGGCATTGATTTTGATGAGACCTTTGCACCTACATGCTGTATGACTACTGTTCGGAGCATTTGTGCACTTGCAGCCCATCATGGTTGGAATGTACATCAGTTGGACATTAAAACAACATTTCTGAATTGTGACTTGCATGAAGAAGTGTATGTTTTTCAACCCCGTGGCTTTGTGCAGAAAGGGCATGAAAACCAGGTTTGCAGGTTAAAGAAGGCATTATATGGTTTAAAGCAAGCACCACGTGCTTGGTATGAGAAGATACATGCCTATCTGATTGCACATGGTTTTGAGAACAATCCAACTGAAAGCACCTTATATGTTAAACGTGCTAATGATGTGCTTCTGATCATTGTTGTGTATGTTGATGACATGCTGCTCACTGGTCCTATTGAGACTTACATATTGCTGATTTTAAGGCTGATTTGCATGCCTCATTTGAGATGTCTAATTTGGGGCATTTGCATCACTATTTGGGCATTCAATTTATGCATGTTGATGGTGGAATGGCTTTGTGTCAAACAAAATATATTGACACATTATTGCAGCGTTTTGGCCTTGAAGACTGTAAGCCTATTGCCACTCCTATGGAGACAGGTTTACGATTGAGTCTTCATGATGCTGGAGATGCATTTGATGCTGTTCTCTATCAGCAGGCTGTTGGATGCTTGATTTACTTATGCATTACTCGGCCAGATATTCAGTTTGCTGTCTCACTGATGAGCAGGTTTATGCATTGCCCAGGAGTCACGCATTGGAAAGCGGTTAAGCGCATCTTTCACTAGTTGAGTGGTACTCGGCTACTTGGGTTGTTTTATCCCAAGGGAGGATCACTACCGCCAGATTTGCATGCTTTTTCTGACTCAGATTGGGTTGGTTGCTATGACACTCGTGTGTCCACCAATGGTTTTTGCTTCATGCTTGGTAGCTCATGTATATTTTGGTTGAGCAAGAAGCAGCCTACTGTGGCCACTTCCAGTTGTGAGGCTGAGTATAGGGCAGCTTTCATAGCGACTGTTGAGTGTGTGTGGCTCAGATGCCTTATGGCTGATTTGGGTGTTGGCCAGTCTTCAGCCACCACCATCTTCACTGACAGTCAGAGTGCATTGGCAGTTGCGAGGAACCCTGTGTTCCATGCTCGCACTAAGCACATTGAGGTGCATTATCACTATGTCAGGGAGAGGTTCTCTGGTGGGGAGATCAACTTGGCATATGTGCCCACGCAGGAGAACATTGCAGACCTTTTCACAAAGGCTCTGCCTAGGGAGAAGTTTGAAGCTTTCCGCAAAGCTTTGGGCTTACTTCCTTTTGTGGAGTGATTTCCACATAGCTTGGCACTTCCTTATACATGAGTGCCAGCTCCTTGTTCACCGCATCACTCCCAGGGGGGATTTGTTGATATATTTAGGTAGTGATGTGTGTGAACACTCTAGGACCGCCGGGGCACTTTTTTCCCTCTTTAGGAGGTTTTTTTCCCCCGGCTTGTATATACGCCTATTGCCCTAATGGGCTACTTATCTTTGTACATTCTCTAGTAATATATTCAGTATTGTGTGTTTGTGCTCCAAGCTTCTTCTTCTTCCTTGTGCTGTTCGCGTGCTTCCGCAGACATCTATCTCCAACACTAATACCTTCTCTCTAATGAAGTGATAATGTACCTCGATATGCTTTATTCTAGCATGAAAAATAGGGTCTGTGCTAACTGTATGCTGCTAAGATTATCACAACAGATGGTGATATGCTTTTGCATTTCCACACCTAAATCTGCAAGTAGCATCTCCAGCCATGACGCCTCACATGCTACCATTGAAGCACCTCTATATTCAGCCTCTGTACTCAACAAAGCAACAGTGGGTTGCTTCTTGCTGCTCCATGTATAAGTTGCGTCTCCAAGTGAGAATAGAAAGCCACTATTAGATCTTCTATCTGGAGTACTACCAGCCCAATCTACATCGATGTATCCATGAACTTGCAAATCTACATGAGCTTCATAAAACAATGCATAATCCAAAGTAGCGCTCACATAATGTAGAGTGCACCTCAGAGCATCCAAATGTGGCTTCCTGGGAACCTGCATAAATTGACTTTCAAGTCCAACAGTGTAGCTTAGATCAAGCCTCATAATTGTGAGATATATCAAACTTCCCATAATTTTCTTGTACATAGTAGCATTTTTCAATGCTTCACTTGATGTAGTATCTAACTTCAAATTATGATCTAATGGCATAGAAATTGGCTTACAATCAACCATACCATACTTTTGCAGCATATTCAAGGCATATTGCCTTCGCGACATCCATATAGCTGTTTTTGTATGTATAAACTCAATTCCCAAGAAATAGCGTAGCACACCAAGATCTTTCATGTCAAATTCCTGCATAAGACGTTGTTTTACCTCTTTGATGCTTTCTTCATTATCACCACCTACAATCAAGTCATCAACATAGATAGCCACAATTGTGATGCCATCATCACCCTTCCTTGCATATAGTGAATGATCTGCATCACACATAGAAAATCCAATGGTGGTCAAGTAATCAGCAATCCTTGCATGCCATGCACGAGGTGCTTGCTTCAGATCATACAAAGCCTTTCACAACTTGCAAACATATTCTAGATGCTTTGAATCTTCATATCATTGTGGTTGGTCCATGTATACTTCTTTTTGTAACTCACCACGTAGAAAAGCATTCTTCACATCCATCTAATGCAATGTTCGTCCTTTTGTTGTAGCTAATGCAACAAGTATTCTAACAGTAGACATTTTAGCTATAGGGCTGAATGTTTCCTCATAATCAATGCCATAAGTTTGTGCATATCCTTTTGCTACCAAACGTTCTTTATACCTGCTTATGCTACCATCAGCATTGTGCTTTACCTTGTAAACCCACTTGCAGCATATGGGTTTCTTTCATTGTGGCAATTGAGCCAGCTTCTATGTATCGTTTCCATAATGTGTAGCCATCTCCTCATCCATAAATTTTTTCCAATCTGCATTTCCAATCGCATCTTCAAAACAAGAAGGTTTAGCATCTTGTATTACCTTTGTCATGTAGGCACAATGACGAGCCATGTAACTATCATATGTCAATCATTGCATTGAATTCCGTATCCTCCCAGATCTTCTTGGTCCTAGGTCACTTCTCCTTGTATCATCTGCATGTGCCTTTCTTACTCCTGGGGTCTTCACAGAGGGCAGTCCAAGTTCCTCATCAAGACTCTTTTCTAAACCGCTTGAATCTCCATCAACGTCTTCAAAACCTGCACATGTTTTATGACCAGCAGAAAGCTTTTCTTTACCTTTCTTGGATGTATTTGATGAATTTGCTAGACTAAAAATTCCATGCAATCTTCCAGTCCATGGATTTGAGTTGGAATTATTGCTTGTTGATGCATCTGGTCCACTCAAATCTTAAGATTTTGCACTTGATTTTTCAGCATTTTCTTTGTCATTTGGTTCACGATTCAGTCCTTCTTTGGCATCTGCATAGAAGCTTGACATTTCATCATATACCACATCTCTGCCCAACTTCACTTGTCGTGTGAGTGAGTTATAACATTTATATCTCTTTTGCTCAAGGGAGTATCCAATGAAGACACACTTTTCTGTTTTTGGATCAAGCTCGTCCTCAATTCATCTGGAACATGTACATATGCAATACATCAAAAAACTTTCAGATATGATAAGTTTGGCTTTTTACCGATGAACTTCTCTTCAGGTGTAACTTGATGCACAACAACAGTCGGAGTTCTATCATGATGTATATGACAGTATGAATAGCTTCTACCCAATAACAATGAGGCATATTTTTCTCAACCATCAAGGCTCTTGCTATTTCTGCAATATGTATATTTATGCATTCAGCAACGCCATTCTATTGTGGTGTGTACCTGCATGAAAACTGATGCCGAATCCCATGATTTTTTAGAAAATTGATGAACTTGTTTGACATGTATTCACCTCCTCCATCAGATCTTACTGTCTGAATATACTTCCCTCTCTGCTTTACCACCATAGCTTTGAAAATATGGAAGTGAGTGAATACCTCACTCTTCTCTTTCATGAAATATACCCACTCTTTTCATGTATGGTCATCAATGAAAGTAACACAAAACCTGCAACCGCCCATAGATGTGGTCTTTGTAGGACCCCAAACATCTGTATGTACTATTTCTAGTATGTTCTCACTAACATGCTTGTCATGCGAAAATGATGTTTTTGACTGTTTTACAAATTGACATGTTGCACATACCTTTTGCATCTTTGCAACCTTGAAATTTGGTAGTCCATGGAAAATCTCCTTTGATTGCATCAATTTCAGCCTTTGCAAGTTTGCATGTCCAATTCGTTTGTGTCAGATCTCTATATCAGCAATGATTCTTGCACCTTTGTAAACATGGTTGGATTCATTTCATGAATTTTCACATTTAAGGTGAACATCCTACCCACTTTGTTTCCTTTGGCAATCAATCTTCCATCCCGTTTGTATTCTTCTACATATAACCCATCAGCATTGAACCTGACTTATAATTCCTAGCCAACCATTTATCCAACAGAATCTAGATTCTTTGTTATATTTGGAACATGCAGCACATCAGCAAGATGTTTTACCTTCCCGTCCTCCATAGACAATGTTATGTTTCATGTATGCTCGATAGGGTGTGATGTGTTATCATCTATTTCAACATATCTAGGAACTAGCAATTTTTGCAAAGTACTAAACCATTTTGCATGAATAGTCGTGTGATTTGAAGCACCTAAATCAACATACCAGACATTATCATTCGATTTTGAAACACCATCAGACATCATATTCATCGTGTGATGTTGAACCATGAATAGCTTCTCAGGATCATCTGCACTTGCGGATGCACAGTTGTTTTGTTGCCTTCTATTATTTTGATTCTTCAACCTACAATCATGTTCAAAGTGTCCAGGTTTACCACAATTCTAGCATCCTTTATTGTCATTACCTAAATCATTTCTTTGGAAATTTCTGCGACCTCTTTGGCTCCCCTTGCCTCAAAACTATCCTCTTCCTCCTGCATGATTATGTTGTTGACTTTGGTCTTGGTTACTATTTCCTCTTCCACTTCCAAAACCTCTAGCTCTGCCTCTTCCTAAGCCAGAGTAGAATACCTACTCAGAACTGGGCTTTCCTTGGGATTTTTAATCCTCACCAAGATTCTTTTCTTCAATAATCAACATGGATACCAAATCAGCAAAATTCGGAATATTTTCTCTAGTCTGTATAAAAGTTCTAAACTGCTTATATGCAGCTCCTAAACCACGAAGGCACACTTCCACCTTATCATCATCATCATCTACATTCACTCCAATAGATGCAAGTGACTCACATATGCTTTTGATTTTCAGGGTGTAGTCACTTACCGACATGCCCTTCTTCTCCAATGTATGCAGCTCGTTCTTAAGTTGCAATTTCCATGCCTTTGTATTGGTCCCATACAATGTGACCAAACTGTTCCAAGCCTCTTTTAGAGTCTTGGCATCCTATATGTGCCCAATCATGCTATCCTGTATGCTAATAGTTAGCCAATACATTACCTTTTGTGCTCCTTGATTCCATCCCTCGTATGCTCTTAACTAGTCTGCAGTCTGATTCCTCTCTGGTAATTGTGGAGCATTTTTGTTCTCTCCTTCGATGTACTTCCAATAGCCTTTTCCCATCAAGAAATTTTTCATTCTGAATCTTCAAGCATGGAAGTTGTTCTTGTCCAACTTATCACTCATAAGCTGACTCATTCCATCTGCGTTTGCCATTTCTACAGCAATTCACAACACTGCAAAACACTACAAGCAACATTTCTGCTTGAACACTATTGCACTATGATGTGACAGTTCGATCTTAGAAAAACATAGTTTTCATGTATCAACAGTACACAGAATCGCTTGAGATTCTGGATTCAGAATATATGAGTGTTTTCGAACAGGGTGCAAGTTACAGTTTTGCAAAGTGACCTAGTTTTTCTATGCGCCCCACCTTGCAGGCTAGAAACGAAGGTCAAGATGGCTCTAAAACGCTGATCTGACAAAAACAAGTGACCCTAAAAGGATAACTCTCAAAAAAATTTTGAGGTCTTCTACCTTCATGCCAATTTTCATAGCAATCTGAGGTCATTGGTGAATCAAGGCTTTATCCATGCCTTCTCACGTACTCTTCACCATCAGCCTTCTCCACGAGCTCTCTACTGCCAACCTGGCTCTGATACCATGTCACGAGGAAGGAGATAAGGAAGAGAGCTCACACACACACTCTCACAATCAAAGAGAAACACACTCAGATTGAGGCAAGGAAGAATGATCTTCTTCTTCTTCTTCTTCTTCTTCTTCTTCTTCTTCTTCTTCTTCTTCTTCTTCTTCTTCTTCTTCTTCTTCTTCTTCTTCTTCTTCTTCTTCTTCTATTACATAAAAAGGAATGTACAAGAATGACCTAAAAACAAGAATTCAACTACCGCAATACATAAAGACCAACACATAAGGAAAAACTTAATGTTCGCGAATGAGTGAGCTGGCAAGAAAAAAATGTGCCATCACTCTCGATAGATAAATCTAATAAAGCTCAATGAAGTGTCCTTGACATATACCGACGTGACCACTATACATGTCAGAGAAATGAAAAAGTGATACATGTCATCCTGGATCATCACATGTTGAGCTTGATATCTCAACACCTATGACCTACTTTTTTACATCTATAAAGGAGATGAGGTCTTTGTGAAGCACCTAAAGCATTTCATGGCTATTGCTAAGGATGCAGGGCACTTGTTAGATGACACAGTGCCATTAATTAAGCAATTAAATAAGAAGAGGAAGATGGGAAGAAAATATCTATCCTATGTCGCAACGACAATAATTTTAGGAGCCCAAACCTACCCCATCTTGTTACTTTGGGTTTTGAGGATGATAAAAAGGAACCACAAATAGAAGCTCTCAAATTATTAGAAGAGAGTGAAAAATTCATCATCGACACCCCTTCAATCACAATCTCAGAATCACATGGAATTTGGTGAGCATACTCATGGTGGTTAGGATTTCAAAAGATCTCTACCATGTGGTTTTTCTCTCAACTCTGTCTACAGGTCTGTTCCCCTGTGCTCTTATTTTCTTACATATTCTAGCTTTATAATATTCTTCGACTTGCATGCCTTCATTCAAGTTAAACCATGATAAAATGTTCTTAAAATTTACATATATAGAGATCTAAAGCTTCGTTTTTGTCTAAATTTTATCATCCTTAACCCTTGTTTTCATTTTTGTTACCTAAGAACACACACCTCTAATTTCTCTTCCAATTCAGGCGTAAATGCACTTGATGATTACATGATTACCAAGCTTCATGTGACGTAGATATTTGACTACCTCATGTAATTATTGGCAAAATATCCCCGATAGAAGTTGGGATTATGCATTTTCTTGATCATTACCCTAGCATGCTCAATAGTGTTTCTTTTTCCCTCTCTAATTTTTCATTTTCTTGAAGTGTATATTTGCATGTTTACTAACTCTTTATTGTTTGGCTGCTTAGGATCCAAAAAATAAAATGAGAGAAACATTATGTCCCTTAATGTAATCTTAAACACTTGACGTACCTTTCAAATTCTCTCGCTACACCAAAAATACAAGTTTTCTAGTTTCTACATTTCTATCTTTTTTAATGGATCAAATAGATTGAAATAATCAATACAAAATTCACATATTTTAAAGTTAATAAGGATTATTCATTTAGGATGAATCACAACATAGTCAAGTAGTCATGTGGGTAAATTTCAAGTATGTTCATCAAAGCTTTCCATATATCCTTGTATTTGCATCAAGATTACAATCAACTAGGATCAAGCAAATGAAACCATATTAAAAACATTTTTATGGATCCATCAATTTTCAGGTGATTATTCATATTAAGAGAAATTCGAATATCTCACTTGAGTACATGTAGTTATCATCAATGTTACATCGGTCTTTTTTAGAGTATAGGAAGGTCGAAATGTCCATAGAGTGGGACTTCAACTCGTTCCTTCTTGAATTTGCATCTGGTTCCTTCTTGAATTTGGATCTTGCTAGAGACCATCTAGTTCCTTCTTGAATTTGGAAACATGTGTTGGATACCTTCAATCTTCAAAATCTAAAGGTTGTTCTATATATACTTCTTATTTTGGATCCTCATCGTTTTTAATCCATTTACTTTCTTCAATTGATACTAGATTCTTCATTATAGCCAGTTTACCAGTAAGAAAAAATGTTTTTCATATTATTTACCATAACTTTGAGAAAAAACCATTAGCTAAAAGTGTAGATTTATAGCTTGCAACAACTCCATCTATAGTTTTCTAAAACTTGACTTCTACCTTCATATTCTTGATTTGGGCAATAAAACTCATTAATGGATTTACTTCAGTCCTTAAATTTCCTTGCATCCTTAGAATCATTGCACTTATTTTCATGGTCAAAACAATTGGGTTCTACATTGCTATCTTTCCATTACATATATCGTCTTTGATTTTCTGATTTCTTCACATACATTCGCATTACCTTTTTATCCACATGTACTCACTTCCTAGGATGATGGTCTAATTGTAAGCCTTCCCTTACAAATTAGTAAAATTTTCAACTATCATCCATGCTCAAATCTCTTGGTCCTTTTTGCTTCATGTTTCTTTATGAGAAATCTTCTTCATGACTTATTTTGTCTTTATCATAGTCTTCCACTTACATACCTTACCATGATAAAATTATATATATATATATATATATATATATATATATATATATATATATATATATATATATATATATATATATATATATATATATATATATATATATATATATATATCTTTTTTGTTTGTATTGTAGCATTTTCATGACCTAAGAACACACACTATTCTAATCTTTCTTTTGATTTAGGCTTACATGAACTTGATGCATACACATAAAAATAGAACCAAATACTTTAATATGTGAAAGATAAAGCTTCTTCCCAAACCAATCTTATTGTGAAGGAGATGCCATCGTGCCCGCTAGGTCTCTGCTGGCATAATGGTAATTTCCTAACAAAAATTCTGAATATCAAAGGAAACATTGATTATCAGGTCAACCTCAATAAGAAGTGGTGCCTGTCATGAATGCGGATGTGGTGGGATATGAGGTTCATGGCTATCTGGCACCCCCTCATAGAAAACAAAAATTTTGTCCTCTTATGGCGAATTCTTCATTGGGGAATCTAGACCAACCTAAAGGCTAGCAAAATTTGTGGGACATCTACCTGGTGCAAGCGCTATCGCCGGTCCATTGAAGATGTTTCCCCCATCTTCTATAATTGTCCCCCCTCCAACAGGCTCTGGCAGATCGTCCAAAAGAAAGGTAGACTTCAGAAACATATTAGCTGGAAACAAGATTTGTTGGGAGAAGTGATCGATTGCTTAGCGACTCTCTAGAGTGCCATCAGAGGGGAGGTCCTCTGGAAGATTTGGCAAGAAAGATGTCCCTATAACTTTGGGGACTCCTCCAAAGAGTGGTCGATTGCGAAATCTTTGTTCCTCCTCAGTAAAAGAATTGCCAACTGTAGGAAGTCCCCCCCCCCCTTCAAGCATCATAAAGTGCTTCTTTTGATCAACAACAGGCTTAAACCCAAGTGGGCCCTGCATGAGGGTGATGAGAGGGTGATTAACCTTCTTGGTAATGCCATCTAAACTCTGTAAGATCTACCCCGCTCTATGGAACTTGGCGGGTCCTGTGGGCACTAGTCCCCTTCACTTGTACTTTTTTTTTCCTTTTATTTAATAGGAACAAAAACGGGAATGTGAACAAAATCGACAAATTGAAAACAAAATTGAAACACAAACTACAACCAAGTCCAAGAGGAAAAGCTAAACCCAAACTCCAAAACTACAAATAGGAATTGGAATTGGGACCAAAATAAAAAACTAGACTCAATTTATTTTTTTCTCAAAAGGAACTTTGGCAATCACCTATTCTCCCTAGCTTTAATTAATAGGAAAAATAGCTATACAAGAGAACGGGCCTACTACCCATGGGACACCCCAAATCCCACAAAGCAAGGGTTTCCTATGCATTACTAGAGGACTTTACAAAGAAGTTTGATAATCCTCTCATCTCCCTCATGTGGGGCCCACTTGTTTTTAATCTTTTTGTTCTCAAGGAGAAACACTTTATGATGTCTAAAAGGTAGGGGCTTCTTACAATTGGGAATTCTTTTGTCTAAAAGGAAAAGAGATTTTTCGATCGACCATTCTTTAGGAGGGTTTCCAAATTTAGTAGCACATCTCTCTTTCCAGATCTTCCACAAGGTCTCACCTCTTATGGCATTCCACAACATTGAGAAACATCCGATCGCTTCACCCAGCAATGCTTGCTTCAAATTTATTTGCCCCTGTAGTAGCATGATTCTCCCAAGGGTTCGCCAAACGGAAGTTGACTTTGGGCATGAAAATAAGAGGTGTCCCAAATACTCATTGCCACGTAGGCATCATTTGCACCAAGGGGGAAATTTTGGTAGCTTTTATATTGGTCCAAATTCCCCGGTGGAGGATTTTCCACATAAGCACATTTTTTTTTTCTCGATAAGGGGGTGCCAAAGGGATTGGAACTTAATTTCCCACCTTAAGCCCCAATCCTAACACCATTTCCTATCAAGCATGACATGAAAGTCCAAATTCTTCTTGAATCTCAGAATTTTATGAAGGCTATTGCCATTATGCCATCTAAGACCCTCATGCTAGGGAGAGTCATGGTCAATGAGGAGGTGATTCCTCGCTCTCTTGGTTCCAGATGTGCTTCCATAAACAAAAATCATTGTTCCAAAGTTTCTTGGCTTTCAAGAGGTTCCAAGATTCCATGCCTCTAATGCCCTTGATTGAGAACTAGATCAAATCATTTTGTCTCATCCCAGTTTCCCATTTCGAATCTTCATTGATCCTAACAAACTGTTTAGTCTTGTTCCAGCTCTTCCACAGAAAGCAAACCACGCTCGAGCCTCTAGGATTCACTAGAAAGGTCGAAGGGTGAGGAGGTCAAGACCCTTTCACTCTGGGAGGCCCACAAGCTTGAGAGCACTCTTGTTTCTAAAAATAAGCTTGGCCCAAGAGGCTTTGTGTTGCTCCAAGATTTAACTAAGCATTTTTCCACCAACTTATTAGCCATTCCTTCAATGTTCAGAATGCCCAAACCACCTTGATTTTATTGGCTAATGCAAGTAGCACATTTAATTTTGGGGATGCCCCTTCTATTAGGGTCACCCATCTGAAGAAAAAGTTCTTGCAAACTCTTTCCAATTTAATAATCTATTGGTCCTTCAGCCTCCAACACGAGAGAAAGTAAGTCATCGAAGAAAGGAGGAATGTGTTAACCACCATAGCACAACCTACCAGGTTGATCTACATACCTTTCGAGTATGTCAACTTGTTCTCGAGCTTAGAATGAGCCTAGTTCCATCATTGTCACATTGAAACATCGAATCCCATGGGAATACCTAAGAGCCAGAAGATTTTTCTGCTAGGGATGAACTAATGTCCGTGGTCCAGTAACACTTGAGGAGGATGTCCAATAATAGCCTTGAAGGTAGTTTTATCATGATTTATTTTGGGTCCCAATGACTCAAAAAATGTACTAAGACAAGCCCAAAAGGTGTCAATGCTTATCACATCATTATGCACAAAACCATTAGTTTTATCAAAAAAGAGTCTCATGATCATCTAGTCTTTATTGAGAGGAAGATCGGGGCCTTGAATAAGACCCAGGTGTGATTGATGTTTAAGAAGGTAGCTGAGACCATCAACCATGATAGCAAAGAGAAGTGGGGCAAATGGGCACCTTTGTCTAGTAGAACATTTTAATCTAATCACTTGAGAAAGTTGGCCATTGTGATATCAATAATGGCCTCAAGGATGGATCTCCCCTTAATGAACCCTTTTTTATCCTCATTATTCTAGTCTTGTAGGTGACAAGTAATACGGTTTTCAATCACCTTTGCTAGGATCTTGTAATTTCTTTATAATATCATAATTGAATGCTAATTTCAATCCTATTTTTCTTTGCTTTCTTGTGAATGAACTTGATAACTCCCTCATTAAGAAACTTGGGAAGCCCTCCAAAAGATATAGCTTCTTGCCACACCATTCATAATAAAGTAGTCACCATGTGCTTGAAGGTCTTGAAAAACTCATTAGTAAAACCTTCTAAGCAGAGTGTTGTATGTGCCAACAATAACCAAAAATCTAATGAATATTGGATAGATTGTTGAGAAGGGTTTATAGGTTAGATTTACAAGACATGGAGCATATGTGGAGGATCCTCAACAAGGCCTCAAGAGGATTGCAAAAGGTGAAAAATTTGGTAGAATTTTTACCTTTGAAGTTGAAGATACAAGAAACATTGCTCTCTTCAATTACAAGGACCAAACCCTATCTGAATTGGAGATATGGCATAAGAGACTAGGTCATATAGGTGAAAGGACATTGAAGCAAATATGCAGGGATCAGAGTGTGCTTGGCATTCCAAATGTTTCCAAGCAAGACATGATTTACAAATGTGGAGCATGCCAATTCGGCAAGTCACATAGGCAACCATTCAACAAAAGAGGATAAATGTATGAAGATTACTTGGAGCTTGTACACACAGATGTGTGGGATCCTGGTAGAGAGCCATCAATTTTAGGATCAAGGTATTATGTTTCATTTATAGATGACTATAGCAGATGGACAATACTTTTTTTTATGAAGCATAAAGATGAAGTCTTCACTTATTTCAAGAAGTATTTGGCATTGGTTGAGAATCAAATAGGTAAAAGTTTGAAGAGGCTTAGATTTGATGGAGGTGGTGAGTATTTCTCACATGAGTTTGACTCATTCTTACAGAACGGAGGCATAAAGAGAGAGATTACAACAAGGTGCACTCCTTAATAGAATGGAGTGGTAGAGAGAAGAAATAGGTTAATAGTAGAGGCTACAAGATCAATGATGAATGAGAAAAAATCCCTAATTATCTATGGGCAAAGGCTATTTCCATAGCTACCTACCTAATCAATAGGCTTCCATCCAAATCCTTGGATGGGATGACACCTTATTAAGCATGGAATGGTAGGAGACCCACACTGGACCATTGTAAGATCTTTGGGTGCATTGCTTATGCACACATCCCTTCATAGATTAGGGGAAACCTTGATCCAAAGGTTGAAAGATGCATATTTATTGGCTATGATCAGAATAAAAAAGGATATAAGTTATATAATCCCACTAACAAAGGATTTATAATTAGTAGATATATGGTATTTGATGAAAATAACTCTTGGTTTGAGTATGATTGCAGGAAGATAAAGCTAACCTATGATTTGGAGAATGATTTTCCAAATCTGACCAAGGAAAAACCATATAGATTTGAAAAAATCAATCACAGGATGAAGAACAAATCAATCTTGAAGAATTCAAAGCTTGAAAGTCAAAGGGCAAAGTAAAGATTAAAAAGTTGGAAGACATTCTAAAGTCATCCAATAAAGGACTTAGAAGATCTCAAAGGGAAAGCAAGAAACCTATAAGGTATGGCTATTACACATCACTAGTCACCAAGCATTCTATTTATATGATTAAAGAGTCTATGTCAAAGGAACCATCTACATTTGAAGAAGCTAACAAGAAGGAAGTATGGAGAGAAGTTATGCAGGAGGAAATTAAGCACTTCAAGAGAATAGCTGGAATTTGGTTCCCAAGAAACCATCCATGAAGGTGATAGGATCCAGGTGGATTTATAAAGTGAAAAAGAATTCAAATGGCACAATCAACAAGTATAAAGCAATGCTAGTAGCAAAGTGGTTTGCTCAAACCCATGGAATGGATTATGAGGAGACCTTCTCACAAATGGCTAAGATGCCAACTATCAGAGTCTTAGTAAGTATTGCTGCTTCAAAAAATTAGAAATTGTACCAAATAGATGTTAAAAATGCATTTTTTAATGGATGGATCTCTGAAGAGGTCTACGTGGCTCAACCACGAGGATATGAAGATAATGAAAAACTTGATTATGTATGAAAATTAAGGAAGGCACTATATGGTTTAAAGCAAGCTCCTAGATCTTGGAACCATAGGCTTGTTACATACTTGAAGGATCAACAATTTGACCAAGCAAAGCATACATTTGTTTCTTCATTTAAGAAGACTAATTCAGAGGTTATTTATTTACGTGTTTATGTGGATGATATCATCATTACAAGCAATGCTGCCAATGGCATCAAAAAGATCAAAGCTTAGATGAAGGAAGAATTTAAAATCAGTGACCTTGGATTAATGACTTATTTTCCTGGTTAGAGCTTGTATATTCAGATTTTGTTGTTTTCATTACTTAGAGACAGTACATCCATGACATGTTAACTAAGTTCAAGATGGAGAATACAAAAATTGAAGGTACTCCTATGGAGTTGAATCATAAACTCAGTGTTCATGAAGGGGAGTTGCACAAAGACATCACAGGTTACCAAAGTCTTGTTGGGAGTCTCAATTATGCAACCCTAACAAGAGTGGATATATGCTTTGGAGTAAGTACATTGAGACAATTCATGCATACACCAAGAAAACCTTACATGGAAGCTGACAAAGGGATCTTAAAGTATTTGAAGGGCACCATAAATGAAGGACTATTTTATCCATTTACATCAGACTTGGATATCAAGCTATACTCTGATGCAGATTGGGCTGGCTCAAAAGATGATAGGAGGAGCACCTCTGGCTACTTATCTTTTGCAGGGTCTAACTTAATTTCATGGTCAAAATAGAAACAACCAACTGTGGCATTGTCCTCAAGTGAAGTTGAATATAGGGGCCTAGCAAATGCAACACAAGAGGCAATGTGGTTAAAGCTACTCTACTCACACTTGGGGTTACATACATATGCACCAATGATATTTTGAGATAATATTAGCTCACTACATTTGGCTGCTAATCCTATGTATCATGCAAGGACTAAGCACATTGAAGTGCATTACCACTATGTGATAGAGAAACTACTTAGCAAAGAGATACAATTGTCTTATGTGTCTACAAACCTACAATGTGCAGATATGTTGACTAAATCTTTCGATGGAACTAAATTGAACAGGTTCAAGATGATGATTGGATTGCAGCAGATCAAGGAAAGTTGAAGCCCAAGCATGTAAGGATTGAGGGGGAGCCGTTGATGCAAATACATCCAAGCCTACATACTTGGATAATTAGCTATTTACTTCTATGTACAGACATGAAGTCACATATGAATACCCACTTGTAAAAGTTTGGTTTTACTACTTGTAAAAGTGCATATGTAAAAAATACACTTACATTCATGTGGATTTTGGAAGATCAATTACGAGCTTTTTGGTGGAGAATTGATGAGAAAAGGAGTCCTAAACTTTAGGTACATTTTTTGGTAGATTTTGAAATTCAAAAGTTGAAGATTGGCTCCAACTTTTGCTATAAAAGTGCCTCAAAAAATCGTGTGCAGTACGGCCCAATTTGGAAGAGTTTTTAGAGGGATTCTACTTGGCTATTGAGATCACACTATAGCTCTAACATTGCCCTCATATTGTTCAATCATTCATTGCCAATATCATTGTACTTTATGTGCATTAATACATACATGTTGATCATGTTATCTTGTCTCTACTCTGTCAAGTGCTACTCATAACAATGAATTTTGCATAGCTATTTCTCAGTGTGTACTTAATCATTTTGAGTGATTTAAATTGCTATAGCTTTACTAGATAGTCTAATTATATGTTACAAATTTTCATCTTGATTGCTTCAGCCATTTTCAAGCAATCTTTGAATTACTGCTCTCTAGTCTGCTATTTGTTCAACCCCTAAAAAGTTGGGATACACCCCAGACTTGCTAAAGATCATTCTCATTGCCTAGTTGATCATTACCAAAAGGATTATGTCCAATTGTTAGCAGAGAAGGAGAACTATTCATTTCTCTAAGCAGGTATAGTGACCAAAATAGAAAGTTTTTGGTTCAAGGCCAATGTCAATGTTATTTGTTTTGATCCAACGATTTGAGAATCATCTTCCAAAGCACTTGGGCGATTATTTTTACTTCCTAGAAAGCTCAAGGGGTCTACTCTACACTCCTCAACTCAAATTTTTCTAGTGTTAAGCAGGAATTCACAGCACCATCTCATCTCTAGAAGGTGTCCACCATCTCCTCCAATAGCCCCTTCATGGGATCGTCAAGTCTTTGGGAAAAATGAGTTCAAAACAATTATCTTGTTTGGTCTTATTGTCATCTCTTCTCAATTGCTACCTTCGCGAGCCTTGAGTCTCTATATCCTAGTGGTCATTAGGCATTCAACCCTCCTCTATGGGATTTGGGGGGTTCCATGTGTGTTATGCCTTACCTTCATTGGTACTTTCAAGTAATTGAAGCTATTTGGAAGATTAGATCTCAACGATTGAACCTTCTTATTAGAAGTTCTTATTTATTAGTGTTAATTCATAGGGAATTAACCTAATCACTTCAACATGAAACTCACTTAAGCTCAAACCTTGAGTTGTTTTCATATATGTTTCCTAGAAATCTATAGAGGATAAATTCAAGAAAGGGTGAATGCCATAGTAGGGAAAAGGGTTACCTACTTACAGTCATACAGGAGTATCATCTCCCTCTTGTCACATGGGATCCATGAAGTCTTTCTGAACACTAACATTGATTACATGAGTCATCCTTTGATGACCATTATAATCGGGTACTTCTTCTATGAAAATATACTTCATAGCTTTATCATCTTACTTTACTCACATTGTGTCCTTACCCAATCATATAAGACATTTGCACGTCTCAACCCTTGGATGTCTTAACTGGGATCGTGGGTTAGGGTTTGTATACATGACATTGGCATAGTCGGGCTCCCAACTGGGTTCCAATGGTGGACTGTCGTATGTTTCCATACGTTCTGGAGACTCTGTGTAGTATGTGGGTGGACTATCTACATGGGTAGAGTCAAAACTATTAGAATTGGGATCACTTTCTGTGATCAAGGGTGAAGAAGACACTAAAGCCCTATTGAGGTTCTCTTCTGCAGCAGCGTACTTGACTGAGATTACATTAGCTGGTGGTGGTGGCTACTGAGTTAAAATGGGTTGAGGCCTCTATTGAGCCTGATAAGGATAGTTCTGGGGAGGCCTATAGTAATGAGGTTGAGCATTGTATTGACCTTGATACTTACCTGGTTGGGGGTATGCTTGTGGGTTGTTCTATCATACTACTTGTTTGTTGTATGGGCAATCTTGTGCCGTGTGATTTGTGTATCATCTCTCAATTGTACAGTATTGGCCACTAGGGTTGGCTTGAGATTGTGTTACATTTGGACACACATTTTCCATATAATCACCACCACGTGTAACAACATTTGCTTGTTGTTAACCTAAGCATCTATTTGCTAGAGACTCCTAGTTTCTGGGCCACTTTTTTTGCTAGGTCTTCAATCAAGCTAGAGAGTTTTGAGGATGATTGAGATGAACTATCTGAGTCTTTATAGACCTTTGAAAGTTTTGATTCGCCTCCCAATTTGTCTTCAATGTATATAGAAATCCTTACACATTGCTCTAGTGTTCTCGGTTCCTTTAGATAGACATAAGAGCGTAGTTTAGAGCTCAAGAGGCCATCTAAAACCAATGACACTTGCTTGGCCTATGAGGGTAGTTCTTGCATTGGGCATCTTTCAACATATTGTCTAAACCTACGTCCTGCAAGTCTGACTGTTTCCTGAGGGGTCTGTTTGAAGCTATGAATCAACGAAGAAGTATCATCTCTGATTCCACTTTTAGAGAATTCTGTGATGAATGACTCTAACAAGTGATGAATATTCCTAAATTGCCTTTGTTGCAATGGTTGGAACCAAGTTAAAGTTGTGTTCTTTAGCGTGCGTTCAAACACGTTGTATTGCGTGAACATGTCTTCTAAATGCTCCGCTTGCAATACTTGCTTAAATTCGGCAACATGGTCATAGGGATCTCTTGTCCCGTCAAAGTAATTTTTCATTGACAATTGAGTGGGTCTTAGTATCCTTGGATGTTCATGTGGTCTAGGTAGAGGAAAGTCATCTCTACCACCTGGTATTCTGGGTTGCCTTTGTTGTTCCAATCTATCAGTGTCCATGGTTGGTCTATCCCTCCCTATGGGATGCGTGAAACTTACTTTTGGTCTTTCTTTGTTCTTATCTCTTTGAGTACCATGGGCTGAGGATGTCCCAACACCATGATGACTAGCATTCACATTTTCTCATGATGGGGGGAATACTAACTCACCTCTCCATGTATAGGCATGTCTTGCATGATCCGGCACTACAAATACTAGTTCCGATGCATTGTCCAAGTATGCAACCTTTCCAGACGTATCTAGATCCTTGAATTCGTAAATCATAATGGAGCCTACCTCACTGGGTTGTTCCATTCTCTATCTCCAAAACGCTTCATCAGTGTCCTTATTTAGGAATAATTCAATGCTTCTATTGTCCTGAGCGATCCATTCTGGGTTTAGTACTCTTGTTAGTACAGATTTCCCTCGAGTTGTCCTAGGTTTGTCTCCTATTGGTTCTTTTCCTTGGGCTCTTGCTTTCGTATCGAGATTAACTACATGAAACTCATTGGTATGATTAGGTTGAGTACTTATGATGTACATTGTTCCTTCTTTGTCTATGTAAGCATCTCTCTCAAATTTCACCATTGGACGTTCCAATCCAATGGGTTGTTTTGGGTTATGCAATTGCACAAATGATCTTCTCAAACCATCCTCATAGATATGAGCACCTAGGTGGCTAGTTCGAACATATTCTAGTTGGGTTCTGTAGGGTCCTTCAGGTCTTTCTAAGTATGCTATGCTTAACCCTCCTTCTGATCTTTCTGTGCTAAAAGCCATTTCTAACTCACTTGTATCTTAGCCCAATTTGTAAGGGTAGCTATTCATTCTTGTGTAGTCTACAAAATCCCACATGCAAACTTGCCCTCAAATTTTGAATATTTAGCACTTCACTTCACATCGCATATGTTCATTCCTTATAGTTCTTTGTCAAGGGTGTTTACACTCTTCTTGCAGTCTTCATGCTTTCTAAGCACTTCATGTAAGTTCAATTATTTTTTCTCATATCTTTTGTTTCTTCATTCATAGCTTGATTAGTGTGTGGCTAATAGTAGAGTTGAGTTAAGGCAAACTGACTTAAGAAAGCACATCTCTGTCAATGCATTCATATTTTAACCTATTTATCCTTGGAGAAATAATGTTTACATTTAATTGCTTAATTAATAATCTCATTCAAAGTATTAACTTAAGGCACATACAACAAAAGATCATTTGCTTCATCTTTGATCCCACTTGGGAATGATTTATTAGGTTATCTTATTGGCATGTGACTCCATAAAACAAGTGCTTGAAATATGGGGCATAAATTGTAACTATATGATCCCACCTTGTTGAGTATTTATCAATCAATCTTTAAATTTTGTTGCAAAACCTACAAGATGATAGAGCTTCCATAATATGAACAAGAGATTTAAATCATGAGATTCAAATCAAAAAATTATTGCTCAATTTGTTAAATCGTTCAAGGCCAAAATAAAATTCAAAACTTTGATCCATCTAGAGAGATTTTTTATTGTTTTACAAAGTGTGTATATATATATATATATATATATATATATATATATATATATATATATATATATATATATATGAAACATGTATGAATATTGCATAAATTAACAAAAATACATACTTCAAAGTTCATCATTTATTATTTACTAAATTGGTGAATTATTGGTGGTTCTTTTGGGAGTGCACATGCACTTTTCCTAGATAGGAACTTCATTACTACTGACTGGTTGTCCGTGCGGATGTGTGTCAGAGTAACCTGCAAAATACCAATGTTAGATAATAAACATCAAAGCCAAATGGCTTCACATGCTGTGAAGCTGGATGCTCGATACTCGGTCTCGGTGGATGATAGAGAAATTGTAGGTTGCTTCTTACTTGCCCAAGAGATAGGTCTTGAGCTAAGCAAGAATATGTACGATCGTCGAGAATCAGGATCACCAACCCAATCTGAATCTAAATCACTTCAATGCATGCATAGCAAGCTTAAGACTTCAATCACGTTTCACATGATAAAATACATACAACTCTTATCTAAGGTAGATAGAGAAGAGATTCTCTTGCGAATCCCCTCACGGCTACCCTCTAAACCAACACCTATTGGTAGGGACTTACTTGTTGGACTAGAGTGAGATAGAGACAAGAACCTCTCCTACTAATCCATGCATCAATGCTATCCTTTACACCAACACCTATTGGTATGGACTTCCATGTTGGACTAGAATTCATCTCTATTACAATAAGCAAAGTAGGCTATGAGAGAGACAAGGATACCAATGCTCTAGAATGCACACATACATGCATATTAGTGTGTATCCAATTCGGGTGGACACCTTTTTATATAACCCTTGATTTGAATGGGGGAGCCTTGGATATTTGGGAAGCTCCCTATCCATCAACTACCTTAGTTACAAGATGGGCGATGGCCTAGACTTGGTAGTTCCATTAGTACTGCTAGTAAGGGCCTTGGGTAGTTATCACTACTCAAACATGTTGCCCAACCATTTACTCCCTCTGCTCATGTGGTGGCCAAAGTAGATGGTAATCGAATCCTATTAGGTGGTGTTCAAAGTTTGTAGCAGATTCCTGGCCCAAGTCTATACTCTGTGGTGATCCAAGGTTGGTGGTTCAAAGTTTCAACAATAATCCCCTAAAAGTTGGTGGTCCAAAATGACAATGGGTGGTGGTACATGTTGGAACATCAAGCGTACACTATGTTTGAGGTGGATTTGATCTACATCAAAAGCTATCACTTGGATTACATCAAAAGAATATCCATTGAAGTGTTCTTTTACCTATGCTCATTTATTGTATTTTTTTAAAAAACGATTTTTCATGAATCTTTTACCATTATAAATGCCTTGCAATCAATGAACCAATCAATCACGTAAAAGTAGATCAAACTAGATCTTCACTCTTCCTAGATTGTAGGAAAGTGAATTGATTCTTTCTGCAATAACTTCTTCAATAATAGTGAGCTTGCAAAAGCTGCTTCTCTCTCTACAAAGCTTTAAATAGGATGACTAGGCACTCATTGTAAATGTATTCATTTTCAAAGAATTTGGTGCAGTAGATTAGGAGGAATCTCAGTTTTACTGTCTCAGGGTCTATCTCTGTGCATTCCTGAAAAATAGGAGGTACCACTGTTGAGTGTCTTATTCATTCCAAAAGCATATTTTTCTTATTTCTTGTAATATTGTGCATTCTATAGACTCAATCCTATCCTCTAAAAGGATTTTTCTAATTGTAATCATGCTCATCGCTATGAGCATTTGAAGTTGATCATTTCATCCAAAGATAGTAAGTTTTTTGAGTTAGTCAATGTGCAAACCTATCTGTTTTGTATCAACTCTTTCTCCTTGATGTTCCAAAGTACATAGTGCATTTTATTGCACTTATTGCATGCCTATAAGGTCTATTTGAGTCTCCATAAGCTCAAGGGCTGTGGGTTGGCTAGACCAAACTTCATCGCTTCCCAACTCACTTTTCTACCTCTTACAAGCTTCTCCAAGTTCTTTCAGTGGTATTAGAGACATATCAAGATGGGTGACGACCTTCCCTCAATGATTGAGAAGCTTGATCAACACAACTGTGCAACTTGGAAAATCAAAATGGAGGTCTATTTGCAAGGTAGAAATCTTTATGGAGTTGTAGCAAGTGATGAAGCTATGCCTATTCCAAGATCTAAAGGAGGACCTACACAAAAGGAGATAGGTAAGCTCACACTTTGGTGCGTAATGGATGTTCGTGAAAGGTCTTACATACTAAACTCTATCTCTAACTTTCTATTAGCACATATTAGAGGATGCAAGACATCTCAAGAGACTTGGGATGCCCTAGAGACTTTCTTTTCTGCTAGTATCAAAGCAAGAAAGAATCATCTTTGGAACGACTTCAACCAAATGAAGAAGATACCTAAACAAACCATCACAAAGTTTGTTACCAAGGTCAAGGAGGTTGCACATCAGTTAGCATCCATTGGAGAGCTGATTGAAGAAGAGGCTCTCATGAGGCAAATTCTCAATGGAATTCAAAGTGATAAGCAATGGTAATCCTTCAACACGACTCATGATCTCATCATGGATGTGCAAACTCCAAACTTCAACATCTTTCTTGGACAACTCTTCAGTCAAGAGGCCAACAATAGCATAAAGGAAGGTAACTCCTGCCATGGTAATTCAACTAGTGCTCTATATGCACATAAGAAGGAAAAAAAATTGAAAGGCAAGAAGAAGGAAGAAGATGAAGAGGAGACTTCCCAAGCCAACTTCAAAAGAAAGAACAAGTGGAAAGGGAAGAAGAAAGGACCAAAGCATGACAAAATCCAAAGGTCAGAATGTTCAACCTTGTGCCATCTATGATAAGACCAACCACACCACTCAGAATTGTTGGTTCAATGGAAAGCCCCAAAAAGGCAGTGGAAGAGGTGGATATGGCAACATTAGAGGCAGAGGTGGACACAACTTCAACAATAACAATAGAGACCGTAATAGAAGGGACTTCAACAATTATTCAGAAGATCAAGCACATGAAGACTCATTGCTTCTAATGAATCTAAGCCACAATGAAGGTAAAGAAGATGATCATTTGTTCTACATAGATTCAGGATGTTCAAATCATATTGCATGCAACATTGCTCTTCTATCTGACTTGGAAAATCCAAAGCATAGGCATGAAGTACAAACAAGGGATGACACGAAGCACAATGTGGAGAAGATTGGTAATGTCAAAGCTTCCAATGGCAGGATACACATTCTGAGTAAGGTTCTCTATGTACCCACTATCACTAAAAACCTAATAAGTGTAGGCCAAATAGTTGAAAAATTCTTGCAAGTTAGGTTCACCCAACATGGAGCTTTTGTGGAAGATCCATGTCAAGGCTTCAAGAAGATAGCTAGAGGTGAGAAGCATGATAGGCTCTTTACTTTTGAAGTAGGAGAAACCAGAAACATAGCTCTATTCACTTTTGGATCTCAAACCCTAAGTGAGCTTGAAGTATGGCATAAGAAACTTGCTCATGTGAATGAAAGAACCTTGAAGGATATATGCAAGGATCAAATTGTCTAAGATTGCCAAACATATCAAAGCAACACATGATCAACAAGTGTGATGCATGTCAGATTGGAAAGGCACAAAGATAACCATTCAACCATAAAGGCTACATCCACAACAATTTATTAGACTTAGTGCATACAGATGTATGGGGACCAACTTTCATTCGCAGGATCAAGGTATTATGTCTTATTTATTGAACATAGTAGATGGAATATTCTAGACTTTATCAAGAGTAAAAATGAAGTGTTTGATTGCTTCAAAAAGTATCTAGCACATGTGGAGAATCATACAGGTAGATCACTCAAAAAGCTCAGATCTGATTGAGGGGGAGAATACTTCTCCAAAGAGTTTTGATGAATCCTTGCAGGATAAAGGTATCAAAAGGGAAGTGACTACCAGGTACTCTCCTCAACTAAATGGAATTGCAGAGAGAAGAAATAAGACATTGATTGGATCAGCGAGAACAATGCTTGAAGAGAAGAGATTGCCACATTATCTATGGAGAGAGGCTATTTCAACTGTTGTGTACCTTGTCAATAGACTACCATCCAAATCACTTCAAGGTATGACTCCTTATGAAGCATGGCATGGAAGAAAACCTAGTCTTGGACATTGCAAGGTGTTTGGTTGTTTAGCGTATGCTCATGTACCATCATAAATAAGAGGTAAGCTAGATGAAAGGGCAACAAAGGGAGTGTTTATTGGGTATGAATCAACTCAGATGGATTATAGGTTAGAATCCTTGAACCAAGCAATTCACCACAAGTAGAGATGTTGTGTTTGAAGAACACAAGTCTTTGTATGATGAAGAAGACAAACAAAAGGTAACTCTACCATATGATCTTGATTCTGATTCTCATCAATTAGGAAGCAAGCATGATACACGGGTCCAGGATCCAAGAAGTGATACAAATGATGACTAAGATGAAAGGGAAAAGGATTACAAACTTTGGAAGTTGAGAGGCAAAGAAAAGATGCAAGAGTGTGGAGAATGTTCTAAGCAAACTCCTAGAAGATTAACGAGAGAAAAAATAACCAAAAGGTATGGATATGATTCCACATTTGTTACAAAGCATTCAATCTACTTGGCAAAAGACTCAATTTCAGAAGAACCCTCAACCTATGAGGAGGCAAAGGGAAATCCTAATTGGTAAAAGGTCATGAAAGAAGAAATAGATGCATTGAAGGAGATGGATAAGATTTGGTTCCAATGTCATCCAATCAAAAGGTAATTGGTTGTAGATGGATGTATAAAGTTAAACAAAACTCAAATGGATCAGTTTGTAGGTACAAGGCAAGATTATTTGCCAAAGGATGGTCACAAACTCATGGTATATACTATGAGGAAACATTCTCGCCAGTTGCAAAGATGAATACAATTAGGACATTGATAAGTGTAGCTGCTGCAAGAAATTGGAGACTCCTCCAACTTAATATAAAAAACACATTTCTAAATGTTTGGATAAGTGAAGAGGTATACATATCACAACCTCCAAGTTTTGAAAACCCTAATCATGCATCTTATGTTTGCAAACTTAAGAAAGCATTGTATGGATTGAAACAAGCTCCTAGAGCTTGGAATCATAGGTTGCTTATATACCTTGAAGATCAAGGGTTCATATCCAGCAATTGAGATCCTTCTCTATTCATCAAAAGGGATCACAATGAGGTTATCTAGCTATGTGTATATGTAGATGATATTATTGTCACACGTGATGATCTTAATGGCATTCAAAGGATCAAGAAACACATGCAATAGGAGTTCAAAATCAGTGACTTAAGTGAGCTCACATATTTCCTAGGTATGCAGGTGATATACACAGATGAAGGAATGTATTTGACTCAAAGAAGATACATTCAAGATCTACTTCTTAAGTTCAAAACGGAGAACTCTAAACCTATAGGTACACCTTTAGAGATGAATCATAAATATGTGTTTATGAAGATGAGAAAATCGAAGACATTAAAGAGTATCAAAGCTTGGTAGGTAGCTTGATATATGCTACTCATATAAGGGCAGACATCTCATATAGTGTGGGAGTGCTTAATCAATTCATGCACTCACGTAGGAGACCACACATGGATGCAGGTAAGAGAGTACTTAAGTATCTCAAAGGTACAATCAATGAAGGTATATTCTATCCTTACTCTTCATATTTGGATATCAAAATCTATTCAGATGTAGATTGGGCAAGAGCTAAGGATAATTGAAGAAGTACCTTTGGTTACTTAGCATTTGCAGGTTCAAATCTAGTGTCATGGAGTTCCAAGAATCAACCAATAGTCGCTTTATCCTCAATTGAAGCAGAGTACTAAGGTTTGAACATAGCAACTCAAGAGGCAATATGGTTAAAATCATTGTATACAGATCTGGGACTTGTGAGTTCCAAACCTCACATATTTGGAGATAATGTGAGCTCCATGCATCTTTGTATGGTGAGGTGTCCTTGTGATGGCATGCAAGGGGCTTGTAGGTTTAGGTGCCTATGTGCCAACTTGGGATGTGGCCACTTTCTCGAGATGTGCCCACTTTCACATCCACCCCTCCTTCCAAGTGGAGCTGCCTCATGGAGGTATCTAGGGAAGCCAAACACGCATTGTCACTATCCCAAGCATGGACTACCCTATTGTGTCTTAGTCATGGCCTTCCTATCAAGAGGGGAGAATTGTCTTTGATCTTTGGAAGCACAATGACCCCAAAGTCCAACATAAGGAAAAATCCTTGTACTTCTACTTGTACACACTCTACTATTCCTAGAGGGTTATCTTTTCTTTGGTCTACTAAATGACAATGAAATGCGTTGTTTGGGAGAGTTTTACGTCTAGTAAAGCCATGGTATAATTACGCATAAGATTAAATCTAGAACCCCCATCTACAATGATATCAAGCAAAGCAACCTTAATGCCCGTAATCAACCTCGAGCCCTTGTAATCTATCATAGGGGCAAAAGTGGCCAAATCTACCATATACTTGGATGGCATAGGCAACTCTTGAGAGGAAAATGGAGCTTTCCCACCATTATCGAGAAAGTTGGGGCCCATATTGTTGATAAGAGAAAGCACTTCACTTTAGAAACTCCAGCTCATGTTCAACAAGTCATATGCAATTTCCAATTCATGTGTGGTTACCTGATGCGATGGAAGGGCGTACACCAATTTTGGCTCTTATCCATGTAGCTACAATGGTAGGGATACTGGCTAGTATGTGTTTTAGAGAATGTCCACAGAATGGAATGGTTCCTTATAATTTTCCCTTGAAACTATTGCGAATCTTCCTTCATCTTCAGGTAGGCCTCACCAGTAAGGTGTTCTCGAGAATCTCGTTCTTTCTCTTACTCTTTTTGCGAAGTTTTCCATTTTTTCCTTCGATTATTGCTGGTCCCAATCCCCTTCCTCTTCCTTTTTGAGATGTTGGCTGGAGCTTTCCTCCTCTTCAGACTGGCTTGGTTTCTTAGTCATAAGGGGTAAGAATAACATGAAATGTTGGTGGAGGGATTTGCCCTTCAAAAATCCTTGGTGTAGTGGTCCTTTGTTTCTGGGTAATTTCTCATTGCAGGTGCATCTTCAAGAAGGGAATAATTGCTTTGGAAATGCTCATATTCTCCACACTTGAAACACATCATTGGCTTTGGGGTCTATTGTATCGAGGTCGCCCCACTAGCTATGATTGGGTATCAATCTATATAATAAGTGGAAGTGAGTGGGAGGGGAGATTGTCCTGAGAGAGGAGATTGGTTTGGCCCCATCTACTCCACATTGGAAGCTTGATTCTGCATTCAATTGAGAAGACCCAATTCCTTGAAGAAATAATAATAATTTGCCTCATATCTTGCTTTCCCGCAAAATTGCCTAACTGGTCATGAGTTCAATAACATCTCTTTTACATGCAATGTCAGATTTTCGAGTTGATGGTCACATGGGGTATGCCAAATTTCATATGTACAGGTGGTGAATTGTTAGTGGGTCTTTTGGGAGAGTAGTATCGACTTTTCATAGATAGGCACGTCACTACTATAACAGTTCAACACATGCAAACAGCAAGTTTAAGACCTCAATCACAGTTCACATGCACAGTTGACTTTATTGAAGAAGTTAGACAGGAAAGGAACAGATGCCAGTATTGAGAACACAATGCATTTCCTTCCAAACAGATGCTGACATCCATACAACTCTCAGCCAAGGTAAATGGACAAGAGCCTCTCCTGCCAATCCAAGCCTCAAGGCTACCCTCTACACCAACATCTGTTGGTAGGGACTTCCTCATTGGACTAAGAGAAATAACTTCAGCTTGTAAACATCAGAAGTGTTGGACAAACTTGTCATGTTTTGCAAACTGAAGTTATTTCCTTGTAACTGAACTAATCTTTGTGATATTGACATTGTATGAAACAGATTTAAACCAATAATTACATATGCAGGTGTGATCATACGCGGGCTTCACATCAGATTTTGTAACTCTGGTTTGGTATTCTATTCGGTAGGCATGCATTCCCGAGAGGATAACTACTTGTGGATTGTAGTACCTGTAGTTTTTTCAATTAATACTCCAGATTCATTAATCATACTCAACATGTGCCAGATGTGATTGAAGATTAATATAATCCCAAGCACTGCTAATGAGCTTTGCCAGCCTGTTTAAACAATACAATAACTTGTCTTCCTCCTGGCACAACCAGGAATCCACAATGCCTTAATTTGTTGGATGTTGCAAAATGAACCAAATTATCATGGATTTGGGGGTGAACTGAATATGTTATTAGCTAGAGCGACTGTGACTACCTGTAGAGAGATCATTCTATTCACCTCAATGGCTGCTATTGCTCGTGTATTCAGAAACCAAAGTTCTCACATACCCTGTGCCAAGACTGTTAGAACTCAGCTGAGGTTCTAGCAACAAATCTGATGAGGACCTCCCAGACGTACGCCAATGAACCTTTTACCACAATCATCGATAAAATAACTAAATAGGGAGTTCCCTCAGGTCTTTGCAACAACCTTATGTTCTTTTCATTTTTGCTAGCAGCAGGGTGGAATCACGCTACCAGTCTCCTCGGCAGTTTATTCTACACTCACCATTTAGTCCACCCTGGTCAGCATGAATTCAAGAAAACTACGTGAAGCTTTGTACTTTCTACTTGTACCCACTCAGCCAGGCCTGCTGTCACCTTAAGACACTGTAAGGCACATGAACTCTCTTTATTTTTTCATTTTTATGCATTATCAATGGTCTGCTAGCAAGATCCTAGGGAATGGGAAAGGGAACACATTATTAATTATTAACCAACATTATCATAAAATACAAAAAATCGAATTTATAAATTTTTTGATAGCTTGCGAATAAATAAATCCATGGCATGAAACTTGAATCCTGAATTGATGTCTACTTTATATTGTGAGTCAGAACCCTTATTCATATATTTCCGAAGAACAGAACTCTATTCGAGACACCAATCATAGTGCTAGCTTAAAAGTTAGCATCAATGTTGAGCTCAAAATTTAGCATCAACATCAAGGAACCAGCCATGCAGCAGCTTATACACATCACAAACACTGGCATAGCTTCAGAATTCTTGCCAGCTCTGACCATATGAAATTCTGTACACATTATTGTTAGAAATATAGTGCAAAACACATACATAAAAACACAACCCAGAAAAATTTATAAACCTAAACAGTGATCTTTTTCGTTTATGCAAAGGTCAGAACTTGCTTCATCACGGATCCACGTTTACCAAGCGACTTCTCCAAAGCTGTATTGAACTCTTCAAAAGGCACTTTCTCCATCCTATGATAATCAAGACAGAAAAGAAGAAAGTGATAAGTCCTCAGCTTTCAAGGAGAGGCTACAGAAGCACAACCGATCATTTCATCATCAGACTTACTGATAAGTGAGCTTCCCTTCATGGACAAGTCCAAGCAAATAGTCAGTCATCCTTGCTAAATCCATTGGTGAGTGATGACTCATCCACTTTTGTAGCCAGAAACCTTTCAGCTCAATATTCTGCATCTCATTCAAGCAGGCATGGTAGATCAGTTTAGTACAAGCATGAAAACTAATTTAAAACTATGTTTGGTTTATTTCCGGAACCTTAAATATAAACGCAGATGTTGATACAGTAATGGGCTTCTTGGACATACCACCATAAGTGACCATGATACCATTTTCCCTGCAAAGTAGATATCATAAAGCTAATCCAAGGTTCAACACAATTGTTCAATTAGTCTGGGAGATTTACCCAAGTAATTTCATAACAGCTGTTGCTGCACTGCCACCAACACAATTCAGACCTAATTTAGCGCCTTTCAAATCCCCCTGCAGAACACACATAATTAATTTAATATGTTATTAACTCAGTCTGCAACTAAAAGAATAGGAGCATGTGTGTAAGCGAGCATGTGTGTTGCAGGATTAAATTCTTTTTGTACATATCCAAGATTAGGATTTTGGTTAAATTTATGTATTTTACTAGATCAAAGATTCCGCTTTACCAGTGACATAGGTTTAGAGAGCTTCAAGAGAGCTATCTATACGTATACAACACTTGGGTAGTAGATCACTTCAAGCTCAAGAAGCAAGATGGTTAAAAATCAGGTCCAAGGGTCGAAATTCACCCTAGAGTAAATCAAAAAGCTTAAAAATTAAAAAAGCAGAAAAAACATCAAAGGAAAAGCTGGCAAAGTTTTCTATGAGTTTTTTTAGAACTTCAATTCGATTTTCAATTACAAAACAGGGTTTGTGAAAGTTTTTGAGGATTGAATAGTTCCAGCTTTTGATTGTACACATGCCTATGTAAGAGAAATATAAGCTGCCCATTGTATCTTCTGCTTCTTGCAACTAAAATTCTACCACCCTAACATTGCTGGAATACATCTTTCACACGACAAAATTTTTAGAAATAGGATTCAGCTGGCCTTATTTCCTGCAAATCTCTCCAGATTTGCTGAGATTTTTTGTAATATCTATATTTTTGCAAAACCTCTGCAAAACCCTGCTAAATTTAGCAAACTCCCTTCAGTTCAATCAATGCTTGCTGAACCCTGCACATGTCTGGTCGACTATAATCAATAGAGTCAAACCTACATAACAATAACAAATCTAGTCAAACATGACCCAAGAGTAAGTGAAAGTAAATAAAAATGTTGTTTACTCTTTAAAGAGTCTAAGATTCAAAATTGATCTCTCTCCCTATGGCTTCTCCCTTTACCCCTCTCTTTGACATCCTCTACTTGCTTTAATCAGCAACTTTAGTCCTATTAAGTTTTACTGGACCGTGTCAGACCAAACTAACATTTCAAGCATGCTCTCTGGTGATGATAAATTTAAAGGACCATATAATCACCCACACAAGTTATATAGTTCAAAATTTATTGGTTGCAAAATATTTGTGAGATTGTTTTAAGTGACTCCTCGTCCTAATGATCCTAGAGGCCAAGTAAGAAGAGAACCAATGGAAGCCTCTACTTCTTCCACTTTAGATTCATTTCAACTCCACAAAAAGAGAAGCTCAACCAAAAGTTCAAATTGGTCAACCCACTACAATAGCAAATGGGATGGGATGCCAAAGATGCTCAAGCACATGTAATAACTTCTCTCTATTAAAGGGTTCGTAATTGTTAGAATAGCAACCTTCCACAAGAGAAGATGTAAAGTTATTTGGAAAATTCAGAAAAAATCAGAAATTGGCAAAGTCAAAAATGGTCAACAAAATGGTATAATCAAAGTGTGCAGGAAAATGTTACGGCAGATTAGAGCTACACAATGATATATAACACTTGGCAGTCCAGGTCAATTTGGAGGGTTGCACATGCTATCAATATACACATGTTTTTTAATTGCACATGTATTTAATTGTGACACTTCGCAAAATCAGGTTACTTTTGATCCGATGGTATGGATTAAAATCAATTAAAGCATAGGTGATAGCTTTACTGCTGATTTCCGAAAGAAGACAGAAGTAGAGAGATGTTTTTCTTGCCAAAAATAAAGCAAATCCTTGCTTTTTATGCATAGCTTTTCATGGGAAACTTATGATTATAAATAGACAAGCATAATAGCACTTTGCTCACTCACTCAATAGGTCATAAATTATTATTGGCTCATTGGATAGTGCTCTTTGAGAGCTTTCTAATGATATATAACACTATCATGTGCCAAGAAGTCAACCAAAAGTAAAACCCTAATTTCTGTTTTTCATGTGCTTTTCACTCATGATCCAATGGTTCAGATTTTAAGATCAAAAAGCTACTTAATCTAATGGCTGAGATCAATCGCCCATAAAGCTACATCCAAAAGCAAAATCAACAATTGAAAAGCTAAGAAAATCACACTCATTAAAAAACTTGGCACAAACACCATTTAGGGCTGTTCGCTTTTCAACTAGTTTTTGTGTTTTTCGGGCAGCTTTTTCGCATGGTTGCTTACACTATATAAGGAGGGTATTATGGCCAGACTTTATCATCAAGTCATTGAGCTAGGAGGACTCTTGGAGGAGTATATGCAGATTTAGAGGAGTTTTAGCAGCCTACCCTTCTTTTTCACATCCCTTGATATGCATGCTGATTTTGTGAGTAGAAGCTTCCAATTTAGGGTTTCTTCTTTTGTTGATGCTATACCAAGTTCTTACCTACTACTTCAGTGCTAGAAGTTACCATAGCTGCTGTTCTACATCAAAGAGGAGCTAATTTCAGATTAGGGTTCCCTGTATTTACTGTTTTTAACAGTTCTTTCACTTCATATTGCATATAATAACTCACATGATACCTCTTAAACACTCTCTCACTACATTTTGTACCTAGAACCCTTTAGATTCAGCCTAAATTCAGTTTTGTATCATTACACACATTGTACATGGACATTTTGCATTCAATTAATGTATAGTAGCATTGAGCTGCTGCATTTTTATGATTGTCTTTTCTCTACTCTTTTCTCATTCATCTCTTTTAATTAAGTCAAGGTGTGTTATGGGCTAAGGTTCAAGTGTTGGAAAGCATAGTAAATATTATTTGGACCTACCACACTTCCAACATTCGGTATCAGAGCATAGTTGGCTACACCCTCGTGCTGAAGATGAATGACTATAGAGATAGATTGGAACAATAAGACAAGCTTGATGGAATGTCTAATTATCCAATGTGGAGTTTTATGATGATGAATTTGCTAGTTTCCAAAGACTTATGGAATATTGTCAATGAGAAGTACAATAGGCCATGAGAAGTTGAAGAAGGTGTACCTTCTTCATCCAAGAGGCCTCCTACTGTGAAGTAGAAGTCTTACTTTCCTTTTTGTTTTGCTAATTCTTATTTTTCTTTGTAGTCTCCTTCTTTCACTTTCCTTTAGATGATGATACCATGGCGTCATCATTCTCTTCTATACTCTTATGTTGGTCTTCATTTTGCAATAACAGGAATTGCAACTCTTTAAATGATATTTCTATCTCTTGTAGGGAGAGAAGATGAAATAACAAAAGAACAATATGTAGATAAAGTTAATTTATGAGAGTATTCGCCATCTCTTAATCAAATATACTACTCCAACATTAAGAAGTTGATCATATAAATCCTTAAGTTTCAAGATATGTGATTGAATTGACTCACAAACTTTCACCCTTGTGTTGGCTAGCTCTCTCTTGAGATGAGCCTTTCTTGCAAGATTTCTGTTTTGATAGAGATTCTCTAGTCATGACTCCCAATCAAACGTGACGAGAGGTTTTGCATGAACTTTTTTGACGAATGCTATGCCTCTTGATTCCCATAGCAATAAATGAGAGTGCTTGTGCATCTCGATTCTTTAGAATCCCATCTCAATTGCGCTTCTAAAGGTTGAATCTGCATTCCTGTGTGAGTGGATGATGATGTGATTTCCTCTTCTTCCTCTTCAGTTTGTGAAGTCTACTTCCACTTTATCCACCTCAAAGAAAGGTATATGCCATTATTGCAAAAGACCATGCGATATTTCAGCATAATGCAAAAAAAGGGTTTTGAAACGAGAAGAATAGAGCATCATGTAATAATGTTGAAAATGGTTCAAAACCTAAGTCTTCAAATAAAGAACCTTATGCATGTGTCAGTATTGAAGAAATAGTTTTTGATCAAGCAACATTAAATAGAATCTTTGAAAATCCTTGGATTTTTTATTTTGGAGCCATTAAGCATATGATACATTGCAATAAGGTTTTTTTCTTCCCTTACTATCTCTACATGTAGAAGGGTGACCATTGCAAATGGTCATGACTTGGATATTGTAGGTGTTAGAGAAGTTAATTTGAAGTCAAGTGCAAGTGGAAATTTCATAATTTCTAATGTTCTTTGTGTTCCAAAAATGAAGAAGAATTTGCTTTCTATTTCTACTTTCTTTTCAAATGGTTATGAAGTTATTTTTAAGAAAGATTCATGCTCACACCTAATGAGAAGCATTTTCTATTACAACTTACAAGGTGAAAACAAAAGTGGTATTTTGTGTTGTCCAAAATTACTCATGCTAATGTTGCTAGATCTTCTAGACCAAAGGAGAATATGAAGCTATGCCATGCTAGATTTGACCATATCAGTTAAATATAAACGCAGATGTTGATACAGTAATGGGCTTCTTGGACATGCCACTGTAAGTGACCATGATACCATTTTCCCTGCAAAGTAGATATTAAAGCTAATCCAAGGTTCAACACAATTGTTCAATTAGTCTGGGAGATTTACCCAAGTAATTTCATAACAGCTGTTGCTGCACTGCCACCAACACAATTCAGACCTAATTTAGCACCTTTCAAATCCCCCTGCAGAACACACATCATTAATTTAATATGTCATTAACTCAGTCTGCAACTAAAAGAATAGGAGCATGTGTGTAAGCGAGCATGTGTGTTGCAGGATTAAATTCTTTTTGTACCTATCCAAGATTAGGATTTTGGTTAAATTTATGTATTTTACTAGATCAAAGATTCCGCTTTACCTGTGACATAGGTTTAGAGAGCTTCAAGAGAGCTATCTATACGTATACAACACTTGGGTAGTAGATCACTTCAAGCTCAAGAAGCAAGATGGTTAAAAATCAGGTCCAAGGGTCGAAATTCACCCTAGAGTAAATAAAAAAGCTTACAATTTTAAAAAGCAGAAAAAACATCAAAGGAAAAGCTGGCAAAGTTTTCTATGAGTTTTTTAGAACTTCAATTCGATTTTCAATTACAAAACAGGGTTTGTGAAAGTTTTTGAGGATTCAATAGTTCCAGCTTTTGATTGTACACATGCCTATGTAAGAGAAATATAAGCTGCCCATTGTATCTTCTGCTTCTTGCAACTAAAATTCTACCATCCTAACATTGCTGGAATAAATCTTTCACACGATAAAATTTTTAAAAATAGGATTCAGCTGGCCTTATTTCCTGCAAATCTCTCCAGATTTGCTGAGATTTGTTGTAATATCTATATTTTTGCAAAATCTCTGCACCTCCCTGCTAAATTCAGCAAATTCTTGACAATTGTCACAATTCTAGTCAATAACAGCTGCTGCCTACTTTATTTGACTCCCTTCAGTTCAATCAATGCTTGCTGAACCCTGCACATGTCTGGTCGACTATAATCAATAGAGTCAAACCTACATAACAATAACAAATCTAGTCAAACATGTACCCAAGACTAAGTGAAAGTAAATAAAAATGTTGTTTATTCTTTAAAGAGTCTAAGATTCAAAATTGATCTCTCTCCCTATGGCTTCTCCCTTTACCCCTCTCTTTGACATCCTCTACTCGCTTTAATCAGCAACTTTAGTCCTATTAAGTTTTACTGGACCGTGTCAGCCCAAACTAACATTTCAAGCATGCTCTCTGGTGATGATAAATTTAAAGGACCATATAATCACCCACACAAGTTATATAGTTCAAAATTTATTGGTTGCAAAATATTTGTGAGACTGTTTTAAGTGACTCCTCGTCCTAATGATCCTAGAGGCCAAGTAAGAAGAGAACCAATGGAAGCCTCTACTTCTTCCACTTTAGATTCATTTCAACTCCACAAAAAGAGAAGCTCAACCAAAAGTTCAAATTGGTCAACCCACTACAATAGCAAATGGGATGGGATGCCAAAGATGCTCAAGCACATGTAATAACTTCTCTCTATTAAAGGGTTCGTAATTGTTAGAATAGCAACCTTCCACAAGAGAAGATGTAAAGTTATTTGAAAAATTCAGAAAAAATCAGAAATTGGCGAAGTCAAAAATGGTCAACAAAATGGTATAATCAAAGTGTGCAGGAAAATGTTACGGCAGATTAGAGCTACACAATGATATATAACACTTGGCAGTCCAGGTCAATTTGGAGGGTTGCACATGCTATCAATATACACATGTTTTTTAATTGCACATGTATTTAATCGTGACACTTCGCAAAATCAGGTTACTTTTGATCTGATGGTATGGATTAAAATCAATTAAAGCATAGGTGATAGCTTTACTGCTGATTTCCGAAAGAAGACAGAAGTAGAGAGATGTTTTTGTTGCCAAAAATAAAGCAAATCCTTGCTTTTTATGCATAGCTTTTCATGGGAAACTTATGATTATAAATAGACAAGCATAATAGCACTTTGCTCACTCACTCAATAGGTCATAAATTATTATTTCATTGGATAGTACTCTTTGAGAGCTTTCTAATGATATATAACACTATCATGTGCCAAGAAGTCAACCAAAAGTAAAACCCTAATTTCTGTTTTTCATGTGCTTTCCACGCATGATCCAATGGTTCAGATTTTAAGATCAAAAAGCTACTTAATCTAATGGCTGAGATCAATCGCCCATAAAGCTACATCCAAAAGCAAAATCAACAATTGAAAAGCTAAGAAAATCACACTCATTAAAAAACTTGGCACAAACACCATTTAGGGCTGTTCGCTTTTCAACTAGTTTTTGTGTTTTTCGGGCAGCTTTTTTGCATGGTTGCTTACACTATATAAGGAGGGTATTATGGCCAGACTTTATCATCAAGTCATTGAGCTAGGAGGACTCTTGGAGGAGTATATGCAGATTTAGAGGAGTTTTGGCAGCCTACCCTTCTTTTTCACATCCCTTGATATGCATGCTGATTTTGTGAGTAGAAGCTTCCAATTTAGGGTTTCTTCTTTTGTTGATGCTGTACCAAGTTCTTACCTACTACTTCATTGCTAGAAGTTACCATAGCTGCTGTTCTACATCAAAGAGGAGCTCATTTCAGATTAGGGTTCGCTGTATTTACTGTTTTTAAGAGTTCTTTCACTTCATATTGCATATAATAACTCACATGATACCTTTTAAACACTTTCTCACTACATTTTGTACCTAGAACCCTTTAGATTCAGCCTAATTTCAGTTGTATCTTTACACACATTGTACATGGACATTTTGCATTCAATTAATGTATAGTAGAATTGAGCTGCTGCATTTTTATGATTGTCTTTTCTCTACTCTTTTCTCATTCATCTCTTTTAATTAAGTCAAGGTGTGTTATGGGCTAAGGTTCAAGTGTTGGAAAGATCTTAATTAACCTGTAAATATTATTTGGACCTACCACACTTCCAACATTGGGTATCAGAGCGTAGTTGGCTACACCCTCGTGCTGAAGATGAATGACTATAGGGATAGATTGGAACAAGAAGACAAGCTTGATGGAATGTCTAATTATCCAATGTGAAGTTTTATGATGATGAATTCGCTAGTTTCCAAAGACTTATGGAATATTGTCAATGACAAGTACAATAGGCCATGAGAAGTTGAAGAAGGTGTACCTTCTTCATCCAAGAGGCCTCCTACCGCAATTTCTGCTCAACAAACTGAAGAGGAAGAAGAGGAAATCACATCATCATCCACTCACACAGGAATGCAGATTCAACCTTTAGAAGCGCAATTGAGATGGGATTCTAAAGAATCGAGATGCACAAGCACTCTCATTTATTGCTATGGAAATCAAGAGGCATAGCATTCCTTAAAAAAGTTCATGCAAAACCTCTCGTCACGCTTGATTGGGAGTCATGAGTAGAGAATCTCTATCAAAAAGAGAGATCTAGCCAACACAAGGATGAAAGTTTGTGAGTCAATTCAATCACATATCTAGAAACTTAAGGATTTATATGATCAACTGCTTAATGTTGGAGTAGTATATTTGATTAAGAGATGGTGAATACTCTCATAAATTAACTTTATCTACATATTGTTCTTTTGTTATTTCATCTTCTCTCCCTACAAGAGATAGAAATATCATTTAAAGAGTTGCAATTCCTGTTACTGCAAAATGAAGACCAACATAAGAGTATAGAAGAGAATGATGACGCCATGGTATCATCATCTAAAGGAAAGTGAAAGAAGGAGACTACAAAGAAGAATAAGAATTAGCAAAACAAAAAGGAAAGTAAGACTTCTACTTCAAAGTCTTCCTCTACTTCATCTTCCAATCCACTTCAAGTACTTCTTCCATACCCCAAAAGAAGTCTACTTCCACTTTATCCACCTCAAAGAAAGGTATATGCCATTATTGCAAAAGACCATGCGATATTTCAGCAGAATGCAAAAAAAGGGTTTTGAAACGAGAAGAATAAAGCATTATGTAATAATGTTGAAAATGGTTCAAAACCTAAGTCTTCAAATGAAGAACCTTATGCATGTGTCAGTATTGAAGAAATAGTTTTTGATCAAGCAACATTAAATAGAATCTTTAAAAATCGTTGGATTTTTTATTTTGGAGCCATTAAGCATATGATACATTGCAATAAGGTTTTTTTCTTCCCTTACTATCTCTACATGTAGAAGGGTGACCATTGCAAATGGTCATGACTTGGATATTGTAGGTGTTAGAGAAGTTAATTTGTAGTCAAGTGCAAGTGGAAATTTCATAATTTCTAATGTTTTTTGTGTTCCAAAAATGAAGAAGAATTTGCTTTCTATTTCTACTTTCTTTTCAAATGGTTATGAAGTTATTTTTAAGAAAGATTCATGCTCACACCTAATGAGAAGCATTTTCTATTACAACTTACAAGGTGAAAACAAAAGTGGTATTTTGTGTTGTCCAGAATTAGTCATGCTAATGTTGCTAGATCTTCTAGACCAAAGGAGAATATGAAGCTATGCCATGCTAGATTTGACCATATCAGTTAAATATAAACGCAGATGTTGATACAGTAATGGGCTTCTTGGACATGCCACCATAAGTGACCATGATACCATTTTCCCTGCAAAGTAGATATCATAAAGCTAATCCAAGGTTCAACACAATTGTTCAATTAGTCTGGGAGATTTACCCAAGTAATTTCATAACAGCTGTTGCTGCACTGCCACCAACACAATTCAGACCTAATTTAGCACCTTTCAAATCCCCCTGCAGAACACACATAATTAATTTAATATGTCATTAACTCAGTCTGCAACTAAAAGAATAGGAGCATGTGTGTAAGCGAACATGTGTGTTGCAGGATTAAATTCTTTTTGTACATATCCAAGATTAGGATTTTGGTTAAATTTATGTATTTTACTAGATCAAAGATTCCGCTTTACCTGTGACATAGGTTTAGAGAGCTTCAAGAGAGCTATCTATACGTATACAACACTTGGGTAGTAGATCACTTCAAGCTCAAGAAGCAAGATGGTTAAAAATCAGATCCAAGGGTCGAAATTCACCCTAGAGTAAATCAAAAAGCTTAAAATTTAAAAAAGCAGAAAAAACATCAAAGGAAAAGCTGGCAAACTTTTCTATGAGTTTTTTTAGAACTTCAATTCGATTTTCAATTACAAAACAGGGTTTGTGAAAGTTTTTGAGGATTCAATAGTTCCAGCTTTTGATTGTACACATGCCTATGTAAGAGAAATATAAGCTGCCCATTGTATCTTCTGCTTCTTGCAACTAAAATTCTACCACCCTAACATTGCTGGAATATATCTTTCACACGACAAAATTTTTAGAAATAGGATTCAGCTGGCCTTATTTCCTGCAAATCTCTCCAGATTTGCTGAGATTTGTTGTAATATCTATATTTTTGCAAAATCTCTGCAAAACCCTGCTAAATTTAGCAAATTCTTGACAATTGTCACAATTCTAGTCAATAACAGCTGCTGCCTACTTTATTTGACTCCCTTCAGTTCAATCAATGCTTGCTGAACCCTGCACATGTCTGGTCGACTATAATCAATAGAGTCAAACCTACATAACAATAACAAATCTAGTCAAACATGTACCCAAGACTAAGTGAAAGTAAATAAAAATGCTGTTTACTCTTTAAAGAGTCTAAGATTCAAAATTGATCTCTCCCTATGGCTTCTCCCTTTACCCCTCTCTTTGACATCCTCTACTCGCTTTAATCAGCAACTTTAGTCCTATTAAGTTTTATTGGACCGTGTCAGACCAAAGTAACATTTCAAGCATGCTCTCTGGTGATGATAAATTTAAAGGACCATATAATCACCCACACAAGTTACATAGTTCAAAATCTATTGGTTGCAAAATATTTGTGAGACTGTTTTAAGTGACTCCTCGTCCTAATGATCCTAGAGGCCAAGTAAGAAGAGAACCAATGGAAGCCTCTACTTCTTCCACTTTAGATTCATTTCAACTCCACAAGAAGAGAAGCTCAACCAAAAGTTCAAATTGGTCAACCCACTACAATAGCAAATGGGATGGGATGCCAAAGATGCTCAAGCACATGTAATAACTTCTCTCTATTAAAGGGTTCGTAATTGTTAGAATAGCAACCTTCCACAAGAGAAGATGTAAAGTTATTTGAAAAATTCAGAAAAAATCAGAAATTGGCAAAGTCAAAAATGGTCAACAAAATGGTATAATCAAAGTGTGCAGGAAAATGTTACGGCAGATTAGAGCTACACAATGATATATAACACTTGGCAGTCCAGGTCAATTTGGAGGGTTGCACATGCTATCAATATACACATGTTTTTTAATTGCACATGTATTTAATTGTGACACTTCGCAAAATCAGGTTACTTTTGATCCGATATGGATTAAAATCAATTAAAGCATAGGTGATAGCTTTACTGCTGATTTCCGAAAGAAGACAGAAGTAGAGAGATGTTTTTCTTGCCAAAAATAAAGCAAATCCTTGCTTTTTATGCATAGCTTTTTATGGGAAACTTATGATTATAAATAGACAAGCATAATAGCACTTTGCTCACTCACTCAATAGGTCATAAATTATTATTGGCTCATTGGATAGTACTCTTTGAGAGCTTTCTAATGATATATAACACTATCATGTGCCAAGAAGTCAACTAAAAGTAAAACCCTAATTTCTGTTTTTCATGTGCTTTTCACTCATGATCCAATGGTTCAGATTTTAAGATCAAAAAGCTACTTAATCTAATGGCTGAGATCAATCGCCCATAAAGCTACATCCAAAAGCAAAATCAACAATTGAAAAGCTAAGAAAATCACACTCATTAAAAAACTTGGCACAAACACCATTTAGGGCTGTTCGCTTTTCAACTAGTTTTTGTGTTTTTCGGGCAGCTTTTTTGCATGGTTGCTTACACTATATAAGGAGGGTATTATGGCCAGACTTTATCATCAAGTCATTGAGCTAGGAGGACTCTTGGAGGAGTATATGCAGATTTAGAGGAGTTTTGGCAGCCTACCCTTCTTTTTCACATCCCTTGATATGCTTGCTGATTTTGTGAGTAGAAGCTTCCAATTTAGGGTTTCTTCTTTTGTTGATGCTTTACCAAGTTCTTACCTACTACTTCATTGCTAGAAGTTACCATAGCTGCTGTTCTACATCAAAGAGGAGCTAATTTCAGATTAGGGTTCGCTGTATTTACTGTTTTTAACAGTTCTTTTACTTTATATTGCATATAATAACTTACATGATACCGCTTAAACACTCGTTCGCTACATTTTGTACCTAGAACCCTTTAGATTCAGCCTAAATTCAGTTGTATCATTACACACATTGTACATGGACATTTTGCAGTCAATTAATGTATAGTAGCGTTGAGCTGCTGCATTTTTATGATTGTCTTTTCTCTACTCTTTTCTCATTCATCTCTTTTAATTAAGTCAAGGTGTGTTATGGGCTAAGGTTCAAGTGTTGGAAAGATCTTAATTTACCTGTAAATATTATTTGGACCTACCAACCTTCCAACATTCGGTATCAGAGCATAGTTGGCTACACCCTGGTGCTGAAGACGAGTGACAATAGAGATAGATTGGAACAAGAAGACAAGCTTGATGGAATGTCTAATTATCCAATGTGGAGTTTTATGATGATGAATTTGCTAGTTTCCAAAGACTTATGGAATATTGTCAATGAGAAGTACAATAGGCCATGAGAAGTTGAAGAAGGTGTACCTTCTTCATCCAAGAGGCCTCCTACTGCAATTTCTGCTCAACAAACTGAAGAGTAAGAAGAGGAAATCACATCATCATCCACTCACACAGGAATGCAGATTCAACCTTTAGAAGCGCAATTGAGATGGGATTCTAAAGAATCGAGATGCACAAGCACCCTCATTTATTGCTATGGGAATCAAGAGGCATAGCATTCCTCAAAAAAGTTCATGCAAAACCTCTCATCACGCTTGAATCAAAACAGAAATCTTGCAAGAAAGGCTCATCTCAAGAGAGAGCTAGCCAACACAAGGATGAAAGTTTGTGAGTCAATTCAATCACATATCTTGAAACTTAAGGATTTATATGATCAACTTCTTAATGTTGGAGTAGTATATTTGATTAAGAGAATGCGAATACTCTCATAAATTAACTTTATCTACATATTGTTCTTTTGTTATTTCATCTTCTCTCCCTACAAGAGATAGAAATATCATTTAAAGAGTTGCAATTCCTGTTACTGCAAAATGAAGACCAACATAAGAGTATAGAAGAGAATGATGACGCCATGGTATCATCATCTAAAGGAAAGTGAAAGAAGGAGACTACAAAGAAGAATAAGGATTAGCAAAACAAAAAGGAAAGTAAGACTTCTACTTCAAAGTCTTCCTCTACTTCATCTTCCATATCGACTTCAAGTACTTCTTCCGTACCCAAAAAGAAGTCTACTTCCACTTTATCCACCTCAAAGAAAGGTATATGCCATTATTGCAAAAGACCATGCGATATTTCAGCAGAATGCAAAAAAAGGGTTTTGAAACGAGAAGAATAGAGCATCATGTAATAATGTTGAAAATGGTTCAAAACCTAAGTCTTCAAATGAAGAACCTTATGCATGTGTCAGTATTGAAGAAATAGTTTTTGATCAAGCAACATTAAATAGAATCTTTGAAAATCCTTGGATTTTTTATTTTGGAGCCATTAAGCATATGATACATTGCAATAAGGTTTTTTTCTTCCCTTACTATCTCTACATGTAGAAGGGTGACCATTGCAAATGGTTATGACTTGGATATTGTAGGTGTTAGAGAAGTTAATTTGAAGTCAAGTGCAAGTGGAAATTTCATAATTTCTAATGTTCTTTGTGTTCCAAAAATGAAGAAGAATTTGCTTTCTATTTCTACTTTCTTTTCAGATGGTTATGAAGTTATTTTTAAGAAAGGTTCATGCTCACACCTAATGAGAAGCATTTTCTATTACAACTTACAAGGTGAAAACAAAAGTGGTATTTTGTGTTTTCCAAAATTAGTCATGCTAATGTTGCTAGATCTTCTAGACCAAAGGAGAATATGAAGCTATGCCATGCTAGATTTGACCATATTAGTTACATAGCTCTCAAGCCCATCAAAGATCAAGGTATCGTGGAGAGTTTACCTACTTTAGAAAAGCTATATAGTGCAAACAACATGATATGAACCTGTATAGATAACAAGCTCTACCGGATCCCCACCATGCCTGATAACGGAATCAGGCCCATCACCTATGCCTATCCCAAATAACATTGTTGACAAAGGAGACCCTGCTTCACCTCAATCATAGTTTTTCCATACGTAAAGCATACAACAAATGCATATGGGTACGGAACTATGAAAAAATGTATGGAATTTCTTCAAAAATATCATACATGATATCATACGTCTAGCACAAAAAGTATTGAAAATCTGAAAACTTTGCATGTACAATAAGATTATATTAAAGATCAGTCTCTTGCTGGCTACTATAGCTCGATGTGTAGTGTCTATGTATGGGTATGATGGAAGAGAATATCTGAGAGTGAATTTGCATCAAAACAATATGAAACTGGTATGATTTTGTCTTCGATTGGAATCGATGAGAGAAGGAAAAAATCACAGGTACGGAATAATTCATACTTCAACCATACGCATACGTTTTCAAAGGTATGGTATTTTTTCCATATGAGTCCGAAAAAAACTATAACCTCAATATTCTGCATGAAGGTCCCCATAAGGGAGAAGAAAGAGTTGAAACACAGAAATCATGTGTAGGAAAAGGTGCAATAGATATCAGGAGAAACATGGCTCTCTACATATCCAGAACTAAACACCAGTTACAACGGTTTCCCCATCTCATTAGGAATCTATATTTTTTTTTAGTACACGATAATGTATGCCTTATAAGAAACAGCCCAGAACTGTTGTACAGTCTCCTTATGCGAATGGCATTTCAATATACTAAGATCACAGAACTTACAGATGTTCAGTACATTGTGCATACTACACATCGCTTTCTAGCTGCTGCTCCAAAGGTGTGCGTGTGCATTCTCATGACCGTAATGCCAACATTATATTGTTTAAAAGTTTAAAGATACAATGTTCACATGTGAATTGTAATATGGGCACATCTGTACACAATATTGCAGCGAATTCGATGAAAAATTGCTTTATTACCGTTAACATAAGACGTGGGTGTCACATTGCAATCCCTATTCAAAAGCATTATTTCTGTTGACATAAAATGTGGGTGTAACATCACACAATCCATGTGTTTATTTAAGCCATGAAAATTAGCATAACATCTCTATGTTGTGAGACACTTTGATACCGCTGTAATGTCACTTTACAGAATCAGCATGAATAACAAAAAGGAATTTGTAATAAGCACTGTTTCTACATACAGACAACTACAGCGTGAGGTGGTGGTGGATATGGTCAAATTGGTGAACATACCACTATTTCCTTTGAAACAGCTTCATTCTCAGTAAAGACTCCCGAAGCACCCAGACCTTCCAACCTTTGTTTTACCTCCTGAAAGTCTGACCTGCAACAGATGTAAGAAACAAGATATACTTAAACCTGCTTAAGTTGGAACCACGGTTTTGGCTCCTCTAATTAAATACTTCACTTCCCTGTGCGCTCCATTAAACAGAGAAGAATATCTGATTCAACCTCTCAATTCTATTTTATAATCCTTCTGGATCTCCTGCATCTATGAATGATACATAATGTATTCACAAGCTTGTCATATCTACTTGAAGATGCATTAATAGCTAAAATGCTGGAATAAATAAAAACCACCAACCAAACCAATAATCCAGGAACAAGCAAAAAGCTTATAAAGAACCAAGAAGAAATTTTACCTCTCTCTGATAATATTTGCAGTTCTCAGGCCACGCAGATGTGCCAATTGAATTACACATTGTCCAACTATACTAGTTGCACCATTCTGCACCAGTAAATCTCCTGGCACCATTTGTTATCAAGTCTGAGCAACTGTGCCAATCTCATTATCACAGAAGAGAGCTCATACCATGTTTTCTATTGGAGATGACTATGGGTGAAAAACAAAAATAGATCCTTCCATACCCACCTTCATTCAAAGGAACAAAATCCTCGAGCATCCTTAATGCTGTGCACGGATTGATAAATGTGGTTGCTGCATACTCAATTGGAACATCCTTACGGACTTTGCACCAATCTGTTTCTTCCTTTATCATAAAAGTTTGCCATGTCCCTATGCTTACAAAAGCAGCATCCTGAGTTCTATCGTCTTCTACAGGCAAGCAAATATTTTACAACATACCCAATCCTGCTCTGACAGGGATAACCCAGTCACTCACAGAAAGATTCTTGACACCCTCTGAGACTGCAATAACCTCTCCCACACCCTCATTACCTCCAACAGCAGGAACAGGAGGCCCAACAGGGTACACACCTAAAAAGAATCAACACATACACAATGAAACAAAACAAAACAAAATAGCAGTAAAAAGATGCCCAAGCTTTCAAACCTTCAATCCGGTTTATGTCAGAAGGATTTATTGGAGCTGCAAGCATACGAACACAAATTTCTCTTTCCTTTAAAGTTCTTCCAGGGACATCTACAAGCCTACATCCACATCTCTCTCTCTCTCTCTCTCTCTCTCTCTCTCTCTCTCTCTCTCTCTCTCTCTCTCTCTCTCTCTCTCTCTCTCTCTCTCTCTCTCTCTCTCTCTCTCTCTCTCTCTCTGTGTGTGCGCTCCCACATTTACTTATGGGCAGGAGAGTGTGGAGTATACAGATGCATATACATATCTTGGGGTAGTCTTCAGTGGGCCTATATTTTCGATGAGGAGAGCAGCGGAATCTAGATTCACCAGAGCCTATGTAGCCTTGGGCAGATTAGAGATGATATGTTCGCAGGTTCAGTTTCAGGAACCTTGCACCAAACTTTGGCTTTTTGATACTCTTGTGACATCAGCCATGCTTTATGGAGTGCAGATTTGGGGACCTTCTGTCGGCTGTCATGGTAGAGCTCGTAGCACGGATGGATGGAGACTCGAGAGGGATGGAGGGGCCTTTGGTATCTATGATCTCCCGGATTATTAGAGCCAAGGCTTTGGTACCTCATGAGATTATTAGGGCAGAAATAGCTGCCCCACTACAATGATTGAGGCACTTACTAGATCAGTGTCTTTCGTGCGTAGCTTGTGGGATCTCCCCAGAGGTAGATATGCCCGACTCTCTCTTGAGTCGTCTCGACAGTTGGCCCTACAGGAGACACGGCTTGCTGGAATGCATAGATGACATCATGGTTCAAGATGCATGGATTTAACATGGACAGACTACCTCCCTTCCAGTACTCTTTGGAGGCTCCATCTCTCACTTTGAGAGAGACAGAGATTACTAGCCTCATCCGTCAAGACTTGATTCAGCTGGATACTAGGAGAACATGGATAGAGCCTACTCGGGAGTTGGGCACAAACATTTATCATATGGGGTGCGATGTGCTATTGGTCAAATGCGTACATCCTCACATCAGCTTGAGATTGAGACCGGCGGATATAGAGGGGTTCCAGCTCCGGACAAGATATGTCGTATATGCCATATGGAGCCGAAGACAGAGCTACATTACATGTCTTTGCTCTGCATACTATGAGATACGAGGGCGCTTCCATTGCTTATTTAGAGAGGGCTTTGGACCATTCTCTAGAGTTATGGGATATGAGGACGAGAGATGCTTGGGTTTGTTTTTGCTTGAGTTGAGGAGACATAGAGATAGCCTATTGAGACATAGAGATAGCCTCTCAAGGCTTTCAGAGAGGAAGACTCTCAAGCAGGTTACAGATTACTTTAGGCAAGTTACTACCACTACACAGCGAGATAGATCTGCAATGCAATAGAGTCCGGATCTCACTTCCCTCAGAGGCACATTGGTGGACCGTGCGAGGGGCCTAGGGAGATCTAGGCATCCACGATTGCCGAGGAGGATGTCCCAACAAAGAAGACCATTACCATTACAGAAGAGGATTAGGTTTATTTTGGCACACCACGCACGATACCCAATTAGAGTCTTGACTATGGAGGACATTGAGGAGATCCGACACAGACCGATGCGATTTCCTTTGAGATGGAGGACCGCCTACACCTTGATCTTTCCCTAGTTGATGTTGGTTTATGCATATACCTCATGAGGTTGTAGTATGTACCTCTTCATTGTATCACTCAAGCCTCTAGCCATCACTGTATCACCTAGAGAATCTGTAGACTATATTCCCTCTCCCACTGTTCTATCTTTTTCACTACTATACTAAGATTTTAGTAGTTGTTTAGCATACACACATTTTGTATCAGACTTTGTATCAGATTCACCAGCTCTGTAAGTTTTGGTCTCATAGGTCATTTTGGCCTTTTGCAGACGTAAATATATCATTTCATTTCTCTCTCTCTCTCTCTCTCTCTCTCTCTCTCTCTCTCTCTCTCTCTCTCTCTCTCTCATTCTCTCTCATGTATGCAAATACATATATGTATACATATATATATATACAAGTTACAACTATGCATGCATGCATACATACATGCATGCATACATGCATGCATACATACATACATACATACATACATACATACATACGTACGTATGTATGCATATAGGAGAGTGAGAGAGACCCCAATATTCAATCATGCAAAGGAACTTTGTGACAACTGAAATAAAGTGAATTGTGTCCACATTAGCAAGGAGAGGTTGGTTGTCATGGACCCAAATACAGATCAACTAATTGAAAAATTGTATAGCTTCAAGTTTATTTGGCAAAAAGAAGATTAATTAAGTGCAATAAATATATGAGAAGATAGGTTAGCCTCGCATAGCCCTCACATAGCCCTAGCATAGCCACATAACAACCCTCACTTCCTAACAAGAAACTAGGATAAATGGAGGAGTCCAACATTTATTTCTTTAACTAATAATAAACTTTTTATCCTTTTTAATTTTGATATTCTAAAACACTTAGCATCTTTTTGTTCCCATGCAAGCATGCTCTCATAAAGATGGACACTGGAAAGGAACACAAACCCAATGGTAATTCCACGAAAAGTCACCTAACCTAAGACACTCAAGGTCCCTACTAAGCAAACCACTCCAAAATCACCACTCATTGGCTAGTATGGAATGATCATAAAATTTATTTGCACATACATACATGTGCAAGCCACAAAAAAAAAAAGGGAGGGAGCGTGAAAAAAATATAGAACAAAATATACATTGATGTAACAAGATATTGTAAAGAATATTGTTGCCATTTCAACATTATAAACCGAGATAGTGCTGTACCAAAAAAAAAAAAGTAAAAGTAAAAAACTACTACTAACGCCATACTAGGGGATTTAATGATTTCCAAAAGTTTGGAACTCAAATGTGAGAAATATGCGAAAGTTGAAATCATGATATTGCATGACTTGTTTTAAAGCATTAAAAAAGAGAATTTAGATAATTTCCTGCTATGGTGTATATAATGATTGTGAAAGCGAGCTTTACTCATTTCTTATTCTTTTCTCTAAAGCTGTAGGTTTTTGGATGCATGCAAGCACATACGAGCTTTCATGCGGACTCCCAGTAAATTAATAATAGTTTATATAAACTGCATACGTACTAGGCGCATTGTGAAATGTGGAACAAATGGACAGCAATGCACATGATCTCAGCTCCAACCATCGTTTCCATCTAATGGAGGATGAAGTGGCCAAGGGAAGGCACTGTAATATGTAAGCAGGAGTTTGAAAGAGGTTGAGAGAAAGAATAACGATTGAATACGGTTGAAGATATTTACTTGAGGACTTCCTGCGGGTTGCCATGGCGTTCAACGACTATGGCCTTGCCATCAGGACAGGCAGAGGAGAAAGCCCTGCTGGAATTTCTAAACAAACTCTGATTAAAACGGGTGCAGGACGGTTGGAGACCGCGCAAGAGAACCATTGTGAGCCTCAGTTTTGATGCTTGCAAAATTTATGTCATGAAATCGCCCACGAGCTAATGTGGTCAAAAGTAAGAATCTGTTCGGAGCAAACAGTAAGGTGGCCACAGGGAGTGCTTGAATCAGTACTTGCAAAAAGCAATAAGTTTAACTCTACCCAAATGCGTCCGAGTTTGCTGGCCTAGTGGTTGGGCCTCTCGTCTCTTGAGGCGGAGGCGAGAGTTCAACCTCTGGCAGCAACATGTAAGGGACGTGTATCTTGGAAACCTCAAGAAGCCAAAAGCTCAACCAATTGCCCTAGGGGACGTGGACGAATATTGGGTGTTCAATATCCTCACGTCAGCGACATTAAATTAATTCTTGAAAGCTGCAACGCAAATTTTGAAACCTTTTATGTCTCTCATTATCCAAATTTTAAGGAGGTGCTCTTTGTAGAGTCTTCAAATCGATCTCAACCACTCTTTCAAGGTAGGTAAGACCACGTTAATTACTTTCCAAAGGAAAACCCCATTTTCGTTCCCCCAAAGGGAGGTTCCAAAGTTTGCCTTCTGGAAGCCAAACATTTTTCAATCCAAAAAACTTTCATTTTATTATAAAAGGCTTCGTCTAGAGTCAAAGGACTTAGAGCTTTGACTTGAGGATTATGGGTTGAGCCCAGCTTTCCTATGTTGAAATTCACTCTGTGATGTTGAAGATGATTTTTTTTCTTTCTATATTGAGAGAGAAAGTGAGAGGGATGGAAAAAGTAGAGAGGAAGGAGGGAAACAATAAGAGAGAGCGAAGGGAAAAAACAGACAGAGAGAGAGAGTCCAACTAAAAAGAGACAACTTTTTCAATCAATAAACGATCTTCTCTACCAAAAAATCACTAGAAGCTAATGTCATGACTAGCTTCTAAAAATTTGACAAAAAACTCTACAATTTTAAGATCATCCATAGTATGTATTACCTTATCTCATCTAATAACCACTTTTGCTTGAATATTCTACTTGTGCCTTTATACCTTATGCCTTGAATGAGAATTTGGGTTGTTAACATGATTTTCTTACATGTATTCTGTGTATTTTGTGAAAGCACATTATAAGAGATTTTTGGAACTCTCACTCTCTCTAGCTTACTGTCACATAATCCTAGCAGGACATGGTTGAACCACACCTTTAGAGAGAGGATGAGGAAGTAAACATCAACCATGGCTTTCTCGCAAGTTGTTATCCCATCATACTCCTAGCTAGGAGGTTGTGAGTTCAATTCCCAACATTGATATCAGAGCCTAGTTGCGGAAATTGGGCAACATGGAGGTAAGGAGCCAAAAAATTGGGGCACTTGGGAAGCAGCTAATCGCGGTTGAGTCTAAAATTGGCCAAGAATGATGGTGCATGGGCATTTGGCCACCAACGGAGACTTGGATAGGTCCAAGATAGGTCCAAGTGCTCAAATTTGAGGCTAGTGGAGGATATAGGGTCGATAAGTGAGCATGGAGGACTGTGCTCAAATTTGATATCAAGCTAGATATAGGGTCGATAAGTGAGCATGGAGGACTATGCTCAATCTAAGGAGAAAGGAATGTCACAAAATCCTAGCAGGAGATGGTTGAACCACACCGTGAGAGAGAGGATCAGGAAGTATTCCTCAACCATGGCTTTTGGGGCAAGTTGTCATCCCATCATACTCCTAGCTAGGAGGTTGTAAGTCCAATTCCCAATACGTACTCTTACTCGCTTCTTACGTCCCTCTTAATGGCCTTGTCTAAAACTCTCAACAAGCTCTGGTTTCTAAAAATTATCAAGTCCTTTGAGTTTCAAGGTGATCTCTCTATAGTGGGATACGTAAAATCATAGTGATCTACCTCTCTGTCTGATCCTATTCATTCATCGAAATTCCTCTCTTCTTTATTCTCAGGAAGAAACTCCTTCAAGAAAAGAGTTTTAAATAAAAAACTCCTTCAAGAAAAGAGTTCCAAAATCGTTCTAGTCTCTAGGGTTAGAGGTTGCCTCCTTGAGACTCATCCAACACTTATAACCTCGTGGACCAAGTGAGAGACTCGCTTTAAGCACACGATACTCAAGTGGGGTCCTTTAAGTTGATGAGTAGACTGCACCCTTATTTCTTTCTCGATCATCCCCGTGAAGGTTGGTGCCTTTAAGCCTTTCAAGAGGGGAATCTCCCTAGATGTTTGCCTCTTATGTTTTCTAGGCTAGTGAGTCTCCTTCCTAGCTACCATGTATAAGAAAGTAGGAGTTTATCTTTCCTTCCTAATAAGCAAAGAGCTAACTTACGTCTCCAAATAGATGATCTCGAATTTCAATTGTTCTATTAGAGAGGTTAGGCTACCTATGACAATCTCTATCCTGTGGGATTTTTCATTAAGTTCATTAAATTGGTTGTGTAACAAACTCATCATGGAGCTCAAAATATTGATAATCCCCTTGTTCGGCCTCTCCCACCTTTTGATCCCTTTCCTCTAGAGTTTGGTCTTTAGGTTGAGAAGTGCGTGCTAATTACCCTTGACCTTCAATTTCTATGTTTATCCCCTCAATATAAAAACTACAGAGATAAGTGTGTTTGGTGTGTGAATGAGTGAGGAAGCACGAATAGAAGTACACACAAGGCTAGAGAAGGAGATCAAAGGAGAGAGACATGCAATGGCTAGAAGAGCTCTTTATCAATAGATGATCAGTAGTATGAGAATGAATGAAGTGAGAGCTATAGGAAAATCCCTAAGTACAAAGTACCACCATGTATGAGTATATCATGAATATATAATTACATGGGAAAAAACCTCTAGCCAAGACTAGAGTAAAAAGTGTCTGTAGAGGAGGTACTGGGGCATCCACTTTTAACAAAAGCAAAAAATATGCACTTCCAATACTTTGCCTACTCAAGGGAGGTCCTCCTTAGGGAAGTATACCCTTTAACATTTCTGTGAGCAGGCAAATCGCAATAATTGTACAGTAAATGTAGACACTCAGAGAGAAGATCAATGACAATGGCAATAGTAAAGGACAAAACCACTCCTTAGTTCACACAGATTATTACAATATAGGCAAAAGAAATGCTCAAAAGTTGATGCTCTGGGCTAACATGCCACTCGAACTAAACAACATCAATACAAGAGATTCATCCAGTTCGTACAATGAACACAACTAGATGCAGACTGGTACTGATTAGTACAAAGTGTGAAGACTTGCTCCAAGGGGAACAGCACGAAAATACCACTAACACCAAAAATACCATTGACTCACAATGAATGACAAAATCAAGCCACTTCCTTCACACTATAGTGCTATTAGCCCTCCACTGGGAAGCCCACGCTCTGTATCCTCACCACAAAGTGACTTCCTACAATAGGCTTGTAGCCACAGAGTGCAAAGAGAGGACCCCTATACGCACATATATAGAGGTGTATCCCAAATGAACACAAGTCCATTGCTTTTCTAGGCTCCAATAGGCCAAGAGGACCTTGTCGATTCCTCACGTCCACTGATCATGCGCCAATCGATTGCCCAAAATTGGAGGGGTAGATCAAATATGCCGCTAATTTTGAATTTGATCCTCAAAAATAGGCAGTCGTCATGAATGGTTGGCAGCAACAGACATTTCTCCACTTCCACTTTTACCACTTATACTTTTACCGTCACTTTTGCATGCAAGCTGAGATCCTCATTTTGTGCCACTCGTGATATTCGAATGACCCTGAGAAGCACATTCTTCACATAATTTTTGTAGTAGCTTTTGACCGTTACATATTGAGTAGGAGAGATGGTGAGTGGTGAGGGAGGTTGTGGGAGGAGGTTGTGGAGGTTGTGGGGGGTGTGGGAGGTTGCGGGTGGGGAGAGGAGGGGGCTGCGAGGAGGGAGTTTGTGGGAGGTGGCAGGTGGGGAGAGGAGGGGGCTATGGGGAGGGAGTTGCGAGAGGTGGCGGGTGGGGAGAGGTGGGGGTTGCGGGGAGGGAGTTGCGGGAGGTGGCAGGTGGGGAGAGGAGGGGGCTGCGGGGAGGGAGTTGCGGGAGGTGGCGGGTGGGGAGAGGAGGGGGTTGTGAGGAGGGAGTGGCGGGAGGTGGCGGGTGGGGAGAGGAGGGGGCTGCGGGGAGGGAGTTGCGGGAGGTGGTGGGTGGGGAGAGGAGGGGGCTGCGGGAAGGGAGTTGCGGGAGATGGTGGGTGGGGAGAGGAGGGGGCTGCGGGGAGGGAGTTGTAGGGGAGGGAGGGAGAGAGAGAGAGAGAGAGAGAGAGAGAGAGAGAGAGAGAGAGAACTCCACCCACGAGAGAGAGAGAGAGAGAGAGAGAAAGAGAGAGAGAGAGAGAGAGAGAGAGAGAGAGAATCGCGCGGCACTACAAACCCCCACATCAAGTCTTTGCATCGTCCCGGTGCAACTTTTCTTCATACACTTATTGAATAAACCAAATAAACTGCAAACACAGAATGAAACATGATATGTACAGTGAATGAAGTTCTTCCATCTTTCCTTAATTCAGGTAATTCTTCACCCTGGAGATATTGACCAGGGGTATTCTCTTACCCTGCAAATCCTCCAGATGCACTGCTCCATGTGGTAATACCTTTATCACTCTGTACGGTCCTATCCATTTGGGTGCCAATTTGGTTGAAACTGCTGGGATCTGATGCACCAGAACCAAGGATCCTTCTTGTACTTCTTTGGACCTAAGATACCTTTCGTGCAATCTTTTGCGCTCTTCTTGTGTTACTTGAAGTTTTTGCATTGCTCCTGTATTCTTCTAATGCCACCAGTCTCCTAATGGGAGGTTCAATTCCAATGGTTCTGGCTCCAAGTTCTCTTTTGATAATAATTTCGAATGGTGCCAATGCCTCTTTTCCATATACTAAGTGAAATGGACTCTCGCCAATGGTTCCCCTTCTTGTTGTTCGGAAAGCCCAAATTGCACCGATCAATGCTTGTGGCCAGAAGCTTTGATGATCGAAGGATAATTTGCAAAGCAACCCAATCAAAATCTTATTGAAGCTTTCTGCTTGGCCATTTGCCCTTGGATAGTAGGCACAAGACTTTTTATGAAAAACCTTGTACCTGTCAAATATAAATTGGAGCAATTGATTTACAAAATGTGTGCCCCTATCACTAGTAATTTCTAGTGGGCAACCAAATCTTGAGAAAATATGTTTATACAAAAACTTAGCTACTGTTAAAGCCGTGCAGTCCACAATAGCTTTGGCCTTTATCCATTTAGTTGCATAACATGTGGCCATCAAAATATACTTCTTACCTCCAGGGTGACCAGTTGGGCTAATTGGTCCTATGAAATCAAGACCCCATCGTTCGAAGGGTAGCCATCCTGTGGATATGACTAATGGTTGGAAATTCAATCTGGTTGGCGTAGGAGCACATCTCTGGCAAATATGGCATTCTTTAGCAAACTTGATCGCATCCCTGTAGATATGAGGCCACCATAGACCTTTGTGGATGATTCTATGAGCCAAATCTTCCCCTTTTAGATGCCCTTCATTGTGTGCTACCTCTAGCAAAAGATTTACCTCCTCTGGATAAACACACCTTCTCAAGATATAATCCTGACAATATCTATATAAATTTCCATTTATAAGTGAGTATGCTTTGGTTTTAAGGAGCAATCTTCTCTTTTCTATAGGTGTCAAGTGTTCTGGGAGTTTTCCAGTAGTGAGAAAATGGAGAATTCCATCATACCAATCAACTGGAGTTGCTACTAGGAAGAGATTACTATCTACCAGTTCATCATCAATACTTGTTGCCTTCTCGCTCATTGCAATCCTGGATACTTGATCTCTTCCTGGCTTAATATGAATATCAAAGTTGAATTCTTGAAACAGGAATAACCATCTCCAAACCCTTCCAACCACTCTAGGCTTGTTTATTAAGTACTTCAAGGGCTGATGGTCAGATATGACTATAAAATGTACACCGAGAAGGTAATGCCGAAACTTTTGAAGAGCAAATACAATAGCCAAACCTTCCCTTTCTGTTGTACTGTAGTTCCTTTTTGCCTTGGTAAGTAACCTACTGGCATAGGAGATAGGTCTATCAACCTTGTGTGATGATGGTTGAGTTAGAACCGCACCAACAACATGAAGACTGGCATCTATATTCACATGAAACTCGAATGACCAGTTAGGAACACTTAAAAGTGGAGCAGTACATAACCTCAATTTTAGTTCACAAAATGCTTTCTCCGCTTCATGACTCCATGAGAAAGGGACCTTTTTACTGGTAAGCCTTGACAAGGGCTTAGCTGTTTCTGAATACATTAGTATGAATCTTCTATGGTATCCTACATGGCCAAAAAAACTTTGCACTTCCTTTGGGCTTTGTGGAATAGGCATGGAAAGAATAGTAGTAACCTTTGCAGGGTCAACCGTTATTCCTTCATCAGATACTATGTGACCAAGAAGAGTGCCCTTGGTGACCAAAAAATGAAATTTAGTGGGATTTAACTTCAAATATGTTTTGAGACATTGCTCAAAGATTTCCTTTAGATTTTTCAAATGATCATGGAAATCCTGAACTACTGCTCTTCTATTTGTGCCTGAAAATACTGAAAAATCATCCATGAAAATGCATAGAAATGTTGTTAACCACTTGCCCAATATCAGATACATTGTTCTATCAAATGAAGCTGGTGCATTCTTCAACCCAAAAGCCATGCGGGTATAGACATAAGTGCCCCATGGAGTAACGAAGGCTGTTTTGTCCCTATCATTAGGATGTATCACTATCTGATTGTAGCCACTAAAACCATCCAGGAAGCTATACAAAGTGTGATCGGCTACTTCCTCAAGTACTTGCTTTGTGAAGGGCTAATGAATTCCATATTGAAAAATCACTTTATTCAAGGCACGAAAATCAATGCAAACTCGTATTTTTCCACTATTTTTCTTGGGCACAATAACCATAGAAGAAAGCCACCTAGAATGTTCTACTGGAATGATTATACCTGCTTCTTCTAGTTTTGTAATTTCCAACTTTACCACCTCTGCATACTTTGGATTGAGTCGATACGGCCTACTTCTTGCAGGCGCGGCTCCCTCAACTAAGGGCATCCGATGTAATCCAAGCTCCTCTGGTATCCCTATTAGATCTTTGTAGGACCATGCGAAGACATTTTTGTAGGCAAAAAGTAAAGAAGTTACCTTCTGTAGTAAAGAGAGATAATGCCATAGACAAGAGGCCAAGTGGACTACTTGAGGATTCTCTTCATCCCCTAGATTTACTTCTTGAACAAGTGTTTCAGGACTGGTCTTACTTGAAAAATCATCTCCACTGTATGCAGGAGTGGAATATTCCGCAATATGTTCTCTGATCCATCCTTGAGGTATATCCAAAAAGGGGAGATCTTTTCTGCATTCAGGCTCATAACTTTCCTCTTCTGATACTTCTATAGTTGTTGCCCCTTCAATGTTTGTACTCAAGTGCAAACTCTTATTCTCTGATTCCTTGTGAACTTCATGGCCCTTGTCTGCAACTCCTTCCTCTATTTCATTGATTTCCACCGTGCAACACTTTGTACTTCCCATCATCCAATTCAATAATGTATCTTCTTCTTGGGGTAGAGACGGCATTACCTGAGTGTCCACAGTATACTCAGTAGTTTTCCCTGAGTCAGATCCTTCTTCCTAATGTAGTTGTAGTTGGCTATTGGTGCTTGTTGAAATCCACAGCTTGTTTTTCCCCCAATCTTGCAAAGCTTTTGCTTGCCTTAGCCAAGGTCTTCCTAGGAGTAATGGATAAGAAGTCTCCTGTGGAAGTGCAATAACAACAAAATCCAGAACATAGTGATAACCCTGTACTATCATCAGTACCTTTTCAATAATGCCAAGTGGTGCAACCCGATGTTGATCTGCTAGTGTTACTATGAATGGTGCTACCTTGGTGGGGTTCAAATTTAGTTTCCTCATTGTGAAATCTGGCATCAAATTGATGCCAGAGCCTCCATCTATGATCACACCTGTGGGAGCTTCATCCTTTATAAAAACAGATAACCTTGAGCTTTTGTAGTCCGCCAGGGGTGCAGGGGGAAAATCAACCATGAAATCATCTATGCTAGGTGGCTGGCTCAAGTGAGCAGAGTGTATAATTTTCAATAATCCACTTTTTATTTTTGAATCCATATTTATGAGTTCGTATAGACTAACCTTGTGATGAATATCCTTCAACATCTGCTCAATGTTTACCTCATGTGTGTCTTCTTGCAGACTTGTTGGTTGGTCCCTTAATGAAGTAGCCATCCTTTCATAAGCTCCTTCAATGTTTGCTTGGCCCTTCCACCCAGCCTTCTTTTCCTCCTCTTTATCCTGGAGTCCTTGTTGTTCCTCTCTACGGATTGCTGCTGCTTTTCTGGCTCTAGTCGTCATGGGCATTGCAGAGGATGAAACAACATAAGACTGAGTGGTCATACCTTCTTCTTGTGGAGAGATTGCAATCATGTGGATTTGAGTAGGACGGCTTCTTGGGCAGTCTTTGGTATAGTGATCCTTAGCCTCTAGACAATGCTGACAAGGAGGTGCACCTTCTGGAAGGGAACACCTATTTCGCATGTGGCCATACTCACCACAATGATAACACGTCAATGGCCTATTATATATAGGCTTCGTTGGACGATTCTCCTCTCTATTAGGTGCATTTGAAGTACTAGCATAATATGAATCCAGAGCTTGAGGGTTACCTCGTTGTTGTGTACCCTTGAGGTAGTAACAGTCTCTAGCTTCATGGCCGTCCTTCCCACAAAATTGATAGCTTACCCTGTTAGGACAATTAGCATTGGAATGTCCATTGTTGTTACATATTGTACACCAAATCTGCCTTCTTATATCTTGAGTGGTCTGCAAATCTTCTAACTCGCAGCGAAGTTGGGCTACTTCATCATCAGTGCGATGCAGCGATGGCAAGACCTTCTCTTCTTGCTGATTTTGTTGCATCCTAAATGCCTCCAGTTCTTTCCTCAGTTGCCCAATAGGGTCTAGTTCTGTAGCATAATTTGGTTGTGTATCCCCTTCAAAATGTTGCCTAGCTTCTTCAATGCGTGATGCTGCTGCAACAAAATCATTGAGGGTTGCATCCAGTCTAAGAGACTCACGTAGCTTCTGTTGAGATGACCTGGGTAAAGCTTTTTCTATCCATTTTTTAACCAAGAAATCACCTGGAGCATGTGGCAGACGTGCAACAAGTGCTTTTGTCCTAGTGTGAAGTTCATGAAAGGATTCACTTGATCTTAGCCTTAGATTCTCGAGCTGGTCTAGAGCTCTTTCCGAGGAGTCACTAGGTCGAAATGTCTGTGAGAATGCCATCTTCAAAGCCTCCCATGTAGCAAAATGGCCATCTGCATATTGACTGTACCATTTGTCAGCAAGGCCTTCCAATGTGGATATGAAGAGTACCAACATTGCATCCTCTCTATTCTGTAGACCTCGTCCATGGCATAAGGAGATGAACCTCCTCACATGATCATCAGCATCCTCATAAGCTTGTCCCTTGAAGGTAGGGAACTTGATATTGAGTCTGGAGAGTAAATGAGAGAGATCCTCCATTTGCACTGGCGTTTCCTTTGATGTATCTGAGGAGAAGTCTAATGTTCTCCTATGCTTCTCCTTTGACAGTGGTGTCGCACCCAGACTAACCTTTGCAGATCCCTAAGGGGGCTGCGGGGAGGGAGTTGCCGGAGCTGGTGGGTGGGGAGAGGAGGGGGCTGTGGGGAGGGAGTTGCGGGAGGTGGCGGGTGGAAAGAGGAGGAGGGAGTGGCGAGAGGTGACGGGTGGGGAGAGGAGGGGGCTGCGGGGAGGGAGTTGCAGGAGGTGGTGGGTGGGGAGAGGAGGGGGCTGCGGGGAGGGAGTTGTAGGGGAGGGAGGGAGAGAGAGAGAGAGAGAGAGAGAGAGAGAGAGAGAGAGAGAGAGAGAGAGAGAGAGAGAGAGAGAGAGAGAGAGAGAGAGAGAGAGAGAGAGAGAGAATTGCACCCGCGAGAGAGAGAGAGAGAGAGAGAGAGAGAGAGAGAGAGAGAGAGAGAGAGAGAGAGAGAGAGAGAGAGAGAGAGAGAGAGAGAGAGAGAGAGAGAGAGAGAGAGAGAGAGAGAGAGAGAGAGAGAATTGCACCCGCGAGAGAGAGAGAGAGAGAGAGAGAGAGAGAGAGAGAGAGAGAGAGAGGGAGGGAGGGAGGGAGGGAGGGAGGGAGGGAGAGAGGGAGGGAGGGAGGGAGGGAGTGAGGGAGGGAGGGAGGGAGAGAGAGAGAGAGAGAGAGAGAGAGAGAGAGAGAGAGAGAGAATCGCATGGCGCTACAGTGCCCATGTATAGAAAAATGGTTCACATCAAAGCTACTCAAGAGACACACAAGTGTAACAAACCCCCTTGGAACTAATGATGTGAATACATACAAGAGTGACAAATTAGCCCCCACAAAGTAATAAGCCTAAAGCTTTTCCAAAAGCTAAAACTTTTCCTATGGAAGAGTTATTAATACTACCCTATAGTTAGCTTGACAACTCGATGTGGCCACAGTAGGTTGTTTCTTACCCAACCAAGATATGAATGCTCCTCTAAGAAAAATACAATTACCACTAGTGGACACCCATGTATCATAAGAACTATACCAATCACTATTTGTAAAAGCATGCAAGCATGATTGAGCATCTTTGCCATAAAAGAGACCCAAAATCAAAGTGCCTTTGAGATATCTAAACACATGTTTTAGTGTTTGCCAGTGCTCATTGCGAGGGCTATGCATAAATCGACTGAACTGAGAAACTACATATTGTATGCCCAACCTTATGTTACATGCATATATAAAACATCCCACAATTTGCTAATAAAGAAAATTATCAAATGCATCACCTGTATGCTCAAGTGAGAACTTAGATCCTATTTCTACTAGTCTTGGGATAGGCTTTCTATCCTCAAAATCAATATGTTGAAGTAGCTTCTCAGTATACTTTACTTTATGCACAAGAATTCATCCCTCAACAAATACAAACTCGATGCCAAGATAATACTCCAAAAGCCTAATATATGTGAGATCAAAAGTATGCTACAAATCAGCCATAAAAAGGTCAATTTTCTCCTTACATGACCTAGTCAAGAGAATTTCATCCACATAAAGAACAAGCACTATAAGATCAGACCCACCTTTGCATACATAAAGTTTGCATTCAATTGAACTACATGTAAAACCAAGAGCAATCAAGTGCTTATGTATCTTTTCATACCATGCACATGGAGGTTGCTCAGCAAATGAGAAACCAT
>CM035406.1:53624095-53634095 GCA_020310875.1 Ceratopteris richardii | reverse complement strand
AGTGGACACCCATATATCATAACAACTAGCCCAATCACTATTTGTAAAAGCATGCAAGTATGATTGAGAATCTCTGCCATAAAAGAGACCCAAACTCAAAGTGACTTTGAGATGTCTAAACACATGTTTTACCGCTTGCCAATGCTTAGTGCGAGGGCTATGCATAAATCAATTGAACTTAGAAACTTCATATTGTATTTCTGACCTTATATTACATGCATATATAAAACATCCCACAACTTGCTGATAAAGAAAAGTACCAAATGCATCGGTTGCATCCTCAAGTGAAACTTAGATCCTATTTCCACTGGTGTTGAGATAGGCTTTCTATCCTCAAGATCAATACATTGAAGTAGCTTCTAAGTATACTTTGCTTGATGCACAACAATTCACCCCTCAAGAGATACAAAATTGATGCCAAGATAATACTCCAGAAGACTAATATATGTGAAATCAAAAGTATGCTACAAATCAACCATTAAAATGTGAATTTTCTCATCACATGACCTAGTCAAGAGAATGTCATCAAGATAAAGAACATGCACTATAAGATTAGCCCCATCTTTGTGTACATAATGTGTGCATTCAATTGAAGTACATGTAAAACCAAGAGCAATAAAGTGCTTATGTATCTTTTCATACCATGTACATGGAGCTTGCTCAAGTCCATACAAAGCTTTATGCAAACAACAAACCATATGCTCTTGTCCTTTGATGGAAAATCCAAGAGGGTGCTTCACACATACCTCTTCTTGCAAATTGCAATTCAAGAAAATTGTCTTTAAATCCAATTGATGCACTTTTCAACCACAATGGGAAGCCAATGAAATCAAAGAATGAATGGTTGTCATGCACGAAGTAGGTGCAAAAGTCTCCTCATAATCAATGTCATATTTTTGTGCATAACCTTTTGCAACAAGTCTAGCTTTGTAGTGATCCATCCTATTATCTGAATTTCTTTTAATCTTGTAAACCCACTTAGTAGCAATGACAATATTATCTTTTGAGAATTCATAAAACTCCAAATTATGATTTTTGTGAATAGAATCCAATTCTAATTGCATTGCGCTCATCCAAATTGAATCGTCACATGCATCTTCAAAAGTGAGTGGCTTTTCATTACATGCAGTGGAAATAAGAGATAAATCCACAAAGTCACTTGATGTATAGTGAGAGCTTGATCTTTTTCTACCAAGTAAAAGAGAACTCAACTTGCTATCTTGCAATGTCCTTTGCACCCATTTTGGCATAGATTGTGCATCCTTGATAGATGTGTTTCCTAGCATCCGCACACACCTTGAATGAGCTTGGATGGTCTTGATATAGCCATGAGAGACTTCTATGACTCTTCATATGTCCTCCATGTCTCTTCACATGCCCTCCTTGTCTCTTCACTTGCCTTGTGATTTTTTCTCTTCGTTGGAGTGGCTTTTGGTAGTCCAATGCCTCCTTTTGGATAAGGTTGTGCTATCAAACTTGTTCTTTGACTTTACTAAGGTTCAAAGGCCTTCAAATGAAGTTATTTAGTGAAAAATAAATGCTTGAGCTTGCCCTAGAAATGCATATCTTTTAACACTCCCCCTCAAGCTCAAGTTCTGTTTGCTTTTGAAGTTGGTTCCTTGAGTTGTATGGCTTGCTTCAGCTTAGCAAGCTTTCCAGCATCCAAGAACTTTGTTAGTAGATTAGCTACCTGGTCCGTTGTACTTACATGATGAATATCCACTTCCTTTTCAAGCACCTTCTCCCTTATGAAGTGATAGTGGACTTCGATGTGTTTGCTCCTTGCATAAAACATAGGATTTTTTGCAAGATAGATGCTTGATATATTATCTCCAAACAAAGGAACTGATCCAACTTGCACATTCAAGTCCTTCATTAGCTTTTTCATCCACATTATCTCACAAGTAGCTTGGGCCAAGGCTCTATATTCAGCTTCGGTTGAAGATAAAGCAACCGTGGGTTGCTTCTTTGAACTCCATGATACACAATTGTTTCCTAGCATGATAACATAACCTGTGGTGTTTCTTCTATCATCTTTGGGACCAGCCCAATTAGCATCTGCATATCCTTTGAGCTTTAATGATCCTCCATAAGCATAGAAAAGTCCTTGATTTATTGTACCTTTGATGTACCTGAGTATCCTCTTTGCTACATTCAAATGATCATTAGTAGGAGCATGCATATATTGAGAAAGAACTCCTACACTAAATGGTAAATCATGTCTACTTATGGCCCTAGAAGTATTTGAGAATTCCAAGATCTGATATCTTGAATTCCTTCCCAAGATTTGCCTTAATTTCTTTGATATCTACATCATTATCACCTGTTATGATAAGATCATCAACATATATGCATATGTATATAGATTTTCCATCAATCCTTTCGATGTAGAGTGAAGGATCTGAATCACTTGCAACATAACCACACTTCATTAGGTACTCAACCAATCTCTGATTCCATGCTCTAGGTGCTTGTTTGAGTCCATACAAAGCCTTCTTTAGTTTACATACAAAATCATGCTTCTTTTCATCTTCATAACCTATGAGTTGATACATATAAACCACTTCTTCCAAATTTCCATTAAGAAAAGCATTTTCAATGTCCAATTGATACATTGTCCATCCTTTAGAAGCTGCCACTAAAATCAGAGTCCTAATTGTACTCTTATTTGCAATAGGGCTAAAAGTTTCTTCATAATCAAGCCTATGTGTCTGTGTGTAGCCCTTAGCTACTAACCTTGCTTTGTACCTTGCTAAAGATCCATCTGAATTCCTTTTGACTTTGTACACCCATTTGTTTGTGACCATATTCATACCTTCTTCTCTAGATACCAATTCTCAAGTTTGGTTTTCATTGAGAGCTTGAATCTCCTCATCCATAGCATCTCTCCATTCCTTTTGTTGGATAGCTTCCTCATAGCTTGACGGTTCCTTATCTTTGATAACCTATGTCATATAAGCATAATGCTTTGCAATAAAGCTATCATAAGTGAGCTTTTGAATAGGATGTTTTACCCTTTTTCACCTCCTTTCACTACCTGCGATTGGATATTTTTTCAATGTTTGTTTCTTTTGCACTTCAAGAGTTACAACTTCTTCAAATTCATCTTCATCTTCGCTTGAATGAAAATCTCTTACCAAGTTACCTCCATAACATCTATTGTGGCTACATTATGATGTATGCTCTAACTTCTTTTGCTTTCCCTTCCATGCTGATGAGCTTTGTGAAGGAGTTGTCATACTTGGTCCACTCAATGTAGTGCTAACTTGCACTTGCTCTTCATGTACCTAATCTGCATGTACAAAATTGTCTTCCAGCAAATCATTCACACATCCATACCAAGGTTTTAACTCATCAAACACAACATCCCTTGACACTCTAAGATTTTTAGTGACTGGATTATAACACCTGTGCCCCTTTTTCTCATTTGAGTAGCCAACAAAAATGCATTTTTCAGCCATAGCATCAAGTTTACCTTCTCTAACTTCCTATGGGACATGAACATAGCATATGCAACTAGAAATCCTAAAATGAGACAAATCTGGTTTCCTTTGATAGTATACCTCATCTAGAGTAAGATCATTAACTCCTGAAGTTGGTATCCTATTCATAATATATGTTGTTGTGGTTGCTGCATCAACCCAATATGAGAAAGGTACATTCATCTCATTCAACATACATCTAGCTACTTCTGCAATTTGTCTATTCTTTCTTTCTAAAATACCATTTTGTTGAGGGGTATACCTGCATGTGTATTGCCTCCTTATGCCTTCATCTTCTAAGAACCTTGTGAACTCATTGGGGAAATATTCTCCCCCTCCATCTGACCTTAGGGATTAAAAGTTTTAATCCTATGACATGTTTCATTCTCAACAATTGCCTTGTACTTTCTGAATACTTCAAACACATCTGATTTTCTCTTGATTATATACTGTTGGAGTTAGACGTCTGCGGTAGCACGCGAACAGCACAAGGAAGAGGAAGAAGCTTGGAGCACAACACACAAGACTGAATGTATTACTAGAGAATGTACAAAGATAAGTAGCCCATTAGGGCAATAGGCGTATATACAAGCCGGGGAAAAAAAAACCTCCTAAAGAGGGAAAAACGTGCCCCGGCGGTCCTAGAGTGTTCACACACATCACTACCTAAATATATCAACAAATCCCCCCTGGGAGTGATGCGGTGAACAAGGAGCTGGCACTCATGTATAAGGAAGTGCCGAGCTATGTGGAAATCACTCCACAAAAGGAAGTAAGCCCAAAGCTTTGCGGAAAGCTTCAAACTTCTCCCTAGGCAGAGCCTTCGTGAAAAGGTCTGCAATGTTCTCCTGCGTGGGCACATATGCCAAGCTGATCTCCCCAGCAGAGAACCTCTCCCTGACATAGTGATAATGCACCTCAATGTGCTTAGTGCGAGCATGGAACACAGGGTTCCTCGCAACTGCCAATGCGCTTTGACTGTCAGTGAAGATGGTGGTGGTAGAAGACTGGCCAACACCCAAATCAGCCATAAGGCGTCTGAGCCACACACACTCAACAGTCGCTGTGAAAGCTGCCCTATACTCAGCCTCACAACTGGAGGTGGCCACAGTAGGCTGCTTCTTGCTCAACCAAGATATACATGAGCTACCAAGCATGAAGCAAAAAACACTGGTGGACACACGAGTGTCATAGCAACCAGCCCAATCTGAGTCAGAAAAAGCATGCAAATCTGGCGGTAGTGATCCCCCTTGGGATAAAACAACCCAAGTAGCCGAGTACCACTCAAGTAGCGAAAGATGCGCTTAACCGCTTTCCAATGCATGACTCTTGGGCAATGCATAAACCTGCTCATCTGTGAGACAGCAAACTGAATATCTGGCCGAGTAATGCATAAGTAAATCAAGCATCCAACAGCCTGCTGATAGAGAACAGCATCAAGTGCATCTCCAGCATCATGAAGACTCAATCGTAAACCTGTCTCCGTAGGAGTGGCAATAGGCTTACAGTCTTCAAGGCCAAAACGCTGCAATAATGTGTCAATATATTTCGTTTGACACAAAGCCATTCCACCATCAACTTGCATAAACTGAATGCCCAAATAGTGATGCAAATGCCCCAAATCAGACATCTCAAATGAGGCATGCAAATCAGCCTTGAAATCAGCAATATGCTTCTCAAGAGGACCAGTGAGCAGCATGTCGTCTACATAGACAACAATGATCAAAAGCACATCATTAGCACGCTTAACATATAAGGTGCTTTCAGTTGGACTGTTCTCAAAACCATGTGCAATCAGATAGGCATGTATTTTCTCATACCAAGCACGTGGTGCTTGCTTTAAACCATATAACGCCTTCTTTAACCTGCACACCTGGTTTTCATGCCCTTTCTGCACAAAGCCACGGGGCTGAAAAACATACACTTCTTCATGCAAGTCACCATTCAGAAATGCTGTTTTAATGTCCAACTGATGTACATTCCAACCATGATGGGCTGCAAGTGCACAAATGCTCCGAACAGTAGTCATACGGCATGTAGGTGCAAAGGTCTCATCAAAATCAATGCCTCTTTCCTGTGCATAACCCTTTGCAACAAGCCTAGCCTTATACCTGTCAACTGTACCATCAAGTTTACGCTTCAGCTTGTATACCCACTTAGTGCCAATGGCCTTCTTGCCAAGAGGCAAGTCACATAAAGACCATGTACCATTCTTCATTATAGCATCATATTCAGATTGCATAGCAGCCATCCAATTTTCTGAATTTTGTGCTTCATCAAAAGAAACAGGCTCATTCTCACCACAGAGACTAGATGCAGCCATAGCATAGCAATCTGATGCAAAGGAGGTACTATGAGAGCCTGAACGAGTACGATATGACAAAGGTGCATCTAATTTGCTGTCACACAAAGTTTGCACCAGCCATTTTGGCATAGTTTTTGCCTGTTCAATATCAGCTCTCTCATCAACAAGTGCATCATGTAAATCTGCATCAGAAATGGCATGATCTGCATCATTATATGAAACCTGCAAAGGCTGAGAAGTTGCCTCATTAGGACCAGCGCTAGCCTGTCCACCTGTAAAAAGAGGCATCAAAGTATCATACATGTCTTTGGAGCTAACAGATGTCTCCTTAGTACATGAAAGCAATGGCTGAATAGCATCTTCCATAAAGACAACATCACGGCTAACCAGAATGCGTTTAGTCTGTGGATGATACAGACGATAGCCTTTACTTTCAGAACTGTACCCAACAAAAATACATTTTACTGCCTTATCATCCAATTTTCTGCGATGTTGTTCAGGCACTAATGCATATGCCAAACAACCAAAACACGCAGATGAGCAACAGATGGCTTGCGGTCATGCCAAGCCTCATATGGAGTGATAGACTGCAACGCTTTCGTGGGACACCTGTTCAGTACATATGCTGCACACATGACAGCCTCAAGCCAGAAACTATGTGGTAAAGCCTGACTTTTGACCATGCACCTCGCCATCTCCATGAGTGACCTGTTCTTTCGTTCAGCAACTCCATTCTGTTGAGGTGTATACGGCACTGTACACTGGTGTTTTATCCCACGTTCAGCCAGAAATGCATTAAAATCTGAAGACATATATTCCCCCCCTCGATCAGAACGGAGGGTGCCCATTTTACATGCTGACAGATTTTCAGCCAAAACCAAAAACTGTTTGAAGCACATGAACACTTCGGACTTTGCTTTGAGTGGATATACCCATGCATGCCTGGAAAAATCATCAATGAAAGTCACGAAGTAAAGGTAATTTCCAAAAGAGGGTGTCTGCATAGGACCACAGATATCACTATGTACAAGCTGCAATTTCTGCATAGCCCGAACTGAACCATCTTTTGGAAAGGAAGAACGCTGCATTTTGCCCAAAATAAAGCCTTCACAAACATGTTTTCCAGGTGCCTCAAGTTTGGGCAAAGAGGACACCATTTCAGATTTCTGCAGGCGTAACAAACTAGCAAAATTCAGATGACCAAAGCGTGCATGCCAAAGCTTTGCATCTGACATAGCCTGAGAATCATGAACTGCACATGCCGAATCATTCACAGATTTTTCATAGTCTATGAGCTTATACAGCCCACGACATAAAATGCCAGAAGCAATAATCACATCGCCATTTGAGAGATCATGGACTGTACACCTGTCATCAACGAATTTCACAACCAAGCCAATCTTGGCTAATGCAGAAACTGATAACGGGTTCTTTTTGATCCCTGGCACAAATAAAGCATCTGACAAAGTGAAAGAACTACCATCAACAGTAGTCAAAATGATCTTACCAACTCCCATAACAGGATAAGAGGAGTTATTGGCGCATGTGACAGTATTCCCTGTAGGGGCAGGCTCGAGTGAAGAGAAGAAACTGTGCTGCGAGGGTAATATGTTTGGTTGCCCCACTGTCAAAGTACCAAACATCTGAGTCTACTGCAGACATGCACTGATCATGAGAAGATGGGTCAAAACTGCAAACAGTAGTAAACGCCCATTCTTCTTCCTGCACAAGATTTGCAGACTCTGTTTTTGGTGTAGAGGCCTCTGCAACAACCATTCTAGCCTCTTTCTTCTTTGCCTCTTTAGCAGCCAGTTTTGGACAGTTCTTTATAATATGATCATTTCCTTTACAGTACTTGCAGAACAATTTCTGCTTTTCTGATTTCTTCTCATCTTTATCCTGGTTCTTCGATTGTGCAGCATTTGCAGATTTCTGCTTACTAGTAGAGGAGCTCCATTTTCCTTTGCCCTTCTGACTAGCCAGGAAAGCTTGATCTGCAACACGCATAATGGACCTGTTCTGCCTAGACTGATCTTCCTGCAACAGAACAGAGACTAATTCCTCAAATGACAAGGCATTCGGATTGCCTTTCATCATCAATCGAAGAGTAGAGGCAAAACTCTGATATGAATCAGGAAGGCCATTCAGAACGGTCTGCACAAGTGAGCTATCTGGTATAACCTCATCAGCAGAAATCAATTGTTCCTTCAGGTCTTTGATCTTTGTAAGAAAACTGTCCATCGAATCACCTTCATTCATGTGCTCACTCTCCAACTGTTTTTGGAGGTAAGCAACACGAGCCTCATTCCTAGCCTGGTACAAAGTGGTAAGTGTATCCCAAGCATCCTTTGCTGTTCTGCAAGAGCGAATGTGAGGAATAATGGCACGTTTGACAGACAAAGCTATCAATGCATGTGCTTGGGCATCTCTGCCATCCCAACGAATCTGCTCTGCAGTAGGTGCAATAGAAACAGCAGCACGAACAGGAATCTGCGGAATATCATCTTCGACACCATCTTCATCAGCTCCAACACCTGTATTTGCAGTACCTGTCGTTACAGGTGTAACAGGACGTCTTTCAACACCCTGCACAATGTTCCACAATCCTTTTGCAACCAGTACATGTCGCATCATATAAGCCCATAATGGGTAGTTGGTACCATCCAACTTATCCTCAACAGCCAACATACGGAATACATCACTGCTTTCAGCCATGGCCGGTGACTAAAATACCTTGATGCAGAAAATTGACTGTATCTCAAAAAGTTGAACAGAACTGCCCAGACGAGTTCTGCTAGACCTGTAGCAAACTTCGAGACGCTTAAACTGGCGAACAGAAACTAGTATATACCTTTGGCACAAAGGACAAAATAGCCTGCACAAGCACAAATTTTGTGCGAATCTGAGACTGCAAACGGAGGAGTGTCGACGGCGCCCTAGAAGAATCAACGACCTGCTCTGATACCAATTGTTGGAGTTAGACGTCTGCGGAAGCACGCGAACAGCACAAGGAAGAGGAAGAAGCTTGGAGCACAACACACAAGACTGAATGTATTACTAGAGAATGTACAAAGATAAGTAGCCCATTAGGGCAATAGGCGTATATACAAGCCGGGGGAAAAAAAAACCTCCTAAAGAGGGAAAAAAGTGCCCCGGCGGTCCTAGAGTGTTCACACACATCACTACCTAAATATATCAACATATACAACCAAATTTTCCTTGAACAATCATCAATAAAGGTAATAAAATACCTATTACCTGCATGTGAAGGCTCTCTTGAAGGTCCCCATACATCTTTATGCACTAAATACAAAACCCTTGGAGAAACATACTTGCTTGACTTCAAAGGCAACCTAGTTTGCTTCCCAAATTGACAAGCTTCACATAACTCATGAAGATGTGATGTTGAGAAGTTTGGAAGCCCTTTCACCAATGCACTTTTCTCCATATTCTTTAGCTTTTCAATGTTGACATGTCCTATCCTTTTATGCCATAAATCCAAATATGCAATTCTTCGATTTTTTGAAGTGATGAACATTACCTTGTTGGGGTTTTTCTTGATATTGAGAGTAAACATCCTTCCATGCTTCTCTCCTTTCGCCACAAGCTGAAATCCATTCTTTGGATCCTCTATGAAGCAACCTTTGCTATTGAACTTCACTTGGTATCCTTTATCTACCATTTGACCAATAGAAATGAGATTCTTTGTAATAGTAGGGACATATAGTACCTTAGATAGTGTCTTGCTCTTCTTGCCATCCTCAAACTTGACATCACCAATGTGTTTGATCTCATGCTCGGTGTTGTCACCTGTCTCTACACATCCTCTTTGCTTTCGAGCCTATAAATTGCAAAACATGTCCTCCTACAAGACATATGATTGCTACAACCACTATCTATGTACCAAGTATCATCCTTCTCATGTTTACTATCCCCATATGCATGAGTCATGGCAAGAACTTGATCACTAGGACTCATTGAAGCATAGTTACCTGAGCATTGTTTCTTGTTTGGTAGCATTCATTTTGCCAACTGCCCTAGCTTCCCACAAATGAAGCATCCATTGCCTCTGGATCCTCTTCCTCTTCCTCTATTGTTCCTGCCTCTACCTCTTCCATTTGAAGATGAGCGTTCATTTGAGTCTTCTTGGTTGTCACTTTTCTTGCTTTGGATTTGCCTTCCTTTTCCTCTACCTCTTGATGCTTTGCCTCTT